>JARLTB010000034.1:3897500-4202500 GCA_030141615.1 Unio pictorum | reverse complement strand
ATGTCAGCAAAGAGGTCATGAAAAGGCGTATTAGTTTATAAAGTGGTCATATGACGCGTGTTGCTAGATTATGTGGGCATGTACATGCATATGTTTTAACAATGTAAACATATAAAGCGTTGTGATAAAAATGCATGCTATGATGTACAGACAATTCATTAAATGGTGGGCACGCTGTACATCGGAAACCCTGTATATAATTGTCAAGACCTAACAACAATGTTTCATTTTTCGTAGATGATTTATCAAGAAGACAATGTAATCGATAACAAAAGAACGAAGGTACAATACGTGCAATGTTGCCATTTATTATCAGTTTCATTAGTAGCATGAGGTGACAAAAGCAGCATACACTAAATATATAGATCCAATTAAAGCACATTTCACAACAATAGATTGCAAAGTAAGCAAAGGAGGTCAAAGATGATGCCGAATGGAACAGGTATGGTAATACTTAAAACTAATGATGTTTGATGGCAAACTTAACCGAGTCGGTTAGTATTATATAGGGGTGTACAACAAGCAGAAGATACGTATTGGCAGACAAACTCAGGTGCTGTAGCTATTGATAAAACGTTAGAAGTGTGGACTAGCTATAATTATGAATGTAAACCAATATGGTTAATACATGATTGCAAAGAAACACTAGTGCGGTACAAATTAGTGGCATATCAAACAATGTGGGAGTAACAATGTACGGAAA
Source organism: Unio pictorum (assembly GCA_030141615.1). Taxonomy (NCBI): domain Eukaryota; kingdom Metazoa; phylum Mollusca; class Bivalvia; order Unionida; family Unionidae; genus Unio; species Unio pictorum. The sequence goes on along the minus strand of JARLTB010000034.1, from coordinate 4,201,797 downwards.
GGTATATCATGTATGATATATTTATTGTTTAAGTCAAGCGATTTGGGCAATAACAGATAGCAAGGTATGACACTTTCAGTAATAATAATAGGCACATTAAACAATGTGGAGTAATACGTATGTGCAAAACAACAAAACAAATGCAGTTTATTTAAGATCGTAACAACTTAAAATGGTACGGTTACTATATGTTGCAACAGGAAAATACAATTGGAAAATAACTGTACTTAATGGTACAATGAAACACGTGGGGTAATAATTAGATGCATCGTAAAGCGATTGGGTTAATAATTATTGGCTTAGTAAAACAAGTGAAATATTTTCAGATAAATTAATGAGAGGGTTATTTAACATTATAGGACACGAGGTAACATATGATTCATAGGAGATATGTTCACTGCTACAATTTGTGGTGTGTCATCGTGTGGTTACATTATGATTTAACGACTGGATGTATATTATGTCGGTGAATTCGTTTAGCATTTATTTAATATTTGTTTGCTTTAAAAATTGCATACATGAAGGCAAAATATTTCATATTTCAAATTTGATTACTTTGTTGTGCTAAAAACAAAGTAGATTTCTGAAAGTTTTTCTTCTGAACTAAACATATCGTTGAAGAAATAGACCACATTACGAAACATATCAAACCACTTTGTGTTGGAAACATTTACGCAAATATAAAAATAATACATTTGTGCATACACCTTGAACTATTGGCAATGTCACATACAGAGATTACATGGTCTGTTTGTTTGAACTTTCTATCACCAAATGAATCAAGGATTAGTAGTACTACCCACTCCATGTATTATCCTCCTTATTAGGTCGCGATATATAACTGGTGTTGCAAATATGCGTCACAGTCATTAGTGTGAACATCAAATAACAACATGAAAATAATTTGCTGAGATTTTTGCCCACTAAAGACCACTGAAGTTGTCATGAAGAGTTCGTAATGGAATCAAGACAACAATTAAGATATTGATTTCACACATACTTCGTGTTTTTGATAAACGTTTGAGGCTTGTACAACTTTGCTCATCCAACATGACGATTTGATCGTTTTAGGATACACGGTAATATCTGACGCAAAGTTATGATACGAAGAATGAGTTCAATCTAAAAATCCTAAAACCTTCAACACTACAATATCGTGATCATTTCTTTTGTTAAGGGTCAAGAGGTATCAATCCTGCATAAAACAATTTGGTGTCAAACAATACAATCGATACTGTAATTATAAACTCTGTCCATGAAACTGAGTGATTAATTATTTTAAAAGTATATTTAAAGCATAAGCTACCTACTATAGTTTCAACATGTCAAAGCAATATTGGAAACGTATTGCAAATATCCCATATATATTATAATCATAAAGCAACTGCAGTTGGAACATTCACGCTAATATCAGGGTTAGTGGAATTTATTCATATCATTGTTGTCTTTGGTGGAGTTGTATTAACGATCTGATGTAGTAATTAGGGTGGACATTATTATTATCATTATTATTATTATTATTATTATTATTATTATTATCTTCATTATTATTATTATTATTATTATTATTATTATTATCGTTATCATTATTATTATATTATTGTTATAATTATTATTATTATTGTTATTATTATTATCATTATTATTAGTAGTAGTAGTAGTATCGTTATTAGTATCGTTATTATTATCATTATTATTATTATTATTATTATTATTTTTTCTATTTTCTAAAGCTAATGTATGATAGTATTTCACCCTAAACAATCGATGATATCAGCTAAGATAAGTTAATATGTGCAGCCACCGCTGTATTCAATTTTAAATATACTCTTGTAGTGTATCGTGGCTATATGCATATACTTTTTTGGGCAATTATATTAAGAACATCAGCGATTGTTTTTTGCCACTTAAACACAAATTACAACTGTTACAACTGCTGGGGCAGTCACAAATGGCTTTTCGTTGATATCAATAAACCTGTCGCAGCAAAAACAGCTGAAACTAAATATACAATTATATCAAATGCGAATACACGCCTGCAATGTTTGTTTTATTGTATACTTGTCAATGATTTTTATTTAAAGTTTTCAATTCACGCACTCGATTGTATGTATACTGTTGCACGTGTATTATAGTATGAGCTTAAAGTTATTAAACAAATCTGTATGAAATTCGAGTGACGCTGAAGTTAAATTACCACTGCATTGGGCTATTCTAAATGTCTCAGTCGATTCGTTTTTTATTCTTACACTTGATGATAAATTAAACTGTATTTATAAAATCACCTTTAATCTGTATATACTTTGAACATATGCTCTTACTTGAACAGTGTTAATTTGAGGTGTCCAGGTGAAATATCTCTACTGCATAGAGTACACGGTATTAAAATTATCTTTATGTGGTATTATAAATCAAGCATTTCAGCAATAGCAGGACAAGCACTAACAATATTATTCTGTGTTTGTTTAATCGTGTCAATGTTCCACCTCATATCAGAAAATTTCATAATGTTCAGCGAAGTACCAAATAAATTTGTTTCTGATTTCCTCACATTTTCTAAACATTTTACGAATATTTCCGAAAGAGTTTACATGAGCGTCATGCACGGCCCGCAGCGTTAATAGTTTAATGTCTACGGTGCTGAAGTGATAAGCACAATAGTGCAACTGAAGGTGAATTTGCTTACGAAAATGTTTTGAATTTTATGTATATTAACTGATTAAATACTATTTCAAAGGCAATACTATCATAATATCAAGTACGTAGAGGTAATATTTATGAAATACGAGCTCTCTACAATGGTCGTACAAAGCGTAACAAATCTATCGTTTCCATATTGAAATCGCGCTCGGCAGTGATAGGCAGAAAACGAACGAATAGCACAAACACATCATTCCGCTGAGCGAAATTTGCATATTTGTATGCAATATTCTGTAAACTGATGCTCAGGACATAAAGCAAAACCACCGTACCATAAGCCGCAAAACGTCAACAACAGTGAATACGATCTTCTTTAGATCTCCTTCTTTTCTCCTTATCATTTCCTTTTTACTTTAAGATGAAACGTTGCAATTTATTTAGAACTACTGTCTTTGTGGTACGATAATGATTTAAATCGACGTGCTTTGTACAGTATTGCAAATGTCATTGATTTAGCATTTCCGCACATGCCACCCATTTTATAAACAAAAAGCATCTTGCAAATTTAAAAATGCTTACAACCTAGTAATTTCATTTTTAAATTTATATATACCTAACTTGAGTCTCACTAGTGGACCTTAACACTCATCTTTCTGGCGTTTCAATGAAAGACGAAACGAATTCGTGGTATGCTGTTTCAAGTCATACATTACATAAATAATGTCATCAGTATGGAATCCGGGTCAGATCATAAAGAAATACATACGCGCAAACGTACAGTCACATTGTCACTTAAAATTTGACCAACGTTTTCAGTGTTTCTCTTTACCTTGATTAGCGCTTCAGAGACCCTTACTTTCTAATCTGATCCCCCGTTTTGATACCAAATTTATTTGTTGAACACCAAGGAGATTTTTGGCTCTCAGACCTTTACGCCTAGGGGATATACTGGTTTTATCATTGCACATGTTTATATCGTTGTATGCACCTGAGTAAATATACACAGAGATTTAGCTCTTATGCCCATTTAAGAATTTTGAAGGAAGAAAAATTAACAATGACCTGATATAGCACAGAAAACATCAATCAAATCGCAAAATCTCATGTATTAATTTCTGATTCTCAAATAACACTATATTCCTATAAGTTTGATAAGTAAGTATGCATGTATTACTTGTATAATTATGAAATTAATGTTACATATCAAAATTCACTACAGAGACACCTGGACGGAGATAGTAATTATAATGTGTAATAGAGAAGATACAGAACAAATGATGAACTCAAATTGTTATTATCTAGACTGAAATCAGCTCACGTTCAAGCTCAAGTCCGGAGCGACCTTTAAGAGGGAGAGGGAGAAGAAGAATGAGGCGTGGAGCAAGAACCAGAGGAGGAAGAGGAAAAAAACAAGCAGTTCAGCCTGAAAGCAGAGGTGACCAAGCTCTACACATAGTTCAGACAAGGCAGACAATAATGATTGCAATTGTTTATTATACCTTGCAAAACAAGTAATGATACGCATTGAAAAATGTTTGATTCTTTGCAAAGACTCTAATATATACACGAGAGAATTGTTTTGTATAAGTTACAAAATGGATACTTATATTGAAAAATTATTTTACAAAACAATGTATGTTTAGACTGCTTTACGTATTGTTGCTACTCATCACCCCACCCCAATATAATTTGATAAGAAAACCCATTCAGAGACCATCGAAAATACAGAGGCCACCTTATTTATATGGCCGCCTTATATACTACATATCCTCTGTTTTGTCTGTGGTAGTCATTATACTTATTGATATAGGGCTATTTGTTTAGGAGTTCAAGTAATCATATGTAGAGACATACATAGAGTGAAGTAAAAAAATTATTGTGATACAATTTTAAATTCCTGTGATAATCATAATATAAACTAGCTAAAACCAGTTCATAAATAGGTAGAAGTGATCTATAATAGTCGCATACACAACATATATTTGATACTGTCAATGTCAACCTGCCCCCTTTTCCAGTTTAAGTATTACATTTCTAATTTTTTTAGACCTGTTAAAATTCATATATCTATTTAAACCTTGTTAAATAATGACTACGCTTTAAGTCATCTCTTCTAAAATGGATGCATGCAAAAATATAGCAAGACAATATTATGTATGCACTATCATAGGCATAAAATCTTCAATACACAAGAATGTTTTTTTTGCCCAGATTTTAAGTATAAAATGCCATATCGGGTATGAATTTTAATTGCCTGTCTGATTTTCATTACGTGTCTGGTGAATACTGTAAATAATTTATAAAATAATACATTTTCCTGATGTAATGACAGTTTTAAAACTGTTTAAGTTCTTTCAATAACGTTTATGTATTTCTTGAGCATGGTATTGTATGTACAAAATATGTATCACAAAAGGTGTGAATAACTTTACAGGTATGTGGGCTACATTACAGAAAACTAGTCACTATACATGATATGTGCAACAACTGACCATGAATATTTAACTTGCACTTTGTACTGATAAAATCAAATACTGCATCCATGTTTTACACATAATTAAAACTTTGCTAGTTACTCTTACAATACAACATTTGGAGTCATTTCTATTTTCATGTTGGGTTTGCTAACATATATACCTTATATTAATATATGATTGTTGTAAATGTTGAAATTTTTATTTCAGTTTTCAAACTTGTTGTACAACTTACATATGGGGATTCAGTATGCTTAATCTTTGAAACGGATTCAGGAGATCATAACAAGTGTGGAGCCAGACCGGCTGAGGGAACGTTTTCTACAGATGTTGCAGTTCATCCCAAGCCTGGTCTTTAATGTTTCGCAGCCAAAATCAATGCCGTGTGGTAGTTTGCACCCATCCCCCGATACAGGATTGCCAGATTGGTGTGTGTGTGTGGAAAATGTAGGAGATGCCCACTGACCTGGAAAAGATGTGTTGTGAGAGACAACACTGTATATCACTTTTGCCGTTAAGGAATATATAAAAAAAAAATTCATAATGCGTATTATTACTTAATGCATTATTTTTGATATGCTTAAGAGTTTATTTAACGTATTATGTTTCATGAATTTTAGCGAGGCTTCTTACAAAATGGGACATGCTTAAATTAGTTCTTGTTCCTCATCCAATATTACTGGCCGCCATGTATAGCCTACCGTGTGTTGAGAAATGGTGTTAACCCTCAATCAATAACAAAAACAACATATACATTATGCATTGTTTTCAACAATTGATATTTACATTACTGTATATAAAGTGTAATCTGCCTTGGCAGACACATCCATCTATCAAACACCTTTCATATATTACATAGCTAAAAACGAGAGATCTTTTCCTTCACCAAAATTTGAGATGATAGTGGTTCTTGAGGTGCCAGGTTTCCGCTATTTCACCTGAGATCATCTTACTAACGTTTTCTTCTCCTCTTCATTCCCTGCTTGTCCACAAGTAGACTGATGAGGGCTTTCTAAATAAGCTCCCTGATGAGGGCATATGTTTTCCTTTCTTTGCAAGGATAGACGGACTGTCTGCCACTTTTTCTGTTGCAACAGCGGTGATAAATGTTACAAAGAAAATTATATTTTCTTAACTTTTGTCACAAGCATAACCTATATTTAGTTTTCACCCACTATTTTAGCCTCATTACCAATTCCAAAGGAATTGTAGAACAATTGTTTTTGTTCTTATTTGTTCTATATCCAAAGTACTACTTGAGACAATAGTAATCAGCATTAGCACCCCATCAGTAATAACACCCCTCAAACTCCCACTTTGTGAACCACTGCAATATACGATTAAACATACTTCACCAAGGCAGCTGATTCAGTCTCACCGCGGGTGGGGTGGTAATAAACCTGCAGCTTTTTGATATGTATACATTTTACTGTCATGTATTAAGGACTTAGTTATTAACCTAAAACAAATTATAACTTTACATCGTATCCTAAGTAATAAAAGTAAATACAATAATTTCTAGGTATAATAAACACTTATTCGTGATGCGTTATTTATGTTCACTGCATTAGATTACTGAATTTACAGAAGCCTTTATAAACGTATGTGAATTACACTTGCCCATTATCTTCAAAATTACTGATTTCAGTTTTCCCATCATTCCTACACCAGCTGCATGTTGCCAACTGAATATAGAGGACATTTATTTCTTATACATAGAATTCAAATCAGTTGAGATATGGCGTCTGATCTCAATGATTTCTTTTAAATTAAATTGAACATATGCGCATTCAGCACGAGCTAAGTGGATAAATGCGAAGAGGGTGTTAGCAAGAACTGCATGTGGGACATAGCTATAAATGTCAAACAGCAGAAAGAAATCATATGTGATATGTAATCACAATTTCAAACTCTACAATGACAATTTCTCAAAGTATTAATTTACCTGTAGTGAGGGAAGTAGAAGGTGGAGTAAAAATAGGTGGGTTAGCCGGCACAGAATACTGTAACGTTTTTGCCTAACCAAAACAATTATAGTAAACATTGATTTTTTCATTCATCAAGTATACCTTAAAGCATCCTATCCCACTTCTGAGAAAGTAAAATCCATGGTATTTGTTTATTCTAGCTCAAACTAAGTAAAGTATGAAGTGGTTACATATCCTGCTGGAAAAGGTTTAAAAATGTCTTTTTATCAGGATTGTATGCTACATTATTTTTTCAGCAACATGAAAACTATAGTAACCACTTCCCAAAGAAAGAAAATTCTGCAAGAAAGTTTTGATTTTCACCTTCATGACTCAGTATCAAATATTGAAGGAGTCTTCAGTCCCTCCGTATGTCGAGAAAGCACTTGGCCAGTTTTTGTTTTTAACTTTGTAACCAATGTAACACATATTAATTTGTATTATACTTATATGTTAAATATGTTTCTTTGTAATTTGTGTTAAGAACATTTAGAAATGAAATACTTAATTTTAGCAAAGATACATAATAACAGATCGTATAAACTTTGACACAAATATGAATTCTTCATTGCAGCTCAAAACTATACCTCATACAGTACCAACCTGCCATCCATAATTTCTGGAAAACAACACGTGGAGTAATATCTGATTGGAACGTGAAACACGTAGTTTAATAAGTATTTCACAGTAACGCAAGTGAGATTATAACTGATTGAAGAGTATAACATATGGGTTAATAAATATTTGTACTGTCGATCATGAGATAATAACTGATAGAAAGGTTAAATTCCTGGATCAATACGTATAAGTATAGTAAAAAAGGAGTAATATTTGAGTGTAAATTAAAGCAAAAATGGGGTAAAAATAAGTTAGTGACAATGCTAAAGAAGATATTTATTTATTGGAAGAATAACACGAGCTAGGAATAAAGAACAGTAAGGAAAAAACGGATGTGGCATTAACTTTTGGTATAGTACAAATATCAGTTAATAATTATTGGCAAAACAAATCCTCTGAGATAGATGAAATTGATGATCGATGATGCTTTAAATATTGGATATATACAGTGGATTGTTTTCTTACAATTATGTACAATGATAGTTACGACAGTTACAATATCAACACATTATAATGGTTGAAGTGAATAGTAGTAATAATCAAGATCTGTTATCGTGAGTTCATATTTTAATTAACTGACTCTAATTATAGTGTGTGAGGCAGTTTATATACCCTATCATTTGTATTTGTATGTTCTACAAATAATTTTAATGAAAGCGCAAGCTTTCACATACCGAGAAAAAAAGGTAGAGTGCGAGAGATTAATTGTCATTCACATTTCTGTTTACTCAATTATTCATGTACATTCTTGCCATAATGATTCACTGAAGCATACGTTTTCTTTCGTCGATCATTTACTGAGTTTGTACATCTACACATTTACACGGAAAATATTTAACTTGTCGAAATTTTCCCAGATTTGTAACCGAGTCGTTTTTGGATTAAATGAAAACCTTAAACACAATGTGTGCAAGAATAAAATGTATTAATTAGTAAAGAATAAAAGTATGATCTAAAGTACAAAGATTCTCATATGCTCTCAACATACAATTGATCCACTCTATACTAACATTCACACATTAAAAATAAACCTATAAAATTATAAATATATCCGATATAAAGCTTCAAAAAACATCAGTTTCAATTAATGTACACACTACGATTTCATTTATAGATACGGCTTGAGATTAAAACAATCTCAAGTTTTTAAATGTGTTTCACATTTGCTGCACTGTCAGTAAGATTCACCAATCTCCTGGAAGTCAACTAAGATTCAAAATAATCTCATTTAAATACAAATATAAAAACTGATACAACAATAAACATATGCTAATTGACCTTGTACAGACGAACGATTCATATATACATAGATAGATATAAAGAGAGATAGATAGATAGATAGATAGATAGATAGATAGATAGATAGATAGATAGATAGATAGATAGATAGATAGATAGATAGATAGATAGATAGAAAATTTGATAGACATAAATAAACATACTTGCCTTCTTAACATGATGCTCTGATATTGGCGCAACTTAGAATATTGTAACAACAGAGATATATATATATATATATATATATATATATATATATATATATATATATATATATATATATATATATATATAAACTTAAATATATTTCTAAACTTAAATATATATATATATATTGAACGAATGACGTCATAAATGGATGGAAAAACAATTTATCGATGGTCATTAGGTGTCAAAAAGTTAAACCAAACAACCCCAAGTAACCTCTATATGTGACATTGCCAATAGTTCAGGGTAAATGCAAGAACAACCTGTATTTATATGTGTTGGGCTATGTTTTCTATACGAAATAATTGTGTACTGTGTTATATTTTTTGATTGGTAATTGTAGTCCCTGAATTAAGGACTATAAAAACTTTATTTTCCTTTAAAGGAAACAATTCGTACATTATTATTGTACGAAACATCAAGACTTCTTATATGTTATGCATGCAACATACAAACATAAATGATATGGTATATGAACTTTCCGAAATAATATGCATCAAATAGGTAAATAACAATGCCACCTCACGATTACCCCGTGAATAGTAACTCTGTACTTATCCTTTTCATAAACAATAATTATATCATTCAAACATGTTTTCCTATCACGTATTACTCTAAAAGGTGTTTCATGCCAATAATTAGTGCACCGAGCTTTGCCAAGTTAATATGCCAAATTAAACATAAGGTGCACAAAGTGCATTTCACTTAAAGTTTCCAACAACCGGGTTTATTAATATATAAAGTGTTTGCATTTTTGTAAAATGCATTACGATACGTTCATGTTAGTTTTAGGCCTAGTTCCAATATAGTAATTATCTTGTATCTTATTCTTCTCATTGTGATTTTTCTAAACTTAATTTGTAAATCTAAATCTAAGAATGAAAAAAAAATTAATCAGTTAAATGGAACTCCATTGCGCCTAATTCTTTTTGCTTTTATTGCAATTATAAAGTTAGTGCTAGGTTTAAAATCTGTCTGAAACGAACATTGTCAACATAATTGAAAACATGTCTTCATCGAAAGCTTAACCAGGTATACATAGTTGGGTAATAATATATGAGTATGTTTATGGGTATAGTGCAAGTAAACACACCTACTGTTGTTTGTGTTTGATGTGAGTGTGACTGAAAACGTTATTTCGCATCTTGTTCTACTGACCTAGATTATATTTGTATTGTTGTATGTATAATCTGTAGATGTTTATAAAGGTTAGTTTGGATAGTATTTGTGCTTATTGCACATGACATACACCTGGGCTTTAGTCCAATATGCATAACGTTTCTGACAATAACTGTTAGGTATTGTTTGCTTCAGATCCTTGTACACAATATGTTTTATTCATATAAGTCATCAAATAGCTAGGTGTATGAGACATTCGGCAAACTGTATTACTTAAGATTATGCAAAGAGCTTAATTGTGAAAATGCTGATAAAAATATAGTTCGAAAGTAATGTATTTCAACATTTAAAAACCAACATGCATACCAGCTTGAGTTTGAAAGATCACCTGTCTGTTCCGACAATTACATCATTTTTAAACAACTGAACGTTCAATCATATCCCTGTTACAAAAAAATATTTTCACATTCCCCTATATGTGATGAAGTTGCATACATATATTGTTGACTGCATAGGTAGGGACAAATATAACCGAACTTTGCATCATTTACAAATTGTTTAGAACGGTAATTGTAGCAAACAAAATACCAACTATTTGTGAAAACAGTATCCAGTTCTAATTACTTATAAATAGTTAAGAATATAATTAGATTACTATATGCTTGCAGAATGCCCATTCTATGTAAATTTGGTTAACATGATATCTTATATAGCATGACAATTTAAAGCTACTTGTATATGTCAAATGGGGTAAATAATCGGCATAAAATGGACATCATTGCATCACTTCTGCGTAACTATCATAGTACGTTCGATTGAACTGCGCAATGTTTAACGAAAAATAAAGAGACGAAGTTTATTTCTTTTTCATGGTGAGATATGCAATCATATAAATCAATACTTGACATTTAAATACTTTGTCTTCATAATACCAGTACGTCTTAATTCAAAAGATGAAGGTATCTTGATGAAACGTAAAATCAATTGATTTAGTGCATATTATATGTTAATGCAGTTTTTAACCTTATATTGATAATCTTATACCATTCATTAACATAATTAAACCCAGTTTAATATATGAGAACAAAAACACAGCCTTAAAAATACAAACTAACCATTTTAATTAAATGATCTGTGCGTGATTCATAACGTAAAACTACCACAGTCACCAGATAAATGATTTTCAGACTAATTTTTATATACGTTTTAGAACACAATATCTATCTTCATATTACCTTCACCCAGTTTGTCACAGAATTAGAAAGAAAAGAAACCTTTTGTTTTGCCTGAGAAATATTTGATTATTTGTGTTGGGCATGTGTCCAACGCTATCGAGGATAAATAGGTGGTTTCCCAGACCATCATATGTTTCGCCGCTCTAAACCACTTGCGGCTACGGACATTATAATCACGATATGCACGGATACTTAACCCTGAATATTACTCACTGTCATATCAATTTAAACAAGATTAAGATATAACCGAGACTGGTCACTTTGGATCTGTCGAGACGAGCACACGTGGTATTTATATATGCAATACGAGTGAGAGTTAAATTTATATTTTATTTGATATTAGACGTTTATTGAGTTTGTATTATCACAACGTGTAATGATTCATTTATTTTAGATTTGAAACGTTGTGAAATTTGAATTCAAGTTGTTATTAAGAGTTGAATATATTAGTATTTTCCAGAACTCATTATTATTACCAGTTTGGTTTTATTGTAGCTTACGAGGTTACGAGACTAAAGAGGTTAAGAGACTAACTAGTCTAACGGATGTAAAGAGACTGATGAGTTTAGCTAACGAGTAGAGGTATCTAGATTTCTATATGTATGTACGTATGTCTGTACACGTGGCGGGGCCACGACTGTAGACGTATCTAATACTATGGTGTTGTATGTTGTCTGTACGTGTATACGTATGACTGACTGTATATGTAGCTGATCCATGAAGGGTGCGAGCGGCCGATACAAGTGTGTGGGCCAACCCAACGAACGTAATTGAACTGTGCGGTTTATCGGTGTATCAATGGTGCAACTGTACAATGGTGAATAAACATATATTGATTCTAATTGTTTATTCAATTGTTATATTTGTATTTACATGAAATCATTTTGAATATTAGTTGAATTCCAAGAGATTTATGAATCCTAATGACAGTGCAGAACATTATTATTATTATTTATATTATTTTTATTATTATTATTATTATTATTATTATTATTATTAATATTATTATTATTATTATCATTAGTAGTAGTACAAGTAGTAATAGTAGTAGTAGTAGTAATAGTAGTACTATACATGTTTGTTGTTGTAACAGTAGACGTTGCAGTACATCATAATCAACATGTCTCATAAATCGTTGTTATTGCTCTTATCATGTGTAGTATAGTAATAAATCCAACACATGTTTGTCATTTTCTTGCTATTACCTTTATTCACTTCATCATCATCGCCAGTAATTATGTTATGATAAAAAATTACAAATGTCCTAATGTATTCGTGCTTCTCGAATAAGAAACGTGGGTTTGGGTTATCACATTTATTTTATAGTTGGGATATCGACATACATTTAATTCTTAAACATAGATGAATGGAGTGTAACGTTGAATAAACTATGATTGCATTTTCAATAAAAGAATTAATTATACAGGAATATAAAGCTGAATAATTTGCTTTATTGGGAAATTTCATGATTTCTTTTTGTATATAAATGAAATATGCATCAACCATATATGATGTTACATTTTGGAATGCGGCATAAATTTGTCTTTCATCTCTTTTAAAATAATTAAATCCATAACATGAAAGGATACTAAGTTTAGCTAAAATTGAATATTGTAATTGATAAACGCTTAAACGTCCAATAATTCATTAAACCAGTAGTTATTAAATTACAAGTAGTCTTCTTGCAGGATGAGCTAAAACATTACTCGGAAACACAATGATTACTCTAAAAATGCATGTTGGTGATATCTTATATACACAGCATTTAACTATCTCGGGAGTGTATGGAGTGTAAATCAGTCATGGAAAAGCTCATTTTTATTCTGCTGGTTGACAGTTTCTCCAGAATTTTAAGTCGGTTGTAATTCCTCCGACAAAGCACCACGGATCACTCCATGTACCCTTTTTGCATTTGCTATTTGGTGCACAACAATAATCCCAGTTCAAATTTAAATCGACATAGCACCAAAACGCAAAATGCGGTAACAAGATAACATCAAGATCGACGTATTCGTAAATTTTGTATTCGGTCTCGTGCACGCCACATGGATGTGACTCGAGACATGGTCTTCCTTGGACATCATGTGTGCGAGATTTTCCACAATAGTAATGGTTACTTCCAGATGCACATTTGAAGACGTTCACTTGATGTAAGCAAGCACCAGTGCAGCAATAATCCCATTCGTCGTCAAAAGCAATATAGCACCATGCATAATCAGCATTTTGATTATGTCTGCAAGATTCGTTTCCTCGACACTTCGTACCTCCAGCGGTAAACATTTCCCCTTACGTTGCTAGTAAATCAAGAAGCAAAAGTAGCACTAACACAATCGAGATAACCATCATCATTCAGACCTAAAATATAAATAATGTCTATTAAATCTTAGATTAAATTGTACTTACATATGTATATATCTGTCTGTGTGTCTGTCTGTCTGTGTGCGTGCGTGCGTGCGTGTACGTGCGTGTGTGTGTATGGATGGATGCATGGATGGATGCAAGGATGGATGCTAGGTTGGATGCATGGATGGATGCATGAATGCAAGTATGTATGTATGTATGTATGTATGTATGTATGTATGTATGTATGTATGTATGTATGTATGTATGTATGTATGTATGTATGTATGTATGTATGTATGTATGTATGTATGTATGTGAGACTTTTGCTATAAATTTGCTACTGCTGGAGACTACTTCTGGGAAGCATAAACACTTAAATATCATTATGTAAAAACAGACTATATCTGTTTAAATGTGCAGTTGAGCGGACGTAATCTCTCTTACGTTTATTGAATTTGATGTTGACATAATTATACAACTGTTGAATAACAGTTCATGCATAATTTGTTAAGAAACTCCATACACTTTTCAAATATTTCTGATTTTTAAAAACAATAACTGTACAAAAGTACTTTAGCAATGTTTTGCTCTGTTTTTAAGTTTGGTCAGTTTTAAACGTCTGTGGAGTGTCATACCAGGCATGATTCGGTTCACAAGAAAATATCCGCGCAGTAATCGACTCCCGAGGCTTTGCAGTAATCAATGCGACTATTACAATGTTTGCCAATCCATCAATTTGAAGGTGCAACTCTGTGGTCGTCTTATACCTGCTGATCTGCAGCAAAAGGTGGGTTGTATACCGTACACGCATCAGTCAGCTGACAAAAGTACAAATGCTATCACGCTGCTGAATATGGTTGCACACTCAGGTTACCATCTTCGAGACAATTTATATAGCCTATAGAGCAACTAATAAGGTAAAGCAAAAAAAACTGGCAAGAACGACAACTGGCGTCAGGCAGAAGAAACGATAATTAATCAAGCAATCTCTACGAAGACACCGTGAAAAACATGCTAAATAGCTCAGCCTGAAACCATTTAACCTAGAATGAACAACATAAAACCAAACTAGCTAGTATGTCATCAACAACTAATTGTAAAATGATCTCAGAAACAATCATACAATCATAATGTTTGCTGCGTGGAATTTTGCCACAGGCAAGCGTCTTGACTGTAACTATAACAGACTTACAATTTCCACTGTCATTATGCAAATATACACATACTTCAATAGAACCATCATCAACAGCATGTAAGAACAACCGTTTTAAAAAATAAAATGTTTCGAATATTTTCGTCAGGATTGGTCATGACATTACTAAAGACGGACGTTTCATTCTCAAATTAATAGAAGTCTTTAGAATTAGAAAAATCTTGATCAGCTTATTTGCTATGCTGGATCTATAAAAATAGATGTTTTTTATTCCATGCAAATTCTGCACGTGACTATCTAGTTTTTTACTGCAGTATCTGAGCCTTTGTGGATTTTCTCCTAACCCTTCAGAGTACTTACTGCATGCATGCTATAACCATCTAAATATTGTAGCGCGACGAAAATTGTACACTCTGTTATAAATTATGCAAGCTTGCAGAACCCATTCTCTGTATGGTCTAAGGAATACTTAGAGACATTAGAATCAATATGTCCTTTCAGCAACAATATGTGATTTTAAGAAGAAATAATGATTTCTGATCAGTCCTTATGGCAGTGAAAATCTTAAACATTAGGCCAAATTGTGACGTGAAAATAATAGTTTGTTTCTTAGACAGTCTAACTTAGTGAATCAAGGAATAATTAATATCATAACAAACAACATCTACCAATGTTTCCTCCCTTTCTCGACAAGAGCTGTGTTGTCATTGCAGTAGATATACTTCTAGATCTATTTAACTACTATTATATGTCCTACATAATCAAATACTTGATCAGCATAATTTGATGTGCAAGACCTATGAAATAGTGGGGGGTTTTCTCCTTGCACATTCAGCATGATTATATTTGAAGTTCCGAAAACATTGTGGATATGACTCATAGATCTTAACATCCTATGCTTAACCATGTTATCATTGTTTCGTAAATGCAGATTTTACGATCTTAGCAAGTAAGTACAATATTTGATTATAACGTCCAATACTAACTTGGCCATTTCAAATTATCTGAATACATGTTGATAAGAGATAAATCATATATACTTATATTCTTTAATGTGGATTTTTGCTATTATTTATGGCAACATAAAATCTTAACTTGTTTTGTGTAGAGGAAGCATGCCCTTTCTAAATGTAGTATCTTACTTTTCTTGATTTGCATTTCTAGTTTTTTACTTGTTTTTACTCCCAACTAATATTTCCTCTCCCACTTTACTCTGACTCTCTCCTATGTTTTAATTTGTATCTTTATATATGTGGTCTCTTTGTGATATACTTTCAATCGTTCTTTTTTTTGATATTGGATTTACATTGTTTACCCGATAGTAAAGTCGTACTTTATTCTTTTTGAATTGATTTGTAACTTGTGAACTCTTTTGTTATGCAGTCAAATTCAGATTGTAATTATGTATCTTACTTAACGCACTTATATTAAAATGTTTCTTTGATGCGAAAGAGTTTGACGACATGATATGATACGTTTCACTTTATATTAGCACACTTGTCTGGTAGGCTCAAACAACTCGTTTTGTATTCACTTTACCCCTTTCTTGGTTTAATTTAAACTACATTTCTCTTTGCCTGACATTTTCAAGATATGCTAGTTTATTTTAACCTGTATCAAATCTATAAAATAATAGCAAAGATTTGCATCGAAAAAGAGTTATGATATGAGTTATTTTATTAATGAATCGTGTCAATCCAAAAATGAAAAGTGAACGTTTTAAACGAAGGTAATGTCTTCGTATTTAAATCCCTGATTGACCTACGAAAACTAGCACAAGTCCAAATTATAGAACGGTCGGAATGATTTTCAATGATATTTGGAATGAAATACACTATATACCCTTATGATGGTTCATTTTTCTCGAATGAGTTAAAGTTCTTCATATGCCTCTTGTCTTCATATATCACACGTATATAATCGAAAATGTTTTGTAATTGGATCCCATGTACCACACATACTAATGTAATAACTTACAAATTTCAAGGAACAATTTGTAATTGTAATGAATAACATGTTTTGGTACATTCACTTTATTTTTAATTGGACACAGACACAAATCTGAGCTAAGAAGGAGACATGACAAGTATGATGGTCACAAACTTAATACATAGACACAAAATATATCAGTAGTATAATGATGACTTTGGGGAATATATATTGAATACATTCTCAGTTGTAATAAAAGACATAAGACAATGAACTGAAATTTCCATTGAGAACAGTAATTATCTGAACTTAGATATACAATGATAATCCAACAAAATATCATCGTATTCCTACAGGGATATACTTGTTGACATCAGACACATTTATAAATTAATTGTACACATGTTTATACTTTGTTGTGTTTGTAAATGCTACTACTGGCCAATTTTGGATGAGGGCGCACTGCAGTGTCGTATATTAAACTAATGTTCTTCGTGTTAACACTCAAAATGAAATGGGAAATATGTAATGCTTTTCAGCTCACGACTGCGTGCTATAAAAGACGAAACTGAATACGGAACCAAATGCTACTATCAATATCCAGACCATACTGTCTGCGTTGTTTGACTTTATTGTTAAGATAGGAATACACTGAATGATTTGTTTGACTTAATTGCGAAGATATAAACATTGACGACTTCTCCATCTTTAATACTCGGATAGAAACACACCGGATGTGTTCTAAGACGTTAATTCTCGATTATAAGCAAACGGACTGATCTTCGACTTTAATATCGGGTCATAAGCACAATGGATGCAGGCTGTGACATTAAAACTCCCACAGAAATACAATGAATGAAATCTTCTCACATTTTATTAGTATAGGAAAGAAGAGTAATTCTAGATTTTGCTATAATATTAACATATAATCATGACAGCTCCCCGAAAACAAAATATCAAACTGATGAAAATTTAATCTATCTACCTTTTAAAAATCCAATCAAAACGTATTTTTTGCATTTCTATAAATATGTATTTAATTCAATCAATTCCTGAATTAAAATCATATAATGTGATATCTGATATTAGCCATTTAGAAAATTTTAGAATTTTCAGGCTGAAATCATTCATCATATCCTGTGTTTGAGACAGATGTTTCCGTGCACGGTATCCATTGGCGGGTTCGAAAAGCAAAACATATTCAAAATGAAAATGTTAATCCAAAAAACTTTGAAAGTCAGCAATAAGAACAGTAAATGGTAGATTGAGGCATGCTTGACATAGGAGCTGCTTCACTCTCTCGGTTCGTTCGCTCGATATAAACTTTTGCATATAATGTACAGCATTAAAGTAATCAAGAATAAGTTAAACTAATGCAGTTAATTTGAAACGACTGGTTTTATTTGAAATGTTATTTACTTTGGGATAGACAGATAGACAGATAGATAGATACATATATAGATATATATAATTATAGACAGATACATTGCTAGAATGATAGACAATTAGATAGACATAAATAAACATACTTGCCTGTTTAACGTGATGCTCTGATGTTGGCGCATGTTAGACTATTGCAACAACAGATATACATATATATTGAACGAATGAAGTCATACATGGACGGATAAAACAATTTATCGATGGTCATTGGATGTCAAAAAGTTAAACCAAACAACCCCAAGTAACCTTTATCCGTGATGTTGCAGCATTTACAATAATAATTATTGGCAAAATAAATCATCTGAGAGAGATGATCGATAATGCTTCAAATATTGGGTACATACAGTGAATTGTTTTCTACAAATTATGTGCAATGATAATAACGACAGTTAAAATATAAACACATTATAATGGTTGAAGTATATAATGGTAATAATCACGATCTGTTATCGTGGGTTCAAATTTTAATTACCTGACTAATTATAGTATGTCAGGCAGTTTATTTTCCCTATCATTTGTATTTGTATGTTCTACAAATAATTTTTATGGAAGCGCGAGCTTTCACATGCCGAGAATAAAAGGTACAGTGCGAGAGATTAATTGTCATTCACATTTAAGTTTACTCAATTAATCATGTACATTTTTACCATAATGCTTCACTGAAAAGTACAACGATTCTCACACGCTCTAACCATACAATTGATCCACTCTATACTAGCATTCAAATATTAAAAATAGACCTATAGTATTATAAATATATCTAATATAAAGCTTCATAAAACGTAAGTTTCAAATAATGGTACACACTACGATTTCAGGTATGGATACGGCTTGATATTAAAAAAATCTAAAGTTTTTAAATACGTTTCACATGTGCTGCACTGTCAGTTCGATTCACCAATCTCCTGTAATTTAACTAAAGATTCAAAATAATCTCATTTAAACACAACTACAAAAATTGAAACACCAATTGGAATAAACATATGCTTCTTGACCTTGTACAGTTGCACTATTCATAGATAGATTGATAGATAGATATATAGATAGATAGATAGATAGATAGATAGATAGATAGATAGATAGATAGATAGATAGATAGATAGATAGATAGATAGATAGATAGATAGATAGATAGATATATAGATAGACAGACAGACAGACATAGAGACAGACAGACAAACAGACAGACAGACAGATAGATAGATAGATAGATAGATAGATAGATAGATAGATAGATAGATAGATAGATAGATAGATAGATAGATAGATAGATAGATAGATAGTGAGATAGATAGATAGATAGATAGATAGATAGATAGATAGATAGATAGATAGATAGATAGATAGATAGATAGATAGATAGATAGAACATTAGATAGACATAAAAAACATACTTGCCTTCTTAACGTGATGCTCTGATGTTGGCGCATGTTAGAATATGGCAACAACAGATATACATGTATATTGATCGAATAACGTCATAAATGTATGGAAAAACAATTTATCGATGCTCATTTATTTGTCAAATAGTTAAAGCAAACAACCCCAAGTAACCTGTATCTGTGACTTTGCCAATAGTTCAGGGTAAATGCAAGAACAACCTGTTTGTATATGTGTAGGACCATGTCCCCTATACGAAAGAATTGTATATTTGTTGTACTATGTTATATTCAGTGATCGATAATTGTAGCCCCAGAATTAAGGATAATAAAAACTTTAATTTCCTTTTAGTGAAACAATGTGTACAATAGTATTGTACAAAACATTAAGACTTCTTATATGTTATGCATGCAACATACAAACATAAATGATATGGTATATGAACTTTCCGAAATAATATGCCTCCAGGCTGTTAATAACAATGTCACCTCATGATGACCCAGTGAATAGTAAGTCTGTACTGATCCTTTTCATAAATAATAATTATATCATTCAAACATGTTTTCCTATCAAGTATTACTCTTAAAGGTGTATCAATAATTAATACCCCAGTGTTTATATCCAATCTTATACTAACCATACGGTTCAACGTTCATAGTTATTACCACTACACACTTTGACCTATATATCAATAGTTCGAGCACATTTTTGTCTTTGACAATAATTATGTTTGCATGTGTTGCACTCCAAATAATATAATACACGACTCATTTAATGTTACCATTAAATAGTACTCAATCAGTTTCACCATCAGTTCTTGCTCATTTGGTTTTACTTTGCTATTAATTACTACCCAACCTGCTGTATTGAGCTTCCTGTTGGAACTAGTGTTTTGATTTGCCATCACTTATTACCCAACTTGCTTAAATTGAATCAGAAGTGTTAGTTCCTGTTGCTTTTATCGTCTGTTGCAATTGGTGAAACTGATAACAAATAGCATATTAAGTCTAGTGTACCATCGTATCTTTTGTGCTCCATTATATTGTCCTGTAGATGAATTAAGTAAAAAGCATGAAAGATTGTTTTGAGGGTCCTGAAAAGTACATACAAGAATACGGTTGTAGTCCGTGTCCACGTTTTCTGCTAAATGTCTTTGCGTTTCATCGCTTTATCATGATCATAATTATATAAATGGAAAACAACACGTGGAGTAATAACTGATTGGAACGTGAAACACGTAGTTTAATAAGTATTTCACAGTAACGCAAGTGAGATTATAACTGATTGAAAAGTATAAATATTTGTACTGTCGATTATGAGATAATAACTGATAGAAGCGTTAAATTCCTGGATCAATACGTGTAAGCAAAATAAAATAAAACCGGAGTAATATTTGAGTGTAAATTAAAGCAAAAATAGGGTAATAATAAGTAAGTGAAAATGCTAAAGAAGTAGGAAGATATTTATTGGAAGACTAACACGAACTAGCAATAATTAAAAGAAAGGAAAAAAAGTATGTCAATAACTTTTGGTACAGTACAAATGTCAGTTAATAATAATTGGCAAAATAAATCCTCTGAGACAGATTATCGATGATGCCTGAAATATTGGGTATATACAGTGAATTGTTTTCTTACAATTATGTACAATGGTTGTTACGACAGTTAAATATCAACACATTATAATGGTTGAAGTGTATAGTGGAAATAATCACGATCTGTTATCGAGAGTTTAAATTTTAATTAAGTGACTCCAATTATAGTATGTCAGGCAGTTTATTTACCCTATCATTTGTAATTGTATGTTCAACAAATAATTTTTATGGAAGCGCGAGCTTTCACATACCGAGAATAAAAGGTAGAGTGCGAGACATTAATTGTCATTCACATTTCTGTTTACTCAATTATTCATCTACATTCGTACCATAAGGCTTCACTGAAGCATACATTTTCTTTCGTCGATCATTTAATGAGCTTTTACAACTACACATTTACACAATCGTGCAAATACATGCTTTATAACATAGAAAAGAGAACACGCTACAGTGAAACACATTGTACTGAACAAAAACTGTTTATATACCTTGTTCACGTTACAGTGTATAAATTAGACAAAATGTAAGAGATTCTTAAGCTGCCGTGTTGTCAATGCTCTCAGAAAATATTTAACTGATCAAACGTCTCCTAGAATTGTAACCAAGTCAGTTTTGGATTAAATGTGAAACTTAAAGACAATGTGTGAAAGAATAAAATGTATTAATTAGTAAAGAAAAAATGTATGTTGTAATAGTACAAAGATTCTCACACGCTCTCAACTTACAATTGATCCACTCTATACTAACATTCACACATTAAAAATAAACCTATAATATTTGAAATATATCCGATATAAAGCTTCAAAAAAACACACTTTCAAATAATGGTAAACACTACGATTTCACGTATAGATACGGCTTGAGGTTTAAACAATCTAAAGTTTCAAAATACGTTTCATATGTGCAGCACTGTTAGTAAGATTCACCAGTCTGTTGGAATTCAAGTAAGATTCAAAAAAGCTCATTAAAATACATATATAAAAATTGAAACACCAATTGGAATAAACATATGCTTCTTGACTTTGCACAGATGCACGATAGATAGATAGATGGATAGATAGATAGATAGATAGATAGATAGATAGATAGATAGATAGATAGATAGATAGATAGATAGATAGATAGATAGATAGATAGATAGATAGATACATGGATGGATGGATGGATGGATGGATGGATGGATGGATGGATGGATGGATGGATGGATAGATTGATAGATAGAGAGAGAGATAGATAGATAGATAGATAGATAGATAGATAGATAGATAGATAGATAGATAGATAGATAGATAGATAGATAGATATAACATTAGATAGACATAAATAAACATACCTGCCTTCTTAACGTGATGCTCTGAAGTTGGCGCATGTTAGAATATTGCAATAACAGATATACATATATACTGATCGAATAACGTCATAAATGGACGGAAAAACAATTTATCGATGTTCATTTATTTGCCAAAGAGTTAAAGCAAACAACCACAAGTAACTTGTATCTGTGACTTTGCCAATAGGTCAGGGTAAATGCAAGAA
Source organism: Unio pictorum (assembly GCA_030141615.1). Classification (NCBI taxonomy): domain Eukaryota; kingdom Metazoa; phylum Mollusca; class Bivalvia; order Unionida; family Unionidae; genus Unio; species Unio pictorum. The sequence goes on along the minus strand of JARLTB010000034.1, from coordinate 4,178,881 downwards.
CAACCTGTTTGTATATGTGTAGGACCCTGTCCCCTATACGAAAGATTTGTATATTTATCGTACTATGTTATATTGATTAATCGATAATTGTAGTCCCTGAATAAAGACTATAACAACTTTATTTTCCTTTCAGGGAAACGATGTGTACATTATTATTGTACGAAACATCAAGACTTCTTATATGTTATGCATGCAACATACAAACATAAATGATATGGTATATGAACTTTCCGAAATAATATGCCTCCATTCTGTTAATAACAATGTCACCTCACGATGACCCAGTGAATAGTAACTCTGTACTGATCCTTTTCATAAACAATACTTATATCATTCAATCATGTTTTCCTATCACGTATTGCTCTAAAAGGTGTATCATGAATTATTTAATACCCCAGTGTATATATCAAATCACATTCCAGCCATATTGTTTTACTTTCTTATTATTAGCACTCCACACTTTGACCTGTCTATCAATAGTTAGAGCACATGTTTGTCTTTGCCAATAATTTTTTTTGCAGGTGTTGCACTCCGAATCATATAATACGCGACTCATTTAATGTTACCATTAAATAGTACTCAATCAGTTTCACCATCAGTTTTTGCTCATTTGGTTTTACTTTGCCATTAATTACTACCCAACCTGCTGTATTGAGCCTCGTGCTGGAACATCAGTGATTTGATTTGCCATCACTTATTACCCAACTTGCTTTAATTGAATCAGAAGTGTTAGTTCCTGTTGCTTTTATCGTCTGTTGCAATTGGTTAAACTGATAACAAATAGCACATTAAATCTAGTGTACCTTCGTACCTTTGGTGCACCATGATATTGTCCTCTAGTTGAAATAAGTAAAACGCATGAAAGATTGTTTTGAGGGTCCTGCAAAGTACATACAAGAATACGGATGTATTCCGTGTCCAAGTGTTCTTCTAATTGTCTTTGCATTGCATCGCTTTATCATGATCATAATTGTATAAATGGAAAACAACACGTGGAGTAATAACTGATTGGAACGTGAAACACGTAGTTTTATAAATATTTCTCAGTAACGCAAGTGAGATTCTATCTGATAGAAAAGTATAACATATGGGTTAATAAATATTTGTACTGTCGATCATGAGATAATAACTGATAGAAACGTTAAATTCCTGGATCAATACGTATTAAGCATATTTAAAAAAACGGAGAAATATGTGAGTGTAAATTAAAGCAAAAATTGGATAATAATAAGTTGGTGACAATGCTAAGTAAATTGGAAGATATTTATTGGAAGAATAACACGAGCTAGAAATAATGAATAGAAGGGAAAAAAACGGATGTGGCAATAACGCTTGGTACAGTACAAATGTCAGTTAATAATTATTGGCAAAATAAATCCTATGAGATAGATGAAATAGATGATCGATGATGCTTGCAATATTGTATGTATACAGTCAATTGTTCTCTTACAATTATGTACAATGGTTGTTACGACAGTTAAAATATCAACACATTATAATGGTTGAAGTATATAGTGGAAATAATCACGATCTGTTATCGAGAGTTTAAATTTTAATTAAGTGACTCCAATTATAGTATGTCAGGCAGTTTATTTTCCCTATCATTTGTAATTGTATGTTCAACAAATAATTTTTATGGAAGCGCGAGCTTTCACATACCGAGAATAAAAGGTAGAGTGCGAGAGATTAATTGTCATTCACATTTCTGTTTACTCAATTATTCATCTACATTCTTACCATAAGGCTTCACTGAAGCATACATTTTCTTTCGTCAATCATTTAATGAGCTTTTACAACTACACATTTACACAATCGTGCATGTACATGCTTTATAACATAGAAACGGGAACACGCTACAGTGAAACACATTGTACTGAACAAAAACGGTTTATATACCTTGTTCACGTTACAGGGTATAAATTAGACAAAATTAAAGAGATTCTTAAGCTGCCGTGTTGTCAATGCTCTCAGAAAATATTTAACTGATCAAACGTCTCCTAGAATTGTAACCAAGTCAGTTTTGGATTAAATGTGAAACTTAATGACAATGTGTGAAAGAATAAATTGTATTAATTAGTAAAGAATAAATGTATGTTGTAATAGTACAAAGAATCTCACACGCTCTCAACTTACAATTGATCCACTCTATACTAACATTCACACATTAAAAATAAACCTATAATATTTTAAATATATCCAATACAAAGCTTCAAAAAACACACTTTCAAATAATGGTAAACACTACGATTTCACGTATAGATACGGCTTGAGGTTTAAACAATCTAAAGTTTCAAAATATGTTTCATATGTGCAGCACTGTTAGTAAGATTCACCAGTCTGTTGGAATTCAACTAAGATTCAAAATAATCTCATTAAAATACATATATAAAAATTGAAACACCAATTGGAATAAACATATGCTTCTTGACTTTGCACAGACGCACGATTCATAGATAGATAGATAGATAGATAGATAGATAGATAGATAGATAGATAGATAGATAGATAGATAGATAGATAGATAGATAGATAGATAGATAGATAGATGGATGGATGGATGGATGGATGGATGGATGGATGGATGGATGGATGGATGGATGGATGGATGGATTGATGGATGGATGTAAGGATAGATAGATAGATAGATAGATAGAGAGAGAGAGAGAGAGATAGATAGATAGATAGATTGTTAGATAGATAGATAGATAGATAGATAGATAGATAGATAGATAGATAGATAGAACATTAGTTAGACATAAACAAACATACCTGCCTCTTAACGTGATGCTCTGATGTTGGCGCATGTTAGAATATTGCAACAACAGATATACATATATACTGATTGAATAACGTCATAAATGGACGGAAAAACAATTTATTGATGTTCATTTATTTGCCAAAGTGTTAAAGCAAACAACCCCAAGTAACCTGTATCTGTGACTTTGCCAATAGTTCAGGGTAAATGCAAGAACAGACTGTTTGCATATGTGTAGGACCATGTCCCCTATACGAAAGAATTGTATATTTTTATACTATGTGGTATTCAGTAATTGATAATTGTAGTCCCTGAATTAAGGATTATAAAAACTTTATTTTCCTTTAAAGGAAACAATTCGTACATTATTATTGTACGAAACATCAAGGCTTCTTATATGTTATGCATGAAACATACAAACATAAATGATATGGTATATGAACTTCCGAAATAATATGCCTCCATTCTGTTAATAACAATGTCACCTCACGATGACCCAGTGAATAGTAACTCTGTACTGATCCTTTTCATAAACAATACTTATATCATTCAAACATGTTTTCCTATCACGTATTGCTCTAAAAGGTGTATCATGAATTATTTAATACCCCAGTGTATATATATCAAATCACATTCCAGCCATATTGTTTTACTTTCTTATTATTAGCACTCCACACTTTGACCTGTCTATCAATAGTTAGAGCACATGTTTGTCTTTGCCAATAATTATTTTTGCAGGTGTTGCACTCCGAATCATATAATACGCGACTCATTTAATGTTACCATTAAATAGTACTCAATCAGTTTCACCATCAGTTTTTACTCATTTGGTTTTACTTTGCCATTAATTACTACCCAACCTGCTGTATTGAGCCTCGTGTTGGAATCCCAGTGTTTTGATTTGCCATCACTTATTGCCCAACTTTCTTTAATTGAATCAGAAGTGTTAGTTCCTGTTGCTTTTATCGTCTGTTGCAATTGGTGAAACTGATAACAAATAGCACATTTAATCTAGTGTACCTTCGTACCTTTGGTGCTCCATGATATTGTCCTCTAGTTGAAATAAGTAAAAAGCATGAAAGATTGTTTTGAGGGTCCTGCAAAGTACATACAAGAATACGGATGTATTCCGTGTCCACGTGTTCTTCTAATTGTCTTTGCATTGCATCGCTTTATTATGATCACAATTGTATAAATGGAAAACAACACGTGGAGTAATAACTGATTGGAACGTGAAACACGTAGTTTTATAAATATTTCACAGTAACGCAAGTGAGATTCTATCTGATAGAAAAGTATAACATATGGGTTAATAAATATTTGTACTGTCGATCATGAGATAATAACTGATAGAAACGTTAAATTCCTGGATCAATACGTATTAAGCATATTTAAAAAAACGGAGAAATATGTGAGTGTAAATTAAAGCTAAAATTGGGTAATAATAAGTTGGTGACAATGCTAAAGAAATTGGAAGATATTTATTGGAAGAATAACACGAGCTAAAAATAATGAATAGAAGGGAAAAAACGGATGTGGCAATAACGCTTGGTACAGTACAAATGTCAGTTAATAATTATTGGCAAAATAAATCCTATGAGATAGATGAAATAGATGATCGATGATGCTTGCAATATTGTATGTATACAGTCAATTTTTCTCTTACAATTATGTACAATGGTTGTTACGACAGTTAAAATATCAACACATTATAATGGTTGAAGTATATAGTGGAAATAATCACGATCTGTTATCGAGAGTTTAAATTTTAATTAAGTGACTCCAATTATAGTATGTCAGGCAGTTTATTTACCCTATCATTTGTAATTGTATGTTCAACAAATAATTTTTATGGAAGCGCGAGCTTTCACATACCGAGAATAAAAGGTAGAGTGCGAGACATTAATTGTCATTCACATTTCTGTTTACTCAATTATTCATCTACATTCTTACCATAAGGCTTCACTGAAGCATACATTTTCTTTCGTCGATCATTTAATGAGCTTTTACACATTTACACAATCGTGCATGTACATGCTTTATAACATAGAAACGGGAACACGCTACAGTGAAACACATTGTACTGAACAAAAATGGTTTATATACCTTGTTCACGTTACAGGGTATAAATTAGACAAAATTAAAGAGATTCTTAAGCTGCCGTGTTGTCAATGTTCTCAGAAAATATTTAACTGATCAAAATTCTCCTAGAATTGTAACCAAGTCAGTTTTGGAATAAATGTGAAACTTAAAGACAATGTGTGAAAGAATAAAATGTATTAATTAGTAAAGAAAAATGTATGTTGTTATAGTACAAAGAATCTCACACGCTCTCAACTTACAATTGATCCACTCTATACTAAAATTCACACATTAAAAATAAACCTATAATATTTGAAATATATCCGATATAAAGCTTCAAAAAAACACACTTTCAAATAATGGTACACACTGCGATTTCACGTATAGATACGGCTTGAGCTTAAAACAATCTAAAGTTTTAAAATGCGTTTCATATGTGCAGCACTGTTAGTAAGATTCACCAGTCTGTTGGAATTCAACTAAGATTCAAAATAATCTCATTAAAATACATATATAAAAATTGAAACACCAATTGGAATAAACACATGCTTCTTGACTTTGCACAGATGCACGATTCATAGATAGATAGATAGATAGATAGATAGATAGATAGATGGATGGATGGATGGATGGATGGATGGATGGATGGATGGATGGATAGATAGATAGATAGATAGATAGATAGATAGATAGATAGATAGAAAAAAACATTAGATAGACATAAATAAACATACCTGCCTTCTTAACGTAAAGCTCCGATGTTGGCGCATGTTAGAATATTGCAACAACAGATATACATATATACTGATCGAATAACGTCATAAATGGACGGAAAAACAATTTAACGATGTTCATTTATTTGCCAAAGAGTTAAAGCAAACAACCACAAGTAACCTGTATCTGTGACTTTGCCAATAGTTCAGGGTAAATGCAAGAACAGCCTGTTTGTATATGTGTAGGACCCTGTCCCCTATACGAAAGAATTGTATATTTTTATACTATGTGGTATTCAGTGATTGATAATTGTAGTCCCTGAATTAAGGATTATTAAAACTAAACTTTCCTTTCAGGGAAACAATTCGTACAATATTATTGTACGAAACATCAAGACTTCTTATATGTTATGCATGAAACATACAAACATAAATGATATGGTATATGAACTTTCCGAAATAATATGCCTCCAGTCAGTAAATAACAATGTCACCTCACGATGACCCCGTGAATAGAAACTCTGTACTTATCCTTTTCATAAACAATACTTATATCATTCAAACATGTTTTCCTATCACGTATTGCTCTAAAAGGTGTATCATGAATTATTTAATACCCCAGTGTATATATCAAATCACATTCCAACCATATTGTTTTACTTTCTTATTATTAGCACTCCACACTTTGACCTGTCTATCAATATTTAGAGCACATGTTTGTCTTTGCCAATAATTATTTTTGCAGGTGTTGCACTCCGAATCATATAATACGCGACTCATTTAATGTTACCATTAAATAGTACTCAATCAGTTTCACCATCAGTTTTTGCTCATTTGGTTTTACTTTGCCATTAATTACTACCCAACCTGCTGTATTGAGCCTCGTGCTGGAACATCAGTGATTTGATTTGCCATCACTTATTACCCAACTTGCTTTAATTGAATCAGAAGTGTTAGTTCCTGTTGCTTTTATCGTCTGTTGCAATTGGTTAAACTGATAACAAATAGCACATTAAATCTAGTGTACCTTCGTACCTTTGGTGCACCATGATATTGTCCTCTAGTTGAAATAAGTAAAAAGCATGAAAGATTGTTTTGAGGGTCCTGCAAAGTACATACAAGAATACGGATGTATTCCGTGTCCAAGTGTTCTTCTAATTGTCTTTGCATTGCATCACTCTATCACGATCATAATTGAATAAATGGAAAACAACACGTGGAGTAATAACTGATTGGAACGTGAAACACGTAGTTTTATAAATATTTCACAGTAACGCAAGTGAGATTATATCTGATAGAAAAGTATAACATATGGGTTAATAAATATTTGTACTGTCGATCATGAGATAATAACTGATAGAAACTTTAAATTCCTGGATCAATACGTATTAAGCATATTTAAGAAAACGGAGAAATATGTGAGTGTAAATTGAAGCAAAAATGGGGTAATAATAAGTTGGTGACAATGCTAAAGAACTTGGAAGATATTTATTGGAAGAATATCACGAGCTAGAAATAATGAATAGTAGGGAAATAACGGATGTTGCAATAAAGTTTGGTACAGTACAAATGTCAGTTAATAATTATTGGCAAAATAAATCCTATGAGATAGATAAAATAGATGATCGATGATGCTTGCAATATTGTATGTATACAGTTAATTGTTTTCTTACAATTATGTACAATGATAGCAACGACAGTTAAAATATTAATACATTATATTGGATGAAGAGTATAGTGTTGATAATCACGATCTGTTATCGTGAGTTCAAATTTTAAATAACGGACTATAATTAGAGTATTCAGGCAGTTTATTTACCCTATCATTTGTATTTGTATGTTCTACAAATTATTGTTATGGAAGCACGAGCTTTCACATACCGCGAAAACAAAGTAGAGCGCGAGAGATTAATTGGCATTAATATTTATGTTTACTCAATTATTCATCTACATTCCTTCCATAATGCTTCACTTAAACACTTTTTCTTTGATCGATTATTTAATGAGCTTTTACAACTACACATTTTCACAATCGTGCAAGAAGATGCATTATAACATAAAAAGGGTACACGCTACTGTGAGACACATTGTACTGAACAGAAACGGTTTATATACCTTGTTCACGTTACAGGGTATAAATTAGACAAAATTAAAGAGATTTTTAAGCTGCCGTGTTGTCAATTTTCTCAGAAAATATTTTACTTATCAAAATTCTCCCAGAATTTTAACCGAGTCGGTTTTGGATTAAATGAAAAACGTAAACACAATGGGTGAAAGAATAAAATGTATTAATTAGTAAAGAAACAATGTATGATGTAAAAGTACAAAGATTCTCACACGCTTTGAACATACAATTGATACACTCTATACTAACATTCATACATTAAAAATGAACCTATACTATTATAAATATATCCGATATAAAGCTTCAAACACCCTCAGTTTCAAATAATGGTACACACTACGATTTCACGTATAGATACGGCTTGAGATTAAAAGAATTTCAAGTTTTTAAATACGTTTCACATGTGCTCCACTGTCAATAATATTCACCAATCTCCTTGAATTCAAGTTAGATTGAGAATATTCTCATTTAAATACAAATATTTAAAATCGAAACGCCAATTGGAATAAACATATGCTTCTTGACTTTGTACAGTTGCACGATTCATAGATAGATAGATAAATAGATAGATAGATAGATAGATAGATAGATAGATAGATAGATAGATAGATAGATAGATAGATAGATAGATAGATAGATAGATAGATAGATAGATATATAGATAGATAGATAGAAAGAAAATTAGATGGACATAAAAAAATATTCTTGCCTTCTTAACGTGATGCTCTGATGTTGGCGCAATTTAGAATATTGCAACACCAGATATACATATATATTGAGCAAATGACGTCATAAATGGATGTAAAAACAATTTCTCGATGGTCATTAGGTGTCAAAGAGTTAAAGCAAACAACCCAAAGTAACCTGTATCTTTGACTTTGCCAATAGTTCAGGGTAAATGCAAGAACAGCCTGTTTGTATATGTGTAGGACCATGTCCCCTTATACGAAAGAATTGTATATTTTTTTTGTACTATGTTATATTCACTGATCGATAATTGTAGTCCCTGAATTAAGGATTATAGAAACTAAATTTTCCTTTCAGGGAAACGATGTGTACAATATTATTGTACGAAACATCAAGACTTCTTATATGTTATGCATGAAACATACAAACATAAATGATATGGTATATGAACTTCCGAAATAATATGCCTCCAGTCAGTAAATAACAATGTCACCTCACGATGACCCCGTGAATAGAAACTCTGTACTTACCCTTTTCGTAAACAATAATTATATCATACAAAGATATTTTGTTATCAAGTATTACTCTAAAAGGTGTTTGAATGCCAATAAATTGTAGCCCAGTGATTATATGCAATCATGTATTAAACATATTGTTTTAATTTCTCAGTTATTAGTATTCCACACTTGAAACTGTCTATCAATAGTTAGTGCACATGTTTGTCTTTGCCAAAAATTATTTTTTGATTTTTCGCACTCCGCATCATATAATACACGACTGTTTTCAGGTTACCATTAAATAGGACCATAACAGTTTCACCATCAGTACGTGCTCCTTTGGCTTTACGTTGCCATTAATTACTACCCAACCTGCTGTATTGAGCTTCCTGTTGGAACCCTAGTGTTTTGATTTGCCGTCTCTTATTACCCAGCTTGTTTTAATTGAATCAGAAGTGTTAGTTTCTGTTGCTTTTATCGTCTGTTGCAATTGGTGAAACTGATAACAAATAGCACATTAATCCTAGTGTACCTTCGTTCTTCTTGTGCTCCATTTTATTGTCTTCTAGATAAATTAAGTAAAAAGCATGAACGATTGCTTTGAGGTTCCTGCAATGTATATACAAGAATTACGGTTGTATTGCGTGTCCACGTTTATGCTAATTGTCTTTGCATTGCAACGCTTTATCATGATCATAATTATATAAATGGAAAACAACACGTGGAGTAATAACTGATTGGAACGTGAAACACGTAGTTTAATAAGTATTTCACAGTAAGGCAAGTGAGTATATAACTGATACAAACGTTATTTTGGATGAGAATGCACCACAGTGTTTATTATATATTAAACTCATGTACATCAGATTAACACTCGAAATCAAATGGGAAATATTTATTGCTGTTTTAGCCCATAACAGCGTGCTGTAGTAGACGAAACTGAATACAGCACAAAATGCTACTAAACAAAGATAACAATATGCTTTCAAAATAAATAAACATTATGTAACCTGATCATGCCTTACAGTAATTAAGTTCATAGCTAAATCAGAAAACGTAAAACTAAGCTCGACCGAAGTAGAATACGAATAATGGTACATTGAAACACAAGGGGTAATAATTATTGGCATTGTGAAACGACTGGGTTGATAGTTATTGGCTAAGTAAAACAAATGTAGATTGTTTATCATTTTTTAACTATAAGACATGAGGTAACATATGCTTTATAGGTGATTGGTTCGTCGCTACTATTTAGAGTGTGTCATCATGAAGTCACAATGTGATTTAATGACTGGATGTGTATTATGTCGGTGATTTCGTTTACCCTATCATCACTATTTGTTTGTTCTACAAATAGCATTCATGAAATCAGAATCTATCATATTCCAATTTTAATTACTTTGATTTGCTCAAATCAAAGTATATTTTTGATTTGTTCTTCTACTGAACCACAAACGTCTATACATTGATAGACCACCGAACGATAAATATACAATCAAATTATGACACTTTAAGTAATATTTATAGGCAAATTAAAATTAGGTGGAGTAAAATTTATATGCATGAAACAACAAAAAAAAAAAACATATGCAGTTTAATAAATGCCGTCACAACTTAAGTCGATAAAGTTAATATATATTGAAACAGAAAAAATAAAATTAGACAAAATTAAAATTAGGTGGAGTAAAATTTATATGCATGAAACAACAAAAAAAAAAAACATATGCAGTTTAATAAATGCCGTCACAACTTAAGTCGATAAAGTTAATAACTAATGGTACATTGAAACACGCATGGTAATATTTATTGGCATCGTAAAGCGATTTGGTTAATAGTTTTTTACTTAGTAAATTAAATGGAATCTTACCAGATAAATCAATGAGATTGTTAATACTGTTTTAACTATAGGATATAAGGTAGCATATGGTTTATAGGAGACAGATTCGACGCTATTATTTATGGTCTGTCATCGCGTGATCACTTTGTGATTTAAAGACAGGGTGTTTATTATGTAGGTGAGTTATTTTACCCTATAATTATTATTTGTCTGTTCTACAATAGCGTACATGAAAGCAGAATCTTTCCTATTCCAAATGTGATTACTTTATTTTGCTGAAATCATCGTAGATCTTATAGGTTTTTCTTTCCTTCTGAACTACAAAAATATATAGATATATACCATATTACGATCAATATAAAATAAAATTGTGTTAGAAACACTGTCGCACATGTTAGAATAAGACCTTTTGTGCATACACCTTGAACTATTGGCAATTTCACAGACCGATATAACATGGTCTGTTTGTGTGAACTTTCTATCACCAAATGACCCAGTGATAAGTACTTCTACCCTAACCTTGTATTATCCACCTTATGAGGTCATGCGTTCGCGATATATAACTGGTATTGCAAATATGCGTCACAGTCATTATCGCGAACATCAGATAGCAGCTTGACAAGAATTTGCTGACACTCTTACTCACCAAAGACTATGGGTATTGTCATGATGTAGGCTATTGCTCCAACATCAGAATATTAAGTGAAAAAGGATTAAATGATTTAATATATTTAATACCAATATATATATATATATATATATATATATATATATATATATATATATATATGATCTCAAAAGATGTCACATTTGAATCAAAAATAGTTTTTCCAAATATACTGGACTGATTTAACTAAGCCTTGAGTAATTCTTCACGACATGTAAGATGCACTAATTTCGAATGAGTAAAATTGCAATAATTGAAAGGAATCGCAAATATCACATACATATTATAATTCATACATTTATTTTTATTCTAGGAGGTCTACATTGGCCATAATTATGATATTTTTTTTCTTCTGGATCTGATTTGATTACACCATACTATTGATATTAACGGCGATGGTTACAATGCGTTTTATACAAATATAAAACTATTCGAAGATCTAAGTCATTGTTGACTATGGGTGTATGCACATTACAGACTGCATTTAGTGTGGTTTTATCTTTTTAAAGATCAGTCAGTTTACTTTCAATTGAGCATTGAATTCATAAATAAAGCCGGTGTGTTTATATCTGAGAATTAAAGATGTATATCTCTGCCAAAGTGTTTCCATGTTAGTAATACAATGAAACCCGTCATTTAGTGTGTTCATATTTTAACAATAGAGTCACAGAACGAAGAGATTGTCGTTAGACCTTATATTAACACAAAAAATGGATCCTGACAACAAACATGAAATACACCTATCATTCTCAAATTAAACATTATTTCATCATTTAATTATTGTTAGCCATAGTATTAATGGTAGCAGTAGCAGGAGTAGTAGCAGTAGGAGTAGTAGCAGTAGTGGTAAAATTAGTATCGTAGTTCACTAATAAAGCAAATAAAAAATGTCCGGTATTAAAAAGTATTCATAACACTTTATCTAGGCGGAAATTCTTTGATACCGGTAAGACCTTTGACTCTAGACAACGGTTAAAAAAAGAGTAGAAAAAACAGGATTTTTGAAACCGGACAAAAAAAATGTTCCTTGAAAATCAAAGAAGAAAGGTTTAAAAACTAAATTTAAAAAAATCTAAATTAATCCACGAATTAAAAGTTACATTTTCTAATAATGGAATATTCGAATAGCTCAACATTGAGACATGCTAACAATTCCAAGATCGATGCCGATGAGGTAATTTGTATTCCGGTTAGTTTGTATTTATGTATAGTACCTTGTAGAAGCACAAGATTTATCACTCCGGTGTTGGAAATATAACTGATTTTTTGACAAGCTGTCTTTGTCCAAGAAGTATGTACGAACAAATCAAATATTTGTAGATATACAATTTCTTAAGTACAAATGAACTGAAGAATTCTTAACATGGTTTAAACACTTTGCAAAGACAAAAACATGACGAAAAAGCATTTATAAAAGCACAGAACTGACTAATCGTCATGAATACAAAGTCTATATTGTATTATATTAAAAACTTGAAAATAAAATTGCCGAATTGCTAACTTAACCAATGTTCTGAAGAAAACGCCATCAAAAGTGAATATATTTACATTTGATTATCATGTAATGAAACATGAAAAAATAGATGAAAAAACAATTTTATAAAACAAATATTATTATCAAATCAGATACAGGTAACAATATAGTCTTCCTCAATGTTGTTTTTCTCCAAAGATTTACTTTTAAGTATATATACATAGCAGTACTTGTGTGAAATGGAAACGAATGCATTGTTATGTTATGCCAAAGATCATGCCAATATAAATAACTATTACATGCAACGTTTACATGTGATATATACCACATTTATTAATTTATTTTTTCATTATTTGTTTTTCTTCGGTTGTAGTTATGCTAACCTGATCATTAAATGTTTTCTTAACATACTTTATTTCTTCAGTTAGTAGTACTTAGTCCAGTATTAAGTGATACTGATAAAAAACATTTTTACAATGTTATAGCATCGCAAGTGGCTAAATTGGATACTAATACTATATCCATCTTTTGTATTTCAGGAATCCGAAGGAGTAGTAGTTAAACTGCTGATCGGAAACTAAGCGAAAGTTATTTGAATAATGCGACAGAATTCTAGTCGGACAAAGTCAGACTATCCTTCAAAGAACTTTGCTAATAAATGCAGATTATCTTCCAATTGGATTCCAGGCATGGCTACCGGAAATTAAAATTATTAGATTAAAAGATCTCCATGACGCCTGAAATATGACGTATATCTCAATTATAATGTTAGTACTAGGTTTAAACCTTTTGTGAAAATAACAGTCAACAGGACTTAAAACAGTTGTCCTCACCAAAAGCTTAACCATATATACACTGTTGATAATATATTAATGTGTGTGTGTGTGTGTATGTGTGTGTGTGTGAGACTATTAAATATTATATAATGATATACATTACAATATATGTATAATATACGATTTGATGCGATCTGACCGGACATACCAACTTGAGTTATGTACTCAATTATAGGATCACCATAGTCAATTGACAACGCTGTTAGTGAATATAAATAGCAACTTTAAACAGCAGTAAAGTTATGACAATAAGTTACCATAGCCAATCAATGAGGCGTTACTATGATTAATCAAATACGCTTAAATTATTATACTTATTATATTGAGTACATTATCTTTTCGTAGAAAGTCTTAATATTTTAATAAGCGATTATCGAGACATAATAGTATGCTTTTGAAAACAATGCGGTGAAAGTCATGATTGATAATGACAACCAAATTACTACAATACTTGTCTTTGTAGAATTCCATCATTAATGACTGACGTGTTCAGCAGAGGATGTACTAGTATTAGCAGCTGCATTTTTTGTAGCAGCAGTGCCAATAGTGATAGTAACACTAGTACTAGTTGTTGTTATCTTGGTGGTGGAGGTATTATGTATATTTCTGTCCACGTAATTAACATACAAATAAATCTTATTGACAGGTAACACTTGTTTCGGTTAATCATATTTACATCACAGTACAATAGCTTTTGTGGTCCAACTGATAGAATCTCAAAAGCGTAATTCAATGGGTCAGACTTCGCGGTCCTCGTCTGCTGTATTAGGGAATACTAGGGACAGGGCCTTCGCTTCAAGGTTTGCTGACAGATTTAGAAACTAATCGGCAAAGGGGGAGATTCAAATACAATAGGAAACCATAGTTTTGTTGTCAGCATGATTATTAGTATTAGTAGTAATAGTAGTAGTATACATTTTGTTGCTGTAACAGTAGAAGTTGCAGTCCATCAGAATCAACATGTATCATAATTCGTTAGTATTGCTATTATTATTTGTAGTATTAGTAGGAAATCTAACACATGTTTGTCATTTTCTTGCTTTTATCTTCTTTCACCTCATCATCATCGCCATTATTTAGGCTATGATGAAACATTGCAAATGGCTTTAAGTCTTAGTGCATCTCCACTAACATACATGGGTGCGGGATATCATATTTAATTTATCTTTAGGATTTCGACTTACAGTAAATTCTTAAAGATAGGTTAATAAAGTGCAAAATTGAAAAAAATTATGCGTTTTCAAATAATGAATTTAAATCCCCAAAGAAAAATGAGCCACTTAGGACAATTGCGCCCCCTCCCAAACCACCACCACATTGTGTTACAGTGTTTATTTCGTACAGATTAATGTAGCTATTATAATAAGTTTGTTAAGGTCAATACTGTAATCTGGTAAATAAATATTAGCTTTAATCTTTATTTGTTTAGTTTAATTTTAATATTTTCAAACATTAATTATAAATCCTTTTATATTGTGTAAATTCACGTTTTATATGGTATATGATAGCTGTAATTTTACTGGCTGCCATAAATCAATATCAGATAGATTAGGATTGAGCAAAAAATAATAGAGAAAAACAAAAAGGTCACCAAGCGGTAGTAATATTTAACATGAAATAATAAATATAACACAATAACAGTAATTGAATATTAAATTGAATATTTATTAAAATCGATTCTTCATTCACTTACAATAGTTGCTGAAACAAAGAAAATATTTTCTAGCAACTGCATATGAGGATTAAAGGTCATTCTTCATATATTTGTGGACAAAGTCACTAGACAAATATTACGTCAATTCTTGTGAAAATCACCAGAGTTCTTAGCAGGTAAACAATCATAAATTGCTGAATTAAACATGTCCATCTTACTCAAAACTACTGATAAATAGGACCAATCATTTACTCAGTGCCGAGTGAGCTGCAATTATCCATTCTGCGAGAATCGGCTTGAATAATGAGGATGTAAGGCTTAATGATGTAACAAACTGATTGTCATCAGTAACATCTATTTCCGTAACGTCATCCATGATCTGTTTACCATACCACTCGTATACTGTTTATGTACTGTCAAATGTAATGTTTCAGGATGGTCCGTACACAAGTCAGGCATAAATACAGAAGTCATTCCACTGTCTTTCAATTTAGATAGCAGGGATCAAAACACATTAAATAGTGCACTGCTTGCTGATTTCATTGTGTAAGGGGTAGCTAATCACGTGCATTTTGCATCTGTTCATCTACATTACTACTACAATTCCGCGCTGGCTCGGGAATACCATTATCGATGAATGACTGAAGCAGGGTTTCTATGCGTCATTAGCTGCCAGGAAAGCGAATTCCTGATTTGGCTATCTCTATCACAACTTTTTTGAAAGGCCAGAAAACCGATGGTCTTTAAAGCTAAAATAAACACTTTAATATCTGATAAATATAAAAAATATATTTAACAAATTCCTGAAAATAAAGAATTTTAAACCAGTAGTATAAGATAATTGGGATTCTGGCTCAGTTGGTCTCTACAACTTTCCTTTCCTGATTTGACTATCTCTAACAGAACATTTCAAAAGGCTGAAAAACCAATGATCTTAAAAGCTCAACAAAAATATTTTGATATTTGATAACAATAAAGATTTATTGAAATAAGCATTTCAATCTTAGAAGTATGAGAGAATAAGGATTCTAACTGGAAAACGATTCAATTATTTTAAATAAGTTTTTTTCGAGTAATAGCTTAACAGCTTTCTCTTTTTCAAATTTATAGTTTGTGTTTTTCTATAACCAAGTCATTTATTTTTAAATTTAAATCGTTACATGATCGAACCATTCCTGTTGCTGTCTTGTGTTGATCGTGTATCGTGCATTGTATTTATGTCGGTTATATTCAGTATTGCATTTGTCTTGTATTCTAAATATGCGCCTTGTATCGATTTAGGTTTATTTCGTATCATTTCATCTCACAAGAAATCCCACAATCGACAAGCGAGTGTTATCATTCCAGTCCTAAATGAGACAGAGCTCGCATCTGGCGCCTACCATGGGATCGTATTTGACGGTAACCCAAGAGTCGCTACCAGGGGATCATAAAAAGGAATCTGCACTGGAAATTTCCAGCATAATGTACGACGCTAGCGCGCGCTTCCAAGCAATTTGGTGTTCCTAGCAGGACCGGGCAGAAAGCTTATAAATACCTTATATGTTCGTAGTGTTTCTCGGATACGAAAACAGAAGTTTGATGACATCAGGATGACGTCACAGATAGTTGAAACAATTATCGTCACAGCTGAATGACACTTAACTGTGTTTTGTTATGTGCTATGTGTTAAGTTAGTGTTATATTTTCAAAAGGATGGTCTCTTGGACTAAGAAACGCTGTACGTTGTATTTTCCATATATACATCTTGGTGTACATTAGAATAAAATTTCCTGACCACCACATATAAGATAATTTTACAGATACCTGCGTGAGGTGTTGTCGACTTGAAAAGACAGTTTTCTGACCTCAATATGTAACATATCGCTATGCTTTACAAACCACTACCAATATTGTACAGCGCTCGCTGCAACGCCCGGATGATGTGTCAGAAAGTTAAGGTGAAGTACCGAGTACTTTTGTGAAGAAGTCACACCATTATTTGTTTACTGTATGTTTGGAATTGCGCTTGATATTGGTACACGTGTATGACGTTCTCTATAGGGCACTGCGAAGCAAACCGTTATATCATTAGGCAAGAATGCATTTACTGAAGCGAGGTTGAAGCGCCTAGTTTTTGCCTTTGGAGATACGTGAACTACCATCGGATACAAGCTCGATACACTATGCCAGGCTGCAATCCAGGCGGACCACGTCATAGAAGAGGATAAGGTAAGCCTCAAGTAGCAAAGAGGGTGAACAGACAGAAACTATTTCAGACAAACCGAAACTATTTCAAGCAAACATAAATAAGGCTTCTAAGAAACCGAAACTATTTTAGACAAACGAAAAAAGAGAACGATGAATAGTTTCGGTTTCTTACGCTACGGAGACAGTGTCTCAGACCCGGGGCCGATTGTGCAGCGGAGAGGAATTGTTTCAACCAAATATTTGATCAAGTCCGATACGATATCTTGATCTAGGGTCATGCAAATTGATCGTTACAAATCCATGTGGAATTGACTGAGCATGACTAAAGAAATTCCTAAAGAGATTATAATCCATATCTCCACTGCAACAGGTCTGATGAATATTTGTAGCGTATGTGTGCCAACGCCATTAAATACAACAATAATAGTGCAATTATCTCTGATCACTTTTGGTATTTGTGTGTATCGTTGAGTGACATATATCACATCAGTATTTTTATGCCTAATTCTGGAAAATATCCAATCTGGAATCTTTTGATTGTCTTGCATCACATCATCATATACAACTAAGGTTTTAATATCGGTTATAAATTCAATAATATCCTCATCGACTTCCGATTTCGCTTTCTCGTAAAATCATGTAACACCTCGTAACATCGCTAATCGTCTACACTCGGGGCTACTAAATACAGTTTATCCCATTTCATGAATCTCGTTATCAAATTAAGTAGTAGCTGAATCTTGCGACATCCAGATAGTCCGATTATAATCAAACGAACAGAATTTGGTATCGCTGAATAATGTTTAACAGGCTCTCGTGTTTTTGTCGCCGAAAATTTAATTACATTCAAGTTATTATAAATAAATTATGGATCTATATTGTGTGAAATGTAAGAAGTGTACTAGCACAAATGACATGACAACAATTACAACTAAAACTAACAGATCAGCACGTGCTGGTAAGTGTGTACAATGTGGTACAAAAAATTTAGATTTGTTTCTAAGGATTTAAAAAAAAACGAGGAGGTGATCTTGCAGCCAAGTTAGTAAAATTACCAGGAACACCATGGGCAAATTATCCAGGGGAAAAACATTTTCCAGGATATAGTTATTGCGGACCAGGAACCTGATTCGATATTCGACTTGATAATCAAAACCAGCCCTGACCCGGTCAAAACCCAATACACGCTATTGATAAGGCGTGTCATGCTCATGATGTTGCTTATAAAATCATTAATCTGCAACTAAGACATATCGCAGATGTAAAATTGATTCATGCGGTGAATATTATCACTTATAAATCCTTCAAAGAAAAATTTTCTTCATAGTTGATATAATCGGCTATGAAAAGTAAATTAATGCTGGGTGATGGGAATTAATAACATAGTGGAAACTATTTAGAGGGGTAAATCAGCAATGAGTAAACTCACTAACGCCGCAAAGGTGACAAATACTACAGCAGCGGATTGGTTATCCAAACAGGCGATAATGCAAATTTATATACCACCGCCTAAGCAAATTATCTTCTTACATTTTGATGTCAGCGCCCCTAATGAGGTTCATCAGGCTGATATATTATTTATGCCGCATAATGGTGTTTACAAGAATGCGCTAACCATAGCTGATGTTGCGAGTAGATACAAACAAGCAGAGCCATTAAAGTCAAAGTCGTCAACTGAGGTGGCTTCTGCGTTCGAAAGGATTTATCGATGAGGTCCTCTAAAGTGGCCCAATCTAATAAAAGTTGATCCTGGCAAGGAATTTCAGGGTACAGTGTTATAAACAATGAAGCAGCAAGATGTCACCATCAGACGAGGACATACTGCATCGTGATCAGTCAATTGTTGAACGATTTAATCGGACACTTGCTGAGCGGTTATTTGGATATCAGTACGAGAAGGGATTTCTTCAGGATAAACGATCTCGCGAATGGGTCAAGAGATTACCAGGCGTAATTACCGCGCTAAATAATGAGATTACTCGAATAATCAACATGAAACCTAACAATTCGATTAAAAAGAAATATATACCATTACAAAAACCGCAAAATGATTTTTCAAAACAACCAATACTCGGCAATGTCACTGTTAGATATCTATATGAACCAAGACAGCTAGGAGGTGGTAAGAAAAGAGCTACTGATCCTTTTTGGAGTACTACTGCACATTTGGTATAACGAGATCCACAGGTAGACCGCCATTCTATAGATTGGATTCAACTGCTCCTCATCGGTTGATTACTCGTGAACAATTACAAATGATACTGGTGGATACTCAGTTACCACCGCGTGTTATTAACTAGCACCTCTTCGTCTGTTACACTCAGGACAAGTTAACATCACATAATCTTTGGTATGACCGACGCTGCTGTCTTTTCTGTCTTCGGTAAATTGGCGAGGATCTTTATCCGACCAACACCAACGCATTATACAATTGCAACTCGCGCAGTGATTATTCTGTTTTGTTGTTTCTGTGTAATTATAAATTCAGCAACAATGTCAAATTCTCGTTTATTTTTTTATCCTTTTGTTTATAACCAGTGAGTTTTTTTTCTGATTATGTCAACGCTGACGTGATGTCATTATCATCTAAAAATCTGTTCGAAGTTGATTTATTCATTGTACTCTGGACACTGCAAGATAAACTAAATTCGACCACTCGATTCGATTTTCTACGATCTAAACAATAGTATCTGTTATAGTCAATCCCTGCGAAGAATTATAGACGATGCATATCCTAGCTTCCATTTTAGATTTTTTAGCACGCAATGCATCTTCGACAACACTGATATCAACCAACACAATATCATTGAACACGGGAATATGCTCCTTAGTCTCTGAAATATCAACTTCGATATTTTGTCTTCGTGTCTCCTTGGGTATATAACATAGCGGCTCTGGAAGTGTTGCGAATTTTTCTTTAAGCGTGTTAAATAACTTCATCTGAAGTGTGTGTCTGACTATCTTTATACCTGCCACTATCAAATCGTTTGGTCTCCACGCTTCCCAGAAGTCATTTAATGGGGTTTCTGAAATTATTTCACGCGCTATTTCACACTGGATTCTATCCGGTTGTAATCTGATTATTTTTTTGAACTCACGTAATTCATTATCAAGTGATCTATGATCAGTACTATTTTCTTCATAATATTCTACAAAATTCTTCAGCCAATTATGTGGATATAAACCGACAGAAGGTGGTGTTTGAACATGATTGCAACAGATTATCACTTTTGTATTCGCTAGCAATAACCAATCTATAAACTTTTGTTATGCATCTAACGACACTGTGCATATCTCATCCCAAATGAGAATTTCAGCAATATATTTCTCGCCCATTCGATCAGGAGTCCATTCGTCACCATTCCATCGAAAAAACTGTGATGAGTGCAAACATTAATTCCTCGCTGTTTCATCTCTCTTGCAAGTCTGTGTGTGGGTGTTAGCACAGTCATGTTTGATTTCCCTCGAAATAATTCAATCGCACGAGTCGTCTTCCCTGACCCACCACAGCCGTTTATATAACTGGTTTTATATCTACATATTGGATCGGATAGTTAAGGTGCATTAGATCGTTCTGATATCTGATTATTTTTCAAGCAATTGTTTTCAATTAAAACATCTGCTGATTTGAAGTAATCACGCAGTATTTCTGTTTGAATTCTCCATGATCCCCAACACTCGTCTGAATTTGTAAATTCAGCCACTGCTTCTTTAAGTTTTACGTTTATATAAAATGAATCAGTGGCGAGTGTAACTGCGGATTAAGGAAATATATTTATCATCGAAAGTAAATAAATGGAAGCCTAAGCCAGCATAGACGCCCTTAAGTATATATATATTGAGGATTTTCTCCATCTGTGTAAGTAACAATTGCACCGAATTTGGTTCCATCTGACAACAAAGCGTCTTTACGACTGACATATATACCCATAGATGGTACATCTGCGATTATAAAATCGTATTCAACATCATCTATAATTAATCTTGAAGAATGTAGTTTATGGTCGTAAATTCCATCCCAAGTGAATTTACCAATTATTTTTCTACCGAGATCTTTGGCGTGTTTATTTCTAACTTTAATGATTTCCTTTTTTTTTGTTTTCGCTGATTATACAATCTAGATTATCGGGTTCTGGTAAAGAGACTTCAGTTTGTTTTTGATATGATATAATTGCTTCGCTGACAATCAGCGAAATCAGTATTTTATAATCAATCATATACCGTAATAATACTATTGGCATACAGTGTTTTTCAGAGATGTGTCTATCAAACCTAATATAATAGCACGGATGAAGTCCTTTAGCCAATTCAAATGATATCACACGAGCGAATCCCGTTAAATCAAAATCGGGAAGTCGTCCATTAATCGCAACATGGGTCATTTCTTGTGTGGGATGTCAAAATCTTTTAAAGTATTCAGAACACTCTCCGTACCCAAGAAAACTCCCCGGATAACACGCAATCATATCAACCAAAATGATGTTTTCAGGGTCATATTTTGTATTCCATAATCCGCCATGGTAATAATCCACAGAACTGGCTTCGACATCTGAGAGAAATGCGGCTCTTGTTGGTTTCCACAGATTTCTCTTTCTCGTAAAATGAGCTGCATCCGACGGAATTGTACAACAGTTTGTTAGTAATTGTTCGTCGAGTTCCTTTGAAAAACCACTAGCTAGTTTTCTCATGTCGTCATGGAGGGCTTCAGTACGATATAATTCGCCATTGGGTTTTCAAAATTGATCGAATGTACCCTCTTTGTTTTCAAAACTCTGAAATAAACACACTGACATAGGAATGTTTTTACTTGACTGACAAATAAAATCAAACAAATTCCAGCTCTCCGAGAATTCCACGGATAGATATTTTATAGTTCTATCACGCGGAAATGTTGTTATTGCGGATGTCCACATGTGTGCATTATGGTCAATAATTTTGACTGGAGATCCTCTCGATTTATGTTTCGGTTCATATAATATCTTGCCTGTTACTGTCTCTACGGTTATTGGAAATGTTAGTATCCGTTCTAGGTCAGCTACATCTTGAATTGCTGTTCCTCTCTTTCTAACTGTTAATCCCCTTTCGTTTATTTTTTGGCGTCTTAGATCCATTAATTTGTTTCCACGCAACGCACTTGTAAAATGCTCTAATATTCGTTCTGCTAAACATTTTATTCTTGACGAAGTCAATGGTTACAGTTTCATGGGCTTTAGTTTCTCAATACTCGGTTTGTCATTTATTGGATAAATTCCATAAACAACCGCGGTTGCAGGATAGTATCTCTCGTAATACGGTTTGTCAATTCCAGTCAACGTTCTTGGTTTGGAATCCTGACTCACAGTGACAGTTCTTTTTTTATCAATCAAGATGGTTTCGAATTTGTCGGGTATAATCCAATTTCATGTTTCTGAACTGATAATGAATATCACTCTAAAAAAATACTTTCTATGGATAAGATGCGAGATTATTACTGCTGCTCTTTCGTCGTTCATGGTAGCATCAACGCCACCATCAATTCGAAATGTTGACCAACAGTTGGATGTTCCATCGCGCTTGAATTTGTTAAAACCCTCATGGATTTTAACCAACATGCTTCTATCACTTATTAGACCCTTAGCAGCAGAGGGTGCGAATCGGACAAACGTTTTAGACAAATATTTGTTAAGCAAAGGACTCTTACGACAAAAGAAAAAAAAACATCTTACCAACCTAGATGCAGATTTGTTGTCGCGCCCCCTCTGCTGCTATGGGGTTAACAATTCTTGTTGAAATTGCTAGCAATTTATGATTTCACAAACAGACTAATTTGTAAAACTTCACCTCGTAGATCAATCAGATTATTGGATTGGTCAGTTAGTTTGAAATTAATTCTGGTTAACGAATCATTATGACATCTCATATAGACTGGATTAGTTGGATCCTCAATTATTAAAAACCCTGGAGGAGCTGTTGGTGCAAATAAATATAAAATATATCACTGCTTAGCTTGACTTGATCGCTGGAGATATATTTGAAAGCTTCCTTCGATAACATCACATACTAGATGTCAATGCAATCACCGAGGATATATTCACATTTGGAGGAGCGATATGTCTGCCACTGCCTTCTTGGTCATTATTATACTTGAGGATTGTTGTTTGTTGTTTCCATTTGGCGAGTATAATAGAAAAGTTTTCTTGAATAAAATCGTTAACAGATTTGTTTAGTTCATTTGCGTTATACCCAGGAAACTTGAAATCGGGTAAATCGGCCTGTTATATTGTAACCAGTTAGGAATTTTTGTTTATCCCCGTTCTTATCATTAATTATTGCTTGAATTATTCGTTTGTTGATGTATTCAATGTCAGATACAAGTTGATTTAATATCTCAACATATTTTATGATGTCATTTCTTGGTTTTGTTATATCAGAGAGATGCTCTTGGAAGTTCCGTTGTAGTCGTTCTAGTTGTATTCTATGTAATTGATTAATCTTTTCAAAATGGTTAATTATATTATTTAAAATGAATACAAATTGCAGTCGATGAATCAGGAGTTTTCTCAAAATCAAATTCCCATTGCATGGTATTGTTATCAAGAAATGTAAATATATCAGTTAATTGTGTATTTTTTATATTAAGTAAATAATTTCGGTATGATGGGTTGATTTCATTATATGATTGTTTATTTGTGACATAATCAGATTTTTCGGGTTCGGGTATTTGATAAGATGCCTGATGTGGCATTTCAGGGAGATCCAGTATTGTTATTATAGAGCTCTGGTAGATATCTACGACATAACTGGGTGAGTTTATCTCAATGGCAGATGATAGAGTCGGCTCGTGAACCGTTATAGCTATTTTCGATTCTGCTCCAGTAATGGATTTTATTCTACGCTGAAATTCGGCATTGATTTGTTCGATTTTGGTATGACCCAGATGGTAGCGAAACAACGTTCTAGTCTGGAGTCCCGTCTCGTTTATTCTTATTCGCGAATACCAAGGAATTATTCGGTTGTTGACCACAAATGCTACCGATCTAATATTAGACCAACTGTGATACACTCGTAGTTTCGCTAGCGCTATTTCTTTAACGGGAATTGGAGTAGGGAAATTCATACTGAATTATGGATTGGTTGAGGTTATTGAGATCATGCTTGTTTTCACCGGGGTTGTGTTTTACGCTATTCGATGAAGTAGTTCTTGCGGTGTTTTCATTGTTATTATTGTTATTATCCTGATCTAATTTCGATATCGCGGAATCATAAATACGTACCATCGCTGAAAACTTGCTATCGGATATTAATGTATCATCGAGCGACGATGATATCATCGATGATAACTGCAAATACGCGGTTGATACAATATGGAACTTGACTACATAATCTTGCAGTTTACGCTGGCTGCATGATGATACTTTTTTTGTTATTATCGAAATTATTCCCGCGATTGTTGTCATCGCTGATATGCAACTTGGAACAACTATCGGAGCAATCATTGTCACCGAGGTGCTTATTATACCGGCTCCGGTGATTACACCACTCACCGAGTATGCGGTAACATCAACTGCGGTGGTTGTTTGTCGATATTTCTTTATTTCTGTTTGGTACTCCTCAGTGAGTGTTTTGAGTTTAGTTTGAAATTCTCTGACTTGATCATAGCGGTATTGTTGTGGCGTTGCCAATGATGACATTCTATTTTCAAATCGTTTCCAATTTCAATTAAGTTGTTTACTCAAATCCGCTACGAATTCCACATACCATGTTACTGAAACCCTAGCCAGATTATCATCAGTGGATTCTATCGTGAACTGTTCAGATGTATCCTTGTCGATGATCGTTGATATCGTGTTGTTGACTCCAGCTGAACTCGACGATGATATAATAAATTGAATCGGTGTCACTAGTGTTAATCGATAAATACCCTTGACGGTCGCGGTGATACTTAGCGTGTTAGTGAATGATGGTGTCCACACAAATGATCCGTGTTGAATCGTGTATACTACGTTGTTGGTTTTCTCCTGAGGAATTGAGTTTACACGCGATAGTATCTTCTGTTGCGTCTCGTTGTTTAACTAAAATATCATCAGGGGAAACATTACTAGTTTTAAATTTACCCTGACTATCTTGAAATACCACTATTTCATTGGGATCAACGCTTGCTAGGTTCAACATCTCAGCTATTTCACCTTCGAGTATTTTTTTACATCACCGATTGCAGTGCCATTGGCACTAGGTTCCTTCAGCGGTGAAAAAAGACTTCCCCAGATATCAATTATGTTATTGTAAAAATCTTTCTCTCTCTAGAAAGCGATTACTTGTGTATTCATTTACGACTCGATGAGGTGGTGTTCCGGATGTTGAAATTGCGTCAAGGACATTCAATACTTCGTTGCCGCATACTGGTGGGTCATTCATTTGTTGCGTTGGTAGTGTTGAGTACCAGCGAGGAGTGTTTAAGCGGTTTATATAATTCATAAATTCTTTAGGCGGCGCTAGCCCGTATGAATCGAAATAAACGATTACAGGTGGATCAATCGCGTATGCAACCCAGTGGGTTATAGGTCCGGTGCTGGTATCGAGATTAATGATAAAGGTTTCAACGTTGTTTGGCTTTGCCGGTAACTGATCTTTCATAAAGACACCTCTGAAGTTTTGTATCGCAAGTTGTTTAGCAGCATCGAGTAAATCGAAATTTGACATTGGAACTAGTAAACCGGTCCTAGTCTCAGGCCGCTTCTTCTGTACCATGAATACGGGGTTCCTGGTAGTCTTAGACCCTTTCCCTTTTTTTATACCCCCGCCCGGTAGCTTTCTTTAGTGCCATTCCTGCCGCGGTGCCAACGGCTCCTAACGCCACCTCTTTAGCCACCGCTGGGGCCGCTGCCGCAATCAACGCTGGAATCGCGGCTAACAACGGGAATATACCACCTGACTTTATCATGTTTTTGATCGCAGCTGCAGAGAGAGAGAGAGAGAGAGAGAGAGAGAGAGAGAGAGAGAGAGAGAGAGAGAGAGAGAGAGAGAGAGAGAGAGAGAGAGAGAGAGAGAAAGAGAGAGAGAGAGAGTGATCTGAACGCCGTTTTTATCATTGAAATGTTTTATCTGACGAGTTGTCAGTGACAACTTATTCTGACCACCAGTCAACTGATTGGGTTTCAGCGTTATTGTGGTTCCACATTTTTTAGCCGATTCTAATTGCAATTTCTAGAGTTGACCAGGAGCCAACGTAGCACTAATATGACCAATGTGTATATCAACGACGGATTGTCTTGTTAAATCAAGATGTTTCAGTGAAAAGTAATTAATCGGATAAAGAGCACTAAAATCGTGTTGTGATATTTGTAGACCGGTATGCACTTATTGATTGCGTCCCATATATGACAACAGACGATGATAAACTCGTGCAATATGGTTGTGATCGTAATCAAGTTGTATATCCTCGGATGGTTCCTGTTAGCCGTTTATTCTCAGTGAAACTTCTTTACACCCAAGTTGATCAAATATCTTATGGCTACGTGTTTGTTTGTTTAATCGCGTTGTATCCTGTAACGCAATAAATATATGACGCGGAGCTGAAACAGCTTGTTTTGATGCCAGATTCCATGTGAATGTACCATCAGCGCTATCCCGTTTAGTATCCGTGGTTACTGTTAGCCAACTCAACAATGACTTTCCTCCTTGTTCCATAAATGATAGTAATCGTTCTTCTGCTGTTATTGACGGAGTCATTAATGGCATCCACAATGATAGTTTTGTTTAAACGACTTTACCGGCATCATTATCTACATGTGCTGGAGCTGGATTCGCTGGAATCCTCAAAATTGCGTTATGGTCAGTACCCTTTCGCACGAGTGCTACGGTATGCTTCGCTCCATAGATAACTTTTCGGACATTTCTGCAGAATCCAAATATATGATGTAGTGGGATCGCGCATGAAAATGATCTACGCCCACCACGCAACATTGACATACATGTTGTAGCTCCTAGGATGTAGTTGGGATCATGGTTTATAATCATATACTCGACTTCATCATTATTAGCAAGGTCAGCAGTACAATCCTTTGGTTGTCTGAAAAAAAAGGGTATTTTTCCAGTATAATCATTGCTATCCTTTGCAAACATCATAGAAGTGCCTGCCGATCTTGTATAATCGTCGGAATATCTTACTAACCCTATTATTGTTGTGGCAACATAGGCTTCACGTTCTATCGATTCAATCTCTCTTCCATCAATGAGATATCTTGCACTTTCAAATAGCGCCATGGTACCATTATTAACAAAACCGACTTGAGCATCAAGTGGATATGCTGTATCATTTGATCGTAAAAGCTCTCCTTCTACTTCGATGAACGCTTCACACGGTAGAAAGTATTTACTGGTATCACGGACTTGAAGTTCAATTCTTGAATGAAGATCAGGTTGCACTGCGTGATAGGAATAGTATTGATAATCACGTACGGAATCATCCTTGAGCACTGGGGCGTCCATATCAAACGCTTTATCAGGTGAACGTTTGAACATTTTATTATGTATTCGTTGATCTAAATCATGATTGGAAAATCTTTGATTTTCGTTGTCGTCGTTGACGACCCCGTCGTGCTCTTTTTTAAGCCACTTCCCGCTATCATATTTGCGATATCATCTTGGTTGCTGGCTGTCAATGATGGAGTTGTCAACGAAGTTGTCAATGATGGTAATGTTTTGATCTACTGCGTTATTTATTACTTTACTAATATTTGCAGGGATCGCCGCTGTAGATGGTAGTGGTCCCAAACACGCTGGTGGTTTCCTTCGCCGTCGAACTAACGCTGTTCGTTTATCCTTCGCGGCTGAAAATGCTTTCCCGGCAACATCTCCAACAGCACTAATACCCTTATCACGAATAACATCAATGGCTTTCATTGATAATTGTTCTGCTAGCGGCGTTACTTTTGGAGCCATTCTTGCAAATAACCCTGCAATGGTATCACCGATACCAGCACCATAGTACGCTTTATAACCAGGCAATCGTGAGTTTACTATGTAGACGCTGGTTGGTTTATCGTGGCTGTAGTGTATCATCATTCTTATTTAAATGATATTTATCTAATGACAAATCCAAAGGATTTTCAGTCACTGTGATAACCATGATGCTCGGTTAAGTCGTCAATAAAATCTCGATATGTTTCAATATTCATGATACCGCCCTGAAATAACCTCCTTCAGATATCAGTTGCTTCATTAATTATTTCCCGTGAGTTATTTCCGGCTCGTTTCCGTCCGATGAGTACTTCTAATCGTGCTATATCGCTGCGAATATTGCCAGGACAACTAACTAGACCACTACCTGATATCCCACTCCCAGAAAGACCCTCCCCGGTTGCACCCTGTGCATCATCATCATATTGTAAATGCCTGAAAGGATTATCATCA
Organism: Unio pictorum; assembly: GCA_030141615.1. Lineage (NCBI taxonomy): Eukaryota > Metazoa > Mollusca > Bivalvia > Unionida > Unionidae > Unio > Unio pictorum. The sequence goes on along the minus strand of JARLTB010000034.1, from coordinate 4,149,973 downwards.
TCATCCCATTGAGGTTGATGTTTTGCGTTTTCTTTCTTGTTGTCGTTCTTGTTTCTTTTATAGTAATCAAATTCTCTTTTGAAGGTTCTATACTCCTTCATCCTTTTATCTAAACCCCCAGTATTTATTGTATACAATGCATTAGCCCAGTCATCAGGTGATATTGTATAATCTTTATCCTCGTCTGCGAAAAACTCCTTTTGTGAACTATAGCTGTTAGCAGCAAAACCACTGAAATCATCATACTTCTCTTGTCTTATTCGTTTTTTAGCGCTTTCCGTAAATATATCCACGATCGTTTTTTTAACACCTTGTGGTTTTTGTTGTGTATCACCAGGTTTTTTGTTTTGCCCAGTTTGTGTGCAATTTGTTTAAGTACAGGAAGAAGAGGTGTTTTTTTCCTTTTTTCTTCCTCGGGGATATCTCCGTATATTGCTGGCTTAGTGGCTGATATTACCCCTTTCGTTGATGTGATTATCGGTTTAAAAAAGCTCTTCAGATCCTGCAGAAAAATCAGTCTGTAAATTCTGTCTAGTTTGTAGTTTATTTCTGACAGAGTAACGTACAGGGAGGAAATTCTTAATAGCAGCTAGTCTCTCACGAGCCAATCTAGTTGTTAATGCTTCATTTACCATTATTGAAACAGTAAAGCAATTTCCAATTAATGGACGATGTAGTGACAGTAACCATAAGCAATCGACCAGGATTTTTAGTCATCATTAATGAAAATTTCATTGAAAATCGATTTTCTCTAAATGAATTCAGTTTTTTTTTACCTAACTGAAAAAATCGTGGTTGTTGGCCATGTTTGGCCACTTTTCGCCACTTTTGGCCACCTTTTATCACTTTTTGGCCGTTTTTTGTACACTGGTTGATGAAAATCTCATTGAAAATTTGATTTTCTCTAATTGAATTCTGGGGTTTTTGCCCTCAAAAATAGCATAAAATGTGACAAAAACAGCATAAAATGCACCAAAAACATTCAAAAATCACTGAAAATATCAAGAAACAGACAAATAATCAAGAGACAGACAAAAAAATCAATAAAAAATCTAGAAGTAAATAATAAAATCAATAAAAGGAATCTAGTAATAACTTCCTTATAGTAGCTTCATTGAAAGAATCTAGTATAGAATTTCACCGCTATTATTGACTAAAATCGTCTTGTTCCAGTTGAACGCACATACCTGTCCATGGTATTGTGATACAATACAGTCCATGGAGTATTTATAAATGTCTGTTACTGTTCAAACAGTGAAGTATTTAGTAAGAATTTTACAAACACAGTTAAATTATACAACAGGGGCATCCGAAAGGTTTTTTTCATGTTGTTCAATTTGCGCTCTTATATTTCTAATTTTTGAATTGACCTCTCGTTTAACCTCATACTCCAGGCCCAGTTCTCTCCTAATTCGCTCCACAATGATAAATAAAGGGACAAACACACTGACGATATTTCAAAATGCAAGAGAGTCACGGATAGAATTCTGGATTCTTTTATTAGTGCGTATTTTTTTGGCAGCGTGTATTTGTTATTCAAAACACTGAATTCGATGTCCTGATAATCTGAAATAATTTAATCACAATTTAAACCATCTGATAGTTGTATTTTTCGAGATTTCAAATTTGAAATTTCAGTATGATTTCATTGATATTTTCAGAGTTCATATTATATAAGCATTACATATTTCTAATATATTTTTCAAAAATGAACTCTGTCCGTGATAATGTGTTTGTCATCTTATCACGTCCAGAGATATTATTCGATTATATATGATGATATGTGGACCCTGTCCGTGATAAGGTGTTTGTCATCTTAGCACGCCCGGGGATATTATGCGATTATATTACATATATACATATAATACAACATAATTCCATTCGAGTGTTATGGCAAGTGTATAATGAAATGGACGGCACATTTACATATATACATATATACATATATACAGTTACAATTCATACATATATACAATTATAATTCCATTCGAGTGTTATCGCAATTGTACAATGGATGGATATATACAATGAATGACGTCAATGCCGTGGTATTATATACATGATGAATGGATAAATATACAATCAATGAATGGATATATATATATATATATATATATATATATATATATATATATATATATATATATATATAAATATATATATATATATATATATATATATATATATATATATATATATATATATACAATGAATGAATGGATGATATGACATCACAACAATAGATTATAGAATAAATGGATGGTATGTACAATGGAGATGGCACAACAATAGATTATAGAATGAATGGGTGGTATATACAACGGAGACGGCACGACAATAGATGATAGAATGAATGGATGGTATAATACAATGGAGACGGCGCAACAATGGATGACGGGCTATCCTAAACTCAAGCGAAAAAACCCAAACCTACAAAATCAACCTGTTTTAATGAAAAACATTCACACCACGTGTGACGGTGTGTTTTGGGTTTTGTAACTTGAGATTCGCTTAAAAGCCCATTGTATAAAGAGAAATTTCGCTTACATAGTACAAATTGCCCAGTCAAAGACAAACAGGAAGAGGTGTGATAGTTATACCTTTCATGTACTTGATACTGATTATTAACAACATTGAAGCAATACCGAATACTTAAGAAAAACACTAAAAAAAGCTAAATTCAATCTCGGCAGAGTCTCCATAGCACCCAAAAGTCTAACAGGTGATAGAACCATGTTGGGTAAAATCTGCGATTGTTTTAATGAATTCAAGCGCGATGGAGCATCTCACTGTTGGTCAACATTTCGAATTGATGTTAGCGTGAATGGTGAAAGCGCAGCAGTGATAATTTCACATCTTGGGCGAAAAAGGTATTTTTTTAGAGTGAAATTCATTATCCGTTCGGAAACAGGGGATTGGATTATCAGAGATAAATTTGAACCAATCTTGAAGGATAAAAGAACCGTCGTTGTGAGTCGAGATTCCTAACCAGGAATTCTGACTGGAACCATACTACGAGAGATCTTATCCTGTAACACCAGTTCTTTACGGAATCTATCCGTTAAATGATAAACCGAGTATTGAAAAACTAAAACCAATGAAATATTCGTCAAGAATAAATTGTGTAGCAGAACGAATAATAGATTACTTCACAAATGCGTTGCGTGGAAATAAATTGACTGATCTAAGACGCAAAAAATAAATGAATGGGGACTAACAGTGAAGGAGCGCGGGTAAACAATTCAGGATATAACCTAATTGGAAAGATCATTAAGATTTCCAATAACTGTAACGACGGTAACAGGTGAAGTATTGCAAGAATCGAAATATAAATCAAAAGGAGCCCCAATTAAAATTATTGACCATAACGAACACGCGTGGACATCTGCAGTAACAATATTTCCGCGAGATAGGACAATAAAATATATACCCGCGGATTTCTTCCCGGAATTCTCCCTGGAGGAGAAACTATTTGATTTTATTCACCAGTTAAGTATCAACGATCCTGTGTCAGTGTGATTACTTCACAGTTTTGAAAACGAGGAGGGCAAATTTGATCAGTTTGAAAGATCCAATAGCGAATTATACCGCACTGAGCCTTTCCATGATGCGATGAGAAAACTAGCTAGTAGTTTTTCAACAGAATACGACAAACAATTACTAACGAACTGTTCTACAATTCCGTCGGTTGCAGCTCATTTTGCGAGAAAGAAAAACACGTGGAAACCAACACGAGCTGTGTTTCTCACAGACATCACAGACATCAAATCAAGCTGCATTGAGTATGGTCATGGCGGATTACGGAATACAAAATACACCCCTGAACATATTATTTCAGATGATAGTGTTGCTTGTTATTTCGGGAGTTTTCTCGGGTACAGAGAATGCGCTGAGTACATCCCATACATGAGATGACCCGTGTTGCGATTAATGGTCCATTGCCCGATCTTGCCACTGCCTGATTTCGATTTAACTGGATTCGCTCGTGTAGTATCATTTGAATTGGCTACAGGACTTCATCCGTGCTGTTATGCTTCGATTGGTAGACACATATCTGAAAAAGACTGGATGCCAAGAGTGCTATTACGATATATGATTGATTGTAGCATGCTGATATCGTTTATTGTCAGTGAAGCGATTATATAATATCGAGCACATAATGAAGTCTGGTTACCACAACCTAATCTAGATAGTATAATCAGCGAAAACAAAAACAATTACCATCCCTCGACGAAGAAAATATCATGAAATGGTCCAAAAAGCTATTTGAAATTGAAAATAAACAAGCTAAAGAAATCAATAGGAGAATAATTGGTAAGTTCACTCAGAGTGGCAAATACGACAATACAAGATATTCTAAACGTTTGATTAAAGATAGCGTTGAATACGATTTTGTAATCGCGGATCTAACATCTAAGGGTATATATGTAAATCGTAAAGACGCTTTCTTGTCCGATGGAACCAAATTGGGTACAATTGTTACTTACAACGATTAATACAGGCATCAGTATACACATTTGAGGGGGTCTATGCTTGGTTTCGCTTCTATTAATCTGTTTTCAATGATAAATAGATTTCCTGACACCGCAGTTAGAGTCGCCACTAATTCATTTTACATAGACATGAAACACAGCATCGCAGTGGTTGAATTCACAAATTCCGACGAGAGCTTGGGTCATGGAGAATTAAGCGGGAAATGCTACATGATTATTCCAAGGCAGCAGATGTTACGATTAAAGATAAATAAATGAAAAATAATCAGATATCAGAACTATCTAATGCACCGCAGATATCTGATTCAATATGCAGACATAAAACAGTTTACTTGAACGGCTGTGGTGGGTTAGGAAAGACGAGTCGTGCGATTGAATTATTTCGAGAGAAATCAAACATGATTATGCTAACACCGACCCACAGACAAGCAAGAGAGACGAAACAACGAGGGGTGAATGCTTGCACGTATCACAGTTTCTTTCGATGGAAAGGCGAAGAATGAACTCCTGATCGAATGGGTGAGAAATTTATTCCTGAAGTCATAATTTGGGATGAGATATGCACAAGCAGCAGAGAGGGTGAACAGACCACGTTTTCGAGCAAAAATAAGGCTTCCAGATAACGTTTTCGAGCAAAATATGGCCTATAGACTACGTTTTCAGACAAAAAATAAGACTTCCAACAAAATCTCATTTAACCAAAAAAAAAGTCTCCATTTTTGCAAAAACGGAGATTTTACGATTTTTTAATCAATTTTGCTCGCAACGATGTGGTCATCCACCCTCTCTGCTGCTATGGGTTAACAAAAAATAATAAATGATTTTAACCGAATATTTGATCAAGTCCGATACGATATCGTGTCCGAGGATCATGTAGATTTATTGTTGCGAATCCGTGCGGAGTCGACTGAGCATGACTAAAGAAATCTCGAAATTGATTGAAGTCCATATCAGAACACCATGTCTGCCAAATATTTCGTAGCGTATGTGTATCAACGCCGTTGAATACAGAAAGAATATTGCAGTTATCTCTGTTGACTTTTGGAACCTGAGTGTAGCGTTGAGTGACATATATCACGTCAGTGTTTTTGTGACGCCCCCGGGAAAAGATCCTAGCAGGATTTTTTTGTTTATCCAACATTATATCGTCGTATACGACTAAATTGTTAATATCTCCATCAATATCATCAATACTCGGTGCTTCATCGATATCGGTTATAAATTCAATGGCGTTCTCACCCTTAATTTCTGAAGCGTTTTCATTAAAATCCTTTAACACTTCATAACATCGTTGATCATCTACGCTAGGGGCATTTAAATACAACTTATCCCACTTCATCCATCTCATTTTTAAATTGAGCAACAATTGCGTTTTACCGGATCCAGATGGCCCGATTATAATCATCCGGATAGAGTTTGGTAGCGCTGCATGATGCTTAACTGGTTCTCTTGTTTTAGTCGCTGAAAAATCAATTATATCCATATCTCTATACATAAATTATGGATCTATATTGTATGAAGTGTAAAACGCGTACTAGCACAAATGATGTGACGACGGTTACAACTAAAAATAACAGATCAGCACTTACTGGTAGATGTGCAACATGTGGTATTAAGAAGTTCAGATTTGTTTCTACAAAATCAAAGATTTTACAATCCGGAGATGTTTTTAAAAAAAACGAGGAGGTGATATCGCAGCCAAATTGGCAAAGCTCCCTGGAACCCCATGGGCAAAGTACCCCGGAGAAAAGCACCTTCCAGGATATAGCTACTGTGGACCGGGAACCAGACTTGATATCAGACTCAATGATCAAAATCAGTCCCGACCCGGTGAAGAACCAATAAACGCCATTGATAAGGCCTGTCACCTTCATGATGTTGCTTATAAAAGCAGCAATCTGCAACACAGGCATCTCGCAGATGTGAAATTAATTCATGCGTTAAATGCTATTCCTGATAAATCCTTCAAAGAAAAATTGGCTTCATTTTTAATAAAATCGGCTATGAAAAGCAAATTGATGTTAGGTGCCGGTAATTAATAATATGGAATCAATTTATTATTCCCCAAGAGGATACTGGAGGGGTAAATCAGCAGTTCATAAACTCGCTAGCGCTGCAAAAGTGAAAAAAACCACTGCGGCTAATTAGTTATCCAAACAGGCACTATGGCAAATTTATCTACCACCGCCTAAACAAATTCAATTCTCGCATTTTGATGTGACAGTTCCTAATGAAGTTCATCAGGCTGATATATTATTTCTGCCACATGATCGTGGTTACAAATACGCTTTAACCGTAGTTGATATTGCAAGTCGATACAAAGAAGCAGAACCGTTAAAAACAAAATCAGCCACTGAAGTCGCTTCTGCATTTGAAAGGATTTATCGACGAGGTCCTCTGCACTGGCCAAATCTATTGCAGGTTGATCCTGGCAAGGAATTTCAGGGTGCAGTGTTATCTACAATGAAACATCATAATGTCACCATACGACGAGGGCATACTGCGCTACATCGCGATCAGGCCATTGTAGAACGATTTAATCGGACGATTGCTGAGCGGTTATTTGGATATCAATACGCAAAAGAATTCATCCAAGAAAAAAGATCCCGTGAATGGGTTAAAAGATTACCATCTGTGATTACTGCACTGAATAACGAGATTACTAGAACAATCAACATGAAACCTATCAATGCGATTAAAAAGAAGTCAATACCTGAAAAACCACAAAAAGATTTCAAAGAACCAATTCTTGGTAGTAATGTCATTGTGAGGTACTTATACGAACCAGGAGAGCTTGAAGGGGGTAGAAAAAGGGCTACTGATCCTATTTGGAGTGTTACTACACACAAGATATCTAGTATAACACGATCAACTGGTAGACCTCCAGTCTATAAACTGGATTCAACTGCCCCTCAACGAGGATTTACTCGACAACAACTACAGGTAATTCCCGAGGATACTCAATTGCCACCGCATGGTCTTAACTAGCGCCGTTGCGTCTATTGCACTCAAGACAAGTCAACATCACATTATTTCTGACATGACCGAGACTGTTATTTTTTCTGTCTACGGTGAATTGGCGAGGATCCTTATCCGAATACTGCCAACGCATTATACAATTGCAACTCGCGCAGTGATTATTCTGTTGTTTCTTCAGCGTAATTATTAATTCAGCATCAATATCAAATTCTCGTTGTTTTTTTTTATCCTGTTGTTTGTAACCGGAGAGTTTTTTATCAATAATTTTAACATCAATATCATCCATTGTTGTGTCATTATCATCGAAAACAATTCTTCGAAGTTGATTTATTTTTCGTACTCTGGATACTGCGAGATAGACTAAATTCGACCATTCGATGTGATTATCCACCATCCAAACAATTGTATCCGATATAGTCAATCCCTGTGAAGAATGTATTGTTGCTGCGTATCCTAGCGTCCACGGGGATTTATTAGCACGCAATGCATCTTCAACGACATTGATATCAACCAGCACAATATCATTTAATACGAGAATTTGTTTTTCACTCTGTCCTGGAATATCAACTTTTATATTCTGTTTTCGTGTATCCGATGGCCTATAACAATGGGGTACTGGAAGCGTTGCAAATTTTTCTTTATGTAATTCAAATAACTTCATCTGAAGTGTGTCCCTGACTATTTTTCTACTTGCAATTATCAAATCATTTGGTCTCCATGTTTCCCAGAAATCATTCATTGGAGTTTCTGAAATCACTTCACGCGCTATTTCGCATTGGATTCTATCCGGTTGTAATCTAATTAGCGCTTTGAATTCTCGTAATCGTTCATCAAGTGATCTATAATCAGTGGTAATTTCTTCATAATAGTCTACAAAACCCCTTAGCCATTCATGTGGAGATGCACCGACAAATGGTGGTGGTTGGCCGTGATCACCGCACATGACGACTTTTGTGTTTTTGTTTAACAACCACTCAAGAAATGTTTGTAATACATCTAATGACACTGTGCATATTTCATCCCAAATGATGATTTCAGGAATGAATTTATCACCCATACGCTCAGGAGTCCATTTGTCACCCTTCCATCGAAAGAAACTATGGTAAGTACAGGCATTTAACCCTCGCTGTATCATCTCTCTGGCGAGTCTGTGAGTCGGTGTTAGCACAATCATGGTTGACCGACGAAATAATTCAATTGCACGAGTTGTCTTTCCTGACCCACCACAACCGTTTAAATAAACTGTCTTGTATCTACATACTGGATCAGATACCGGTGGTGCATTAGAAAATTCTGATTGATTTTCAATACGGTTACAACAAAGATATTTATCATCCATGGCAACGTCTGCGGATTCACAATACTCATGTAGCATCTCCTTTTTAAATCGCCAACGCCCCCAATTTTCTTCGGGATCTGTGAATTTAGCTACAGCTGATTTGTACTTATTGTGTATATACATCGAATCAGTGGCCACTCTAACCGCGGTATTAGGAAATCTATTTATCATCGAAAATAGATTAATAGAAGCATAGGCTAGCATTGAACTTCTCAAATGTGTGTACTGGGAATTATATCCATCACAGTAGGTAACAACCGTACCCATTTTCTCACCATTGGATAGAAAAGCATCCTTACTGGATACAAGTTTTCCCTGTTTCATTAAATCCGCTACAATAAAATCGTATTCAGCGACATCTATGATCAACCGCGAAGAATATTTTGCGTTGTCGTATCGTCCACCCTGGGTAAATTTACCGATTATTCTTCGTCCGAGATCTTTTGCTTGTTCTTTTTTAATTTCAAATAACTTCTTAGACCAATTTATGATTTCTTCTTCATTGAAATCAGGGAATTGTTTTCGTAGTTCGTTGATTATACGATCTAGATCGGGTTGTGGTAGCCAAACTTCTTTCTGAGCTCGATAGCATATAATAGCCTCGGAAACAATCAACGATATTAGCATACCACAATCAATCATATATCTCAATAGCACTATTGGCATCCAGGCCTTTTCAGATAGATGTCTACCGAGCCAAACATAACTACACGGATGTAACCCTGTAGCTAATTCAAATGATATCACACGAGCGAATCCGGTTAAATCAAAATTAGGCAATGGTCCATTAATCGCAACACGAGTCATTTCATGCGTGGGGTGTCCAAATCGTTTGAAGTACTCAGCGCATTCTCCATACCCGAGAAAACTTCCGGGATAACACGCGGCTATATCAATTGAAATCATACCATCACGTGAGTATTTCGTATTCCACAATCCTCCATGACCAAATCGACGCGACTCGATTTAACATCCTCGAGAAAATCACTTCGTGTTGGACGCCATGAGTTTTTTTCTCGTGCGAAGTGAGCTACCACTGATGGAATAGTAAAACTATCCGTGAGTAGTTTTTCATGGGAATTCTCCGGTGAAAAATCACTAGCGATTTTTATCATTCTATTATCTAATTCTTCAACGCGATATAATTCACCATTTGGTTTTACAAATTGATCGAATCCTATTTCGGGATCTTCATCACTTCTAAGTAACCACACTGACACAGGATCATTTTTACACAACGCATGAATAGCATCAAATAATCTCTCTTCATAGAAAACATCCCCGACGAACTCCTTAGGGATATATTTCACGGTTCGTTCTCGTGGAAATACTGTTACCGCAGGTGTCCACGCGTGTTTGTTATGATCAATAATCTGTATTGGGGCTCCTCGCGATTGATATTTCGGTTCGTATAATACTTCTCCGGTTATTGTTGTTACTGATATTGGGAATTTTAATGATGCTTCTAATTTAGCTATATCAGAAATTTTTGCACCATGCTGTTTCACTGTCAGTTCCCACTCGGTTATTTTCCTACGTCGCAGATCAGTTAGTTTATTTCCTCGGGATGCATTTGTGAAGTGTTCTATTATTCGTTCTGCTACACAATTCATAGGAGCTAGTTTTGCGATATCGGGTTTATCATTTAACGGATATATCCCATAAACCATTGCTGTTACGGGATAAGATCTTTCGTAGTATGGTTTGTCAATGCCGGTTAGAATTCCTGGTTTGGAATCTCTACTCACAATGACAGCTTTTTTATTCTTGAGGATTGGTTCAAATTTATCCCTAATAATCCATTTGCCATCGACTTCAATAATGAATTTGATTCGGAAAAAATACCGTTTTTCCCCAACACGTGAAATTATCACTGCTGCTTTTTCATCAGTCATGGTAGCATCAACAACACCATCAATTCGAAATGTTGACCAACAATAAGATGCTCCATCACGCTTAAATTCATTAAAACAGTCTCTGATTTTACTAATCATGGCTTTATCAAGAATTGTATTCTTTGGTGTATTAGAAACTATATCGAGATTGAATTGAGCATCTTTCCAGGGTAATCTCTTGGACGTTTTTTTTGGTTTATCGAGATTAAATTTAGGACTAATTTTTAATAATCTCTTAAACTCTTTCATGTTTCCGTCTCTTGGACGTTTTTTTGGTTTATCGAGATTAAATTTAGGATTAATTTTGTTACGTTTTTTTGGTTTATCGAGATTAAATTTAGGACTAATTTTTAATAATCTCTTAAACTCTTTCATGTTTCCGTCTCTTGGACGTTTGAGATTAATTTTGTTACGTTTTTTTGGTTTATCGAGATTAAATTTAGGACTAATTTTTAATAATCTCTTAAACTCTTTCATGTTTCCGTCTCTTGGACGTTTGAGATTAATTTTGTTACGTTTTTTTGGTTTATCGAGATTAAATTTAGGACTAATTTTTAATAATCTCTTAAACTCTTTCATGTTTCCGTCTCTTGGACGTTTTTTGGGTCTATCGATATTAAATTTAGGACTAATTTTTAATAATCTCTTAAACTCTTTCATGTTTCCGTCTCTTGGACGTTTTTTGGGTCTATCGATATTAAATTTAGGACTAATTTTTAATAATCTTTTAAACTCCTTATCAGCATTGAATTCAGCATTTTTCGAAGGCGTTCTCCTTAATTCCCTCATGCTATAATTAAAACAAGCATTTAAATGAAGGATTTATGTATAATGAATCACTGTAAGTGGCTTATGATTGGATCAATAACCCCGTGTAACAAATCATGCAGAAATGAGTTTTGTGGGTATCATATGCAAAGCTTTCGACGTGGAAGCCTTGGTCCGTTACCTTGTATTCTATGTGGAGTTGGGGTCAGGGGAAAATCTCAGTTGTGCCTAAATTGCGGTGGTAAGCGATACAGGGAATTGAAGCGTTATTATGATAAAAGAATCAAAAATGGACAATCAATCAGAAATTATGACCCTGATAAAGTTTCTGACCCTGACACTGTCAGGGACGTTGTCGCTGACAAAATCATAAGAACCCCTCAAGACTACATTGAAAGATTCATTATTGAACCAAACAATGAATTAGACAAACAATAGTATTATGTATACGAATGAACCAAGAATTCAGACAACACCCTGTGATCACAAATTATGAAGCATCCAGTGATGGTGTTGTAAGAAACCGCAAACTGAAGAAACCAGTTGGTTCTGATAATGGTATGGGGTATTTGAAGTTTGGCGCTGGAAAGAAGAAAACTTATCTCAATCATCGTTTCGTGTATGAGTGTTTTTATGGATTGATCGAGGATGATTCTGTCATTGATCACAAGGATTCTAATACGAAAAACAATTCTTTATCAAATCTGCAGGCTATTACACAAAGTGAAAATTCCGAACGAGGGGGGACTGGGAAATACTCGAAAAAAGCGAGACCTGTGAAATCTTTGAATACGATAACTAACGAAGAAAAAATATTTCAATCAATGAATGAAGCCGGTAGGCACTTCGATATTTGTATATCCTCAGTACGAAAAGTTGCAGAGGGGATTTATCGATCTGCGATTTCAAAGGGGACTGGACAGAAAATTCGATTTAGTTACGTCTAATGCGTCATATTTTTCATTTAGAAATATATCATTATTATAGAATAATGAATTCTGAAAACATGAATAGCATTTTATCCGAGATTTCAAAATTGAAAAGTTGGGATATTGAACTATCAGATGGGTTAAATCCTGATCAAATCATGTCTGATTTTCAGGATATAGAATACGGAGTTAGCACTAACAAGTATATGCTACCAAAGAAGTATGCGCTCATCAAGAGAATTCAGAATTCTATTCGGGACTCTCTCGCATTTTCCAGTGACGTAAGTGTGTTCGCTCCGTTGTATACCATTGTAGAACGAATACGAAAAGAATTGGGGTACGAATACGAATTGAAAAAGGAGGTTAATTCTAAAGTTAGAAACCTACGGGCGTTAATTCAAGAAAATGAACAATTTTGATTGACCGACCATTTATCATTATTTGATTGTGACCGTCCCTCATAGAGATTTTCATTTTTTTTTTAGCAGTTTTTGATTAAAAATGTCAAAATCAGTGAAAATATTTCACACTGAATAAAAATTGATGGACGGTTCAGATTGATCAATGGAAAAGTGGGGAAAGTGTGGAAATCCTTATAAAAAATAAATAATATCACACTTTCCCCATCAATGATAGAGATGTTAAAACACTTCCACGATGGTGTTAGGTCGGATTAAAAAATTGTTTTACAATTGAAAAATTGTTTCTGATTTCAAATAATGGTCAATGAAGCATTAACAACCCGATTGGCTCGTGAACGATTAGATGCAATTAAGAGATTTGTACCAATTCGTGACTCTGTACGGAATAAACTACAACAACGACAGAGTCTTCAGACTGATTTTGCTGCGGGATCTGAAGAATTGTTTAAAAAACAACAACAACTACCACCTGATCGAGATGATGATTATGATCCTCTTGGTTATTTACAAAAAGCCAATTTAGACGAAATAGAAAAAATGGATGTAGGAATGGGTTATAGCGGAAGTGGATTAAGAGATTCCAGTGGACCCCAAAGTGGGGTATGTCCTGGTAGTGTTCTCAGTGATATATCACGATTAGAGGTTCTTGTAGGAGGGTTCCGAGCTGGAAATAACTCACCGGAAATAATTAATGAAGCAGCTGATATCTGTAGACGATTATTTCAGGGTGGTATCATGGATATCAGCACATATCGAGATTTCATTGGCGAGTTAGTGGAAAGTGGGTATCATAGTGACTGAATTGAAAAGTCAATTGAAAAATTGTTTCTGATTTCAAATAATGATCATACACTACAATCATGATAAACCAACCCCCGTCTACGTAGTTAATTCACGGTTTCCGGTTTATAGAGCATACTACGGAGATGGTTTAGGTAATACCATTTTAGGGTTATTTGCGAGAATGGCTCCAAAAGTGATGCCGTTGGCTAAACAATTAGGAATGAAAGCAATTGATGTTATTCGTGATAAGGGTATTGGTGCTGTTGGAGATCTTGCTGGAAAAGCGTTTTCAACTGCGAAGAATAAATTAACATCATTAGTGAAATCACGGATGAAATCCAAAGGATTTTCAAAACCGTTACCGTCTACAGAGGAAATGCCTGCAAGTGTTAGTAGAATTATAAATAACTCAGTAGATGAAAAATTAGCGTCGATGGTTTTAACCCCCGACCAAAGCAATATTGCAAATATGATAGCAGGAAGTGGCTTTAAAAAACTACGACGATGAAAATGGAAAATCGCGATTTAGACTCTGATAAATAGAATAAAATGTTCAAAAAGTCACATGATCCAGCGTTTGATATAGACGCCCCAGTTGGCAAGGATGATTCTGTACGCGATTATCAATATTACGCCTATCATGCAATAGACCCAAATAGTCGAGCAAGAATCGATCTTCAAGTCCATGATACCAGTAAATACTTTTTGCCCTGTGAAGCGTTTATTGAAGTAGAAGGAGAAATTGTAACAGCTGCTGATACTCCTGCTGTACCAGCACCGTATCCAGCTGGTACTCAAGTTGGTTTTGTCAATAATGGTATCATGGCGTTATTTGAGAGTGCAAAATATCTCATTGATGGAAAAGAAATTGAGGCGATAGATCGCGATGTTGATGTGGCTACAACAATAATCGGGTTAGCGAGATATTCCGATGATTATACAAGATCAGCAGGACCTTCTATGATGTTTGCAAAAGATGCTACAAATACCGCTGGAGGAAAACAATTTGTTGTAAGACGACCAAAGAATAATGCTGGCACCGCTAATATTGATGCTGAAGATATGATTATAAACAACGATGTTAATTTCAATCTAGGAGTTGCAACACGTATTTCAATGTTGCAAGGAGCGCGTAAATCATTTTCATGCGCGATTCCACTGCATCACATATTTGGATTCTGTAGAAATGTCAGAAAAGTTATCTACGGGGCGAAGCATACAGTATCGCTTGTACGAAAGAGTGATGATAATGACGCAATTTGGAGGATTCCAGCAGATGTTGCAAATCCAAATGCTGATGCCGGTAAAGTCAAATTAACAAAAATATCATTGTGGATGCCAGTGTTGACTCCAGCAATCACCGCAGAAGAACGATTACTATCATTTATGGACCAAGGAGGAAAGTCGTTGTTGAGTTGGTTATCAGTGAGTACAGATGTTAAACAATCAGATCTGAACGGGTTATTCACGTGGAACCTAGCATCAAAACAAGGTGTTGCTGCGCCACGTCATATATTTATTGCGTTACAGGATAACGCACGAGTTGGCAATCAACTCTTCAGCCATATGATATTTGATCAGTTAGGTGTGAAAGACGTCTCACTGAGAATAAACGGCCAACAGGAACCATCCGAGGATATACAACTTAATTACACAGAAAATCATATTGCACGAGTTTATCATAGATTGTTGTCATTTATGGCACGTGATCAAAATGTCGATACCGGTCTACAAATATCACAGTATGATTTTAAAAATCTGTATCCGATCTATTACTTCTCACTGGAACATCTTGATTTGATGAGACAATCTGTTGTTGATATACATTTTAGAGCTAATGTGACTCGTGGTGCTATTGCTAATTATAGAGCAGTTGCTGTCATTCTCAGTGATAAATCAATGCTACTTGAAGGTGTTGGTGGAAGAATGAGAGTGGTAGATGCACCAGTGGAAAATCTTTGATTGAAAATCCGAAGGATTTTTCCATTAGAATCAATCTATTATGTATAATGTCATATAGTGTTATTAGTGTTGCGTTAACTCCTGGTCAAATCAAAAAATTGCAATCGGAATCAGCTAAAAAATGCGGAACCACAATCACGTTGAAACCCAACCAAATGACTGGTGGTGCAAATAAATTATCGCTGACAACTCGTCAGGTGAAACATTTCAATGATGCACTAGTAGCAAAAAAGGGTGTCCAGATTACTCTCTCTGCGGCTGCTATCAAAAATATGATTAAAACAGGCGGTATATTTCCGTTGTTAGCTGCGATTCCAGCATTGATTGCAGCAGCAGCCCCAGCGGTGGCTAAAGCGGCAGCGTTAGGAGCCGTTGGTACTGCAGCAGGAATGGCACTAAAGAAGGCAACTGGGAAAGGATATAAAAAAAAAGGGAAAGGGTCTAAGACTACCAGGAACCCCGTATTCGTGGTACAGCGGAAAGGGTCTAAGACTAGGACCGGTTTATTAATTGGAGAGTCTTTGATGGTTCCCATGTCCAATTTTGATTTACTCGATGCTGCTAAAAAACTCGCGATTAAAAACTTCAGAGGTGTCTTTATGAAAGATCAATTACCACATCAACCAAACAGCGTTGAAACCGGAATCATTAATTTAGATAACAGCACCGGACCCGGAACTCACTTAGTTGCATACGCTATTGATCCACGTGGGATTGTCTATTTTGATTCATATGGATTAGCCCCACCAAAAGAGTTTATGCGTTATATAAAAACCCTTCCAATGAAGACTTGGTATTCTACGCTACCAACACAACAAATGAATGAGCCACCAATATGTGGCAGCGAAGTATTAAATGTCCTTAACGCTATTTCTAACTCCTTGAGTAACCCAAGCGGAAAACCACCACATGTTGTCGTTAATGAATATACTAGTAATCGCTGGCGAAAATCGAAGATTTTTCAACGAAGTCGTCAAAAACGATTTTAGAGAGAGAAAGAGTTTTACAATAACATGATTGATATTTGGGGGAGATCTTTGAAACCCAAACCCGATGGCACTGCACCCCCTGATTCTATCAAGGATATAAAAAAATTAATTGAAGATGAAATAGCTGAGACGTTAAATTTAGTAAATGTTGACCCGAACGAAATAGTTGTATTTCAGGACAAACAGGGTAAATTGAAATCCAGTGATGTGTCATTGAATGACATTTTGATACGGCAGCGCGACGCCGCTGAAAACTCTATTGCGCTATATTCCAACGACGGACGACTTAAACCAGGTGCACTTGTGTCTACGATCACTGATAAGATTGCTACCCATGACAATGAGTTGAATAATTCTCTGTTAGAACTAGCAACACTTCAATCTAAAATTGAAGAACACGGAAAACAGTTTACATCATTTCGTAGAAATGTCATTGATAAATTTATTGGAACCCCGTTGGATAAAATTGAAATAAAACTCCCGGATATTAAAAAATCCATCGATGAGACAAAAACTTTCATCGAAGCCATCAAAGGTGATTTTTCGAGGATGATAACAATCATTGAAAAAACAAAAATTCCTCATGAGAAAACCAACAACGTAGTATATACAATCCAACACGGATCATTTGCGTGGACACCTACAAACAATAAATTAGATATCACTGCAACCGTTAAAGGTATTTATCGATTAACACTAGTAACACCATTGACTCAATTTAATATATCATCGTCGAGTTCATCCGGGGTCAATAATACGATTTCAACGATCATCGACAAGGATACAACTGAAAAGTTCACTATAACAGCTACTGATAAAAATTTGATTAGGGTTTCAGCAACCTGGTATGTGGAATTCGTAGCGGATTTAAGTAAATAACTAAATTGAAAGGAAAATCGTTCGGATTTCACAATTGAAAACACTAGTATTTTTAAAATAAAAATGATTTCATCAACGCAATGTCGCTATGATCAGGTCAGAGAATTTCAAAATAGACTCAAACTCTCACTGAGGAGTATCAAATAAAAATAAAAAAATACCGACGAAGAATCACCGCAATTGATGTTATTGTGTACTCGGTGTCAAGCGTTCTCGCTGGCGCCGGAATAATACTTGCATCGGTTACAATGATTGCCCCGGTTGTAGTTCCAATTTGCATTTCTGCGGTGGCTACAATCGGGGGTATATCAACCGGGATAGCAAAAAAGATATCATCATGCAGCCAGAGTAAACTGCAGAATTACTTAATTCAATTTCATATTGCATCAACCGCATATTCGCAGTTATCCCTGATGATATCGTCGTCACTCGATAATACAATTATATCAGATAGTGAATTCTCAGCGATGGTCAGTATTTTTGATTCAGCGATATCAAAATTAGAGCAACAACATGAATATAATAACAATGACAACACCGATGGAATCAGAAAACACGAACCCAAAAACCAAAATGATCTCAATAATTTCAACCATACCAAATTGTGAGTTCTCAGTGATGGTCAGTATTTATGATTCCGCGGTATCAAAATTAGAGCGACAACAACAGTATAGCAACGATGACAACACCGATGGAATTACTTCAACAAATAGTGGAGAACACGAACCCAGTACAAACAAGCATGATATCAATAACATCAACGGAACCCGAGTTTAGTGTGAATTTCCCTAGCCCAGTCCCCGTGAAGGAGATAGCGCTAGCAAAACTACGAGTGTATCACAGTTGGCCTAATATCAGATCAAAATCATTTGGTGGTCAACAACCGAATAATTCACTGGTGTTTGCAAATAAGAATAAACCCGACGGAACCCCAGACTGGAACGTCGTTTCGATACCAACAGGGTCATACCAAATCGAACAAATCAATAATGAATTCGCGCGTAGAATAAAATCGATTACTGGAAAAGAATCAAAAATCGCTATAACAGTTCATGAACCGACGCTATCATCCGCAATTGAGATAAACACAGAAGGATACGTCGTAGATATCTATCAACGTTCTATTAGAACCGTACTAGGATGGCCTGAATTACCACCCGGTGGAAAAACCGTTGATTTACCAGAACCACAAAAAACTGATTATATCACCGACAGAATAAAACCCGATAATCCAATAAGGAGTTATAAAGATCACAGAATCACTATAGATTTCTTTGGTCTCGGATACCGATCAACTGGAATAGAGAAGACAGGGGATAGAATAGAGGGGTATCATTTTGTTAACGAACCTAAAATTATCGAAAATTTCACAGAAATGAATAATGATTTATCGCTGTTGTTAATATCTCTTAAATCCGGCTCTCTCACCCGAGATGAATTTATCAGCGTCGTAGAAACATGCAATAAAATTATCGACGATATGGAAACATTTAACCTAAAAATTATTCAGGATATATTAGATGACGTTAATCCCCTATCGAGAACAGAATTTGCAAAACAATATAAATTTCCCGTGAATAATATTCCGACATTCAAACTACCGGGATATAACGTACCGGAACTAAAAAAACTTCTCAGTGACACCATCGATGTTGGTTTTAAAATAATTCATGATGCATGGAAAAAAACAGCATCACAGGAAATAAAAATCCTCAAACATAATAATGATCCAGATGGTGGTGGTAGGCATATCGCTCCGTTCAACGTAAATATATCCTCAGTGATTGCGCTCAATTTAGTATGTGATGTTATCGAAGGAAGCTATCAAATTAATATCGAACGATCAAATCAAGCTCAGCAAGGATATATTCTTTATTCGTTTGCACCAACAGCTCCTCCAGGATTTTTAATAATTGAGTCTCCGGTTAATCCTGTCTACATGCGATGCCATAATAATTCGTTAACGAGAATTAATTTCAAACTCACCGACCAGTCAAATAATCTGATTGATTTACAAAAGGAGGTGTTAGCGATTAGTCTGTTTGTGAGATCCTAAAGACTTGATCAAATCATTTATTATTTTTTGTTAACCCATAGCAGCAGAGAGGGTGGATGACCACATCGTTGCGAGCAAAATTGATTAAAAAATCGTAAAATCTCCGTTTTTGCAAAAATGGAGACTTTTTTTTTGGTTAAATGAGATTTTGTTGGAAGTCTTATTTTTTGTCTGAAAACGTAGTCTATAGGCCATATTTTGCTCGAAAACGTTATCTGGAAGCCTTATTTTTGCTCGAAAACGTGGTCTGTTCACCCTCTCTGCTGCTGCACAGTATCGTTAGATGTATTACAAAGATTTATTGATTGGTTATTTCTAGCGAATACAGCGTTAATAATGTGCGGCGATCATGGCCAACCACCACCATTTGTCGGTTTATCCCCACATGATCGTCGAATCTTCGATGTGTTTTTCATTGATTTTTTACTGTTTTTGACTAATCCGTCGACAAGATTTAATGAAAATCGATTTTCTCTAAATTAATTCCTGGGGTTTTCACCTTCGATTTCTATGAAAAAAATGAAACTCGTAGCTATCTGTCGATTTGCGTTTACAATTAGAAAATGCTATGGATTTTTCATAATGGTAGGTGAAGCCCTAACAACTAAATTAGCACCCGAGGGATTGGCTGCTAGAAAGAGATTTATTCCGTTTTGTGATTCTGTTAGAAATAAGCTTCAAACGAGACAATTATTTCAAACCGACTTTGTAACGGATACTGAACAATTATTTAAACCAGTAACCACTACTACTAAGGAAGTCGCATCGACCATTAAAAAAGTTATAATAGGAGATTTTACTGAAGAACAGATAGGAAAAACAACTCTTCTTCCTGTACTTGAAAACATAGCAAGGCAAACCGAACAAACATCAAAACTGCTACAAAAACCCTCTCATGGCCAGAAAAAAGTCAACACATTACGCGATAGATTTTCACCTGCATTTTTAGCACACATCGATAGGATTACAGAGAGAGAGAGAGAGAGAGAGAGAGAGAGAGAGAGAGAGAGAGAGAGAGAGAGAGAGAGAGAGAGAGAGAGAGAGAGAGAGATAGAGAGAGAGAGAGAGAGTTTCATGATTTTGCTGCTACATTGTACGAAGATAAAAATGATTTTTTTGAAACCTGAACAACGAGGATTTATTAAGCATCCATGATCTTGGAGGGATATACTTTATAAAGTCAGAGAAAAAAACAAATCAAATTAATAATAAAAAGATTCATCATACGCTATATATATCAAAGATGTACTTGAAATATCTAATCGGAATACAGAAGCGGAAGAGGAAATGCGGTTTATGCGAGAAGAAAGATTGCGAGAACTACAAGAAGAAGAGGAATAACAACGAAAAAAGGAAGAATAACGAAAAGAGGAAAAAAAACCAACGAAAAATACTTGAAAACAACGAAAATGTAAGAAGAACAACGAAAACTACTTTAAAAACAACAAACATCTTCAAAGAAAATATCCATATCTGAACAACAACCACCACCTGATGATGATAGTCAAAGCGCAACTGGTACAACTGAAAAAATTTAAAGTGGATATCCAATCGGAGTTTCAGGTAGTGGTCTTGTTCGTTGTCATAGTAGTTTTCTCGGGATATATCACCATCGCTGGGACCACTACCATCTACGGAAATTAAAACTTTATACCCGCTGGAATGTTTATTGAAGTAGAAGGAGAACTCGTAGCAAATGTTGCAGCAGATACACCATATGGAAATAATGCCCGAGTTCGCTTTGTCAATAATGGTATCATGGTGCTATTCATTCTTCAGCTATTTATAACAAAGCTTCATAATGTCCTTGGAATCAACCAATCATTTTAAAAGCATGTTTACAACTCTGAAGCTAGGTGAGAAATGAGGTCAACATCTGGTGTTTATTTGTAAAGTACATATCATCCCACGTTTAAAAAATTATCTCCCAATAAATAAGTCTTAAATTTAAAATGTCAAAATTTGACTCTGACAAACAATTAAAACAGAAAATAATAACTTAAATCAAATTATCGTAACACCTTCCTCCATAAAATAAAAAGGAAGTTTTATATGATAAAACTTTCTTTTACCACAAACCAATATACATCTGAGGTTAAAAGAATTCGCATAAATTACAACGTGTATATGATATAGTATATTGTTATACACGGGAAAGAGCGTCTGCAATTACATTATCTTTTCCCTTGATGTGCCGGATGTGAAGATTATATTCCTGCAATAACAAACTCTACCTTAGTAATCTATTGGTTTAACTTTATATTGGTAAAGTCCATCTAGGGTCACAAATGCCGAGATTTCCTTTGCTCTTTCCGTTAGTGGAATCTGCAAAAATCCTTTCAGAAGGTCAAATTTGGAGACATACTTGGCATTCCTGATTTTATCATTACAATCGTCAATTCTTGGTAATGGGAATGAATCTGTTTTTGTCACACTGTTTACCTTCCTATAATCAGTGCACATACGGAAAGTTTTATCTGGTTTTGGAACAAGTATGCATGGTGAACTCCGATCACTTTTACTGGGCTCGATAAAATCACTCACCAACAGATATTGAATTTCCTTTTTTAAGAATTCCTGTTTGAGTGGTTTCATCCTGTATGGATGTTCTTTGACAGGTTTGGAATTTACAATTTCAACATCATGAAAAATTGTGTTTGTCCTTGAAGGAAAATCTGGAAATAAGTGCTCATATTCAAATAATAACTGTTTCAGTTCATTTCTTTCTTGCACTTGTAAATGTGAAAGTTTCTGGTCTAGATCTGTCATAATTTCTGAATTACAAAGAATCTTCATTTCAATACCAGTAGAATCAGATGATATTGCTTCACTGAGTGGAACAGGTACAACTAAATTAATTACATGTTTGCCATGGCTATCTCTTTCAATAAACTCTTTTAGCATGTTTATATGGCAGAGTTGTTTTTGTTCGCGCCTCCCAGGAGTATTTATTATGTAATTTAAGTCATTAATTTTCTTGTCAGCTGTGTAGGGACCATAATATTTGGCGTGAAGAGGATTTTTTGGCATAAGTAAGGGGCTAAAAACTCCTTTCCTTCGGTTTTTGTTTTATCATGTCTTGATTTCATTTTAGATTGACCGGAGTGCATATTTGCTCTTGCGACCTCACAAGTCCTTGACAACTTGTATCTAAAACCGGAAAAAAGACCATAAAAACATAATCAAAAGATTGATATCAATATCTTCATTAGAGAGAAGTTTCTCTTTCAATAACTACAATGGTCTACGCACAGTGTGTCCAAAAACCAGTTCAAAGGGATTGAAACCTAAAGATTCTTGAACTGATTCTCTAACAGCAATCAATACTAAATGAATGCTTTCATCCCAATCTTTATTGATATCAAAAGAATATGATCGGATCATATTTTTCAAAGTCTGATGAAATCTTTCTAATGCCCCTTGGCTTTCATGATAATAGGCAGAAGAATTGAATTGCTGAATGCCCAATTCATACATAACTTGTTTGATAATTCCAGACATGAAGTTTGAACCTTGATCAGACTGAACAGAGTTGGGAAGGCCATACTGACTAAAAACTTTATCAAAGCTTTTGCTATTGTTTTAGATTTTATATTCCTCAACGGAATTGCCTCTAGAAACCTTGTTGACGCACACATAATGGTCAACATGTATTAGTTTCCCGACTTGGTGTTGGGTAAGGGACCTACACAATCTACCATAATTCTACTAAATGGTTCGTCAAAGGCAGGAATAGGTTGTAGATGAGCCTTAGGTATCTTCTGATTGGGTTTTTCTACCATTTGGTACGTTTGATAAGATCTACAGTATTTGGCAACATCACTTTTGATTTTCTGCCAATAGAAGTGAGTCAAGATCTTGTGATACGTTTTATTAATCCCTAAATGACCAGCCAAAGGAGTTTCATGGGCCAGGTTACGTATTTCCTGTCTCTAAGGTTTTGGAACTACTATTTGATAGTTCACCGACCACCCATCATCAGCAGGTACCTCTGGAGGTCGCCTTTTTCTCATAAGAATTCCATTTGTAATGAAGAAACAGTCAGGAACTTCAGTGGCTTCAGTCTCACTTATGGCCCTTTGAAACAAACAGGTGATCTCAGGATCATTTTTATGTTCGACGACATGTGACTGTCATTTATAACCATGATTAGAATAAAGAGAATGAGTTGTTAAAAGATGATCATTATCATCAATACCTTTTGATTGATACAAACAAGGAGTAAATGTGGCTTCATAAAACGTCTGACCTATACACTTGTCATCTAAAGGAATACTGCTTTCATCAACATCACTCTCACGAGCTTTCTTTGCCATAGCTTGAAATATATCAGGGAATTCTTTTTCACTTGGATCAACTTTCTGATCAAAATCAGGCTTGTCAGTTACAAGTGGATTAACCACAAACGTGTCTTCAACTAAGTCATTGCCTAGCAATAAATGAATGCCCTCAACGGGTAAAACCAAGACTGTTGCGACTGTAACAGGTCCTGATACTACGTTTGATGACAAATTTACACAGTGGACAGGAATATTAAGAAAGCCGCAATCCACTAACTGAATAAGAACACTTTCATTAGAATAAGACTTCTCAGAAAAAGGCAAAGTACCTGACAATAAAAGACTCTGAGAAGCTCCGTGTCCCTTAAACTTTTATTAGTGGTGGGATTGGCTGAATCACCCAAGAGTGATATAGAACCCTTCGATATGAATGGTTTATAATTCTCCATAATAAAATCAGACTGGGATTTATCAGACCGAGCAAATGTATTGTTTTCAATACATGACCGTGACCTTGACCTCTTAGAAATAAGAACATTTGGAACAGGTCTGTCTTGATTCTGATGCCTATTTTTTCAATTTGAAGCAATCAGATATAACGTGTCTTTTTTTTCTTGCAAATTGTACACGTCGGAAGAGACAAGGATCTAGAATCAATCTTCTCTGAAGTTTGATTTTTGAAATTTGTGCTAGTTTGAGTTTTAAAAAGGCTTGTATTAGACTGAAATACTTTTCTGCCAGACGACTGTTGAGTATAAATCTTGTTAACAAAAGGAACTTTATGTGTAAAAGAATGTTCGGCAGCAGCTTGAGCTGCATTCTCCAAGGTTTTAATCTTATGCTCATCAAGATAACGTCACTATGGACACAGTTTTTTAACTCTTCAATTTATATCATTTGCTTGTGATTTTGATAATCTTGTTCGACTTTCTTGGCTAAGCACCATCTATCATACAACTGCTCTTTTTCTCTAGCACATTCGACATGAGTTCCTCCAGCTTCTTTTTTGTAATTTCTGAATGTTTTCCAATAAGCCTCAAGGACTAACGGATAATCTCTTAGAATGCATTCTTTAACCACATCATAGTCACCACTTTGGTGAACAAACAGTGAACTGTAAATCTCACTAGCCCCTTACCAGTGATAACACTTTTCAATTACTTAGTCCAACGCTCCATTGGCCACTTTAAATTTTCTGCAACTTTTTCAAAACGAATGAAGTAATTGTCTACTTCTTTATCTCTGAAAGGGGGCACTAATCTAATATTCCTTGCTAAATCAAAACGTAAAATTGGATTTGAAGTATGAAGGTGTTTTTCACTTGCCAGCTCTATTTCTTTCAATTTACATTGATATTCCCTTACTTCCTTCTCTCTCTCTCTCTCTCTCTCTCTCTCTCTCTCTCTCTCTCTCTCTCTCTCTCTCTCTCTCTCTCTCTCTCTCTCTCTCTCTCTTTATCAATTGGTTCTTTTTCTCACTGAATGTGCATCTGCTCTTTTTGTAATTCAAATTGTCTTTCTTTCTCCGCTTTGTCACACTGTAATTGTCTTTCTTGCTCCATTATCTGTTTTTTTCTCTCCTCTTTTTCATATTATAATTGCCTTTCTCTCTCCTCTTTGTCATATTGTAATTGTCTTTCTTTCTCCCTTTCCTGCATTCTAGCTTCTTCAACTCTAATTCCATCTTGAATTTTAATTTTAATTTCTTTATTCTAATGTCATAGTTTAATGTAGACTTACTGACCGAAATCAAAGCACTTTTTACCAAAACATTCTACCAAATATTGGACCAAAATCTTGTTGATATCTTGTTTCGTTAAAGAAACATTGACTTCGGAAAGATACTATTTTCTGGTAAGTTGAATCAACTCATCCTTTTTGAAAAGATCTAATTGCTCCTGAGTAGAATAAGAAAGAAATATTTCTACTTTAGATGTACCTCTAATACAAGCCTGTCAATCTCACTAAAGATTTTTAAAAAGATTCAAAAACTAGGGATATTTAAATTTCAAAACAAAGGTTTCTGAAACAATTTTTAGCCAAAGTCCAATTGATCCCAATCTCAGACGAGGCCGCCAATTTCTATGTTACTTGCTTAGGATCGAATAAACAGTAACATAAAAAGAGTGAAAGTAACAAGCTTGTAAAAACTTAATCAACAATTTGTTGAGCATAAATATTTTCCAGAAAAGAAAATAAACTTACGGATTAAAGAATCAATTCCAAAATTAATCCAAAAATAATTCAAAATATTATCCACTAGTGAAATTGAAAAAGTCCTGGTAATAAAATGTCCTAATAATTCATAGTTCGAATCTTAGTGAAGCACCAAAGATGGAAGACGATGTGATGTGACGAATTCAGTTCTGTTATTGCGAAATTGCTTTAGTAAATAATAACAGTTAGTAGTACCAATAACAACAACAACAATAAAAAGTCGTGACATATTATTAGTGCAGAAAAAATAAAATAATTTTCTAAAATCTCACTGCTGTTTTATTTATAATCTGAGATGAGATTGTGTTAGAGTTGTTAATTCATCATCTGAGGCTTCTAAGATGAATGATTGTGATACAATTATTGATTGTTGCAACAGAGTCAGTGAAATATTTTTTATTTATAGTGCCCCTGAAATATTTTTTTATTCTAGTGCTAGTGAAATATTCTAGTGTCATTGGTGGTTTTTTATGTTATTTTGGTGATTTTATGCCATTTTTGGTGGTTTTTCAGTTGAAATGTCATAGAGATTTTACGGTCAAGTAGTTGATTTTGCATGGAAATTCTCGTAGAGAAAAGCTGTTAGGATTGATTTTCATCGATTTTGAGCCAATTTTTGATGATTTTTGCCTGTTTTCAGTGATTTTTAGTCATTTTTCATCTATTTTTGATAAAAAACCTCGTAGGGTCAAGTAGTCGATTTTGCATGGGATTTTCCGTAAAGAAAAGCTGTTAGGATTGATTCAGTATGAAATAGTATGTGGTGATATATTTTTTAACACCTTCGTTCATCGGTGTGGAATCGGCCGATTTTCATATAAAATAAATTGGCCGTTTCCACATTTTGTATCAACCTCATCATCAGTGACAAGTCACCGTGGAAGCGTTTTAACGGCTCTATCATTGATGTTGAAAGTGCCTACTGGCACTACGCTGATTTAACACAGTCATGGAAACGTTATTTCATCCTACCAGTGATGGAGAAAGTGTGGAAATTCATATAAAAATAATTAATATCACACTTTCTCCATTAATCTGAACCGTCTGTTATTATCATTATCATTATCATTATTTTCTATGGTTATATATAATGCCCCTTCGCAGAACACTAACCCATGATGATATATCCGCTATAAAAGCCTCCAAAGATGTTATCCCGTTATCAGAAATCGCTAATCGTTATAAAATCAGTTACCAGCGTATTTATAAGATCTGGAAATCAGATAATGAAAATGCTAGCATTCCCGTTGAAAGAATTATTGATAATAGCATCGATGAAGAAATAACAGATTTTCTAGATGGTAAAACACAAGATGTGAATGCTGTTAGTGATAGCATTATGGATAAAGAAAAAATTCGTCATTTGCAACAGCAAGTATCCAACCTGACCAATGAAAACAAATCATTGCAGGGAAAACTATTAAATATTCAGCATCAGAAAGATCATACAATACAACGTCGTAATGAAGTAATTCAGGACCGTGACCGGTTAAGGACTGAACTCAATGATGTGCGATGTGAATTAAAATCTCTCACTGAAGAGTATTCGTCGCTAACTCACAAATACAATTCATTATTGTCAGAATATAATTCTATTGCCGCGGAAATCAATGAAATATATTCAAGGATGCCTGTGGAAAAGGTCACCGATGGCATAGACAATGATGGTAGTGGCAAACGAAAACGAAAACGTAGATCACGTGATGACGATGATTCATGGAAGCAACATATTCCCGACCATGATCGTGAGTTTTTTAATGAAGTCGAAGAAGCCCTTGGAAAACGAAAACAAATAGAACCAATCAATGAACAATTTAATCGTGAAAACAGATTAGCAACACAGAAATATGAGCAACTAGAAGAACAGACCCGAAGAAAACTAAACGGAAAATTGTAGTTTATCATCAAGACCAAGTCGATTTATTTCTTCATCGGAGATTCCTGTTGAGACGTTTTTGTTGTAGTCTGAGCCGTGCAGATTCCGATCGGTTCTCAAGCATTTTAGCTACAAATTTTCCTCCCGCTGGTGATTTTTGTACCATCCGCAATTTCCCATTATGATATTTCACTTTCACAGATGATTTTGGATTTATTGATAGTTGCCCTTGAATAATTCCTGGTAAACGGTCTATATCACATTTCAGATAGGCCATTTTAATAGTTAATCAATTATTTAATTACCCACCGCGTTAGTTTTTCAATTGGGAACATGTGTTGGTTCCTTTGACGGTATTTCTGTTGTAGACGAATACGTGCTGCAGAATTTCTGTTTTCATGGATATGACAAATGTGAGTAACACCATCAGGGCATTTTTCCGTAATTATCCTTCTACCAGAACTAGTGATTTTATCACGAATGGTCACTGTGGGATAAGCGCGTCTATAATCATTTAATGCGTTTTCAAACAATGACATTATATAATACTATTATTTAATTAAACGTTAAAATGATATCAGAATAATACATACAATGGGGTTTGGAAAATCATGGATAGATTATCGCGTTGAGTGTGCTTCTCGAGAAGCCAGTCAATTTCTCAAAGATGTTGAATCGGGAAAACTAAAACTAGCACCACCGAAATTACCATTGTTCCGGTATGATAAAACCCGAAAGATATCTCCCGGGGGATACCACGACTGTAGGGTTAATACAATCTGTTTAAATCTCACACGACGAACAATTACTGAATTTGATTCCATTGCGGAAACTTGCGCGTATTTCAATAGGTCTGGTAATTCAATCGATCAATCCTATTTTCAAACCCGAGATGGGGATTGTTGGATTGTATTACGAGGTGATATTGATATGACTAAACGAGCCTGGTTTGATGATTCGTCGTTATCAGTATTTGATCACGCTATTAATAATCTCCCACCGAGCTACCGTAACAGATTAAATCAATTACTCAAGACGGGAAAAAATGAATCAAAGTCATGTGATCAGAGAATACCAACAATTGCGGTGAATACAACGCAACGAATAATAATGAGATTTGAAAAGTTAGCTGATGCTGTAAAATTCTTCCGTGATACAAAAAAGTACTACGGTGTATATAAACCATTCTTTGCTGCACCAGATGGTGATTATTGGGTCGTAATAAGAAAAAATCAACCCGGCGTTGATCACCTTTTTCACGATGACATCACCGACGATGAAATAATTACTTTCAGTGAGAATAAAATCAGGGATTTCACGTTAAAACGATCCCAATTTGGAATAAATCAACACGTACCAGTAATCGCAGTAAATGTGACCCAGCAAATAGTTGAGCGATTTCCAAGTACATCTCTCGCTATTATATTCTTCCGTGATACAAAGAGATGTAAGGGTAGCTATTTTATACAACAAGAAGTATTTGTTGCACCAGATGGAGATTATTGGGTCGTAATAAGACAAAATCAACCGGATTCTGATAAATATTTCCGCGATGACATCACTGACGATGAAATAATCAAACTCGGTAAGATGAAAATCGCATACTCGAAAGTGTACTACGCTGAATTTGATAGGGATTATGATAAATATTTTCCTCATCAATGACATGTCAGATGATTTTTAACACCAGTGACAAAGTCACCGTGGAGTGTTTTAATGGTTCTATCAATGATGGAGAAAGTGTGGAAATTCATATAAAAATAATTAATATCACACTTTCTCCATTCTATTTTGATCAATCTGATATATCATATCGAGAAAACCATCCATTAACGGCCCAAATATGGAATCGTAACATCGTAGTGTGTGTATCCGTCGCAGTTACATCTTTTCCAGCAAACCCTACATCATCAACGGTTTCATTAATCCATATCGAATCATCTATAAAGTCCGATTTAGGCCATTCAGGATAATATAACGTGTAATTCGATCGTTCAGCATGTATTTTATCATCGGATTGTAATCTCCCACCGAATCCTTTGTAAATCAATTTGATTTTTTCGATTATATTTTTCACTGATAAGGTCCCCTTTCTAAAGAATTTCACATCAGGAAATATTTCATTGAAATGTTTTAACAACATCTGGTATTTATCAAATTGGTCAGGGTTTTTTAACATATGATTGATATTCTTGATTAATTCAGTACGGTCCACTGAAACACTTTTCACCGATAAATCATCCGGAACCACATCAGGAAGTTTTAATACTTCAAGAACACTTCTAACAATTTCGAGTTGTTGCCGGGGATTGATTTTATCAGATCGGCATGGTGTAGTTGTTATAGCATTTCCATGATTAAATTTATCAACAAGGACTCGCTGGTATCTTTGTAATCTATTCACATTTTTCTCAAGATGTTCTATTTGATTTGTGTCCAATTTTCCCACATCAGTTTGAAATACGTGATTCAGATACATTAATTTCTTCGCGTAAGGTTCTAATCGTTCTTCAGGATCATATCGATGGTATTTTTGTTGTTCACTGTCATTGTTGGTGACTTTGTCATTGTTGGTGACCTTATCACTGGTGATTTTATCACTCGCCGAAGCAATTCTTTCCCCGATGGTAGATTTCAAAAAATCATCTACGACGGGATTATTGTGAATTGCCGCAGTATCAATTTTTTTTTCACACCATAATGAATATTCATCAGGTAATTCCCACGTGACCTCATATCCCGTTCTCTTCATCATTGTAACAAGTCTGCCAGTAAAATAACACTTGGAATTATTTTCGTCAATAATGGCGCTGATAAATGCATACCCGTAACTGGAATTCACATCATTGAGATTTGGGGTCCTAAATAATAATTCCGTCGACGATAAATCCCTCTCATGGGATTCAATGGCAGAAATAATATCATCACGTGTGAGTGGCAGTGTGTGTGAAGATCGTTTAGTAGACGAATAATGAATTTCATTAATATTTCTAAACCGATGAATTGCCTGTTTTGTGGCTTCTACCGACCCCAATTGTTCAGAAAACACCGCTAAGTACTTAAATCGTTCATCTATGATTGAAATTCCAGCCTCTACGGTGCAATTATAAATCACAACATCGATGTTATTAAACGCTTCAACGGGATCAGCAAAATCTCTTTCTTTTTCTGCCGAATCGGTATCAGCATGATAATACTTCACACGGTATCCTAAATGCTGTAATAATTTTGCGAGGGCTTCTACAGAATAGTTCCCGTGTCGTTTGTTTTGTGTGAAGACTACGGCACGATTTCCCTGTTGCAGAGTATCTAACAAGTTGATGTAATTGTCATGATGGGACGGTTCCACAATAAATTTCTTTCCATGATCGGGTTGATACTCATTGATGATAAATTTCATGTCCGGACGGTTTAAGAAATTTCTAAATAATTCTAGATCATCATTGTTGGCATCTGCATCTAACACAATAACCCGTTTTGCTTATGAAATCAACCATACCAGTGTTTCCCAAATCTGTTTTCCACGACCCGATGAAATTATTTGACGAAGAATGCCATGCCATTCATCTAACAATAACAAATGAGGAATTCCCCTCACTCGTACAATCGATTCAATCTGCGAAATAACCCTTCGATGAGTTCTTGTATCAAAAATAATGGTTCCATGAATTTTTTCATACGATTCGAGATTATAGTCGATGGTGGTCTTTCTGGTAAATGTTTTTCTGGGAGGCTCACAGTAAGTATAATCCGGAACCCTTATTGGAAATTCACCACTATGGTCTTCACGGCGATAATGATACGATTTTAGGTATTTTTCGTAATCATTGGAAATGCTAGCATTTCTATCAATTGCGATTTTATTTTTTGTGGTACGGAAACAACCGATCACAAATCGATCTGAATAAACACACACAAATGCATCGATGGCTTTTCCCTCATTGTATCCACCAATCTCATTGTATCCATGTCGGCGCTGACAAATATTACAAAATGATCCTGAAACCCTTCCTAGCGAAATCATATTACTGGTTTGATTTGTAATTCCAGTAATTTGATCTGGTTGACCAGTTAGCGCTGTTGAAATCTTTTGAATTTGTTCACTAGTGATAAAGTCACCAGTGATAAAATCACTAGTGAGATTATCATCGCTGTCAGTGTTTTTTTCATAACATGATTGTACAGAAACAGGACACGACAATAATGAACTAGTATTTTCCGGATAAATTAATCGCTTATCAATGCTGTTTTGTTTTGCTGATCTTGTCCCGGGTAATTTGATACTATGAAGTCCAGCTTGAATATCAACGTTCCATGATGGTCTATCTGCGGCGATTTTTTTTAATAATTCTCGATGATCATCAAAATCGATAGGAATCGTTTTCAATAAAATGTGATAACCACCACTGGTTTCAAAAACCAAAACATCATTGACAGAGTCAACTAAGTCATTGAAATACAATAACAACTCCTCCAACGATGGGTTTTTAGAATCAATGTCGATAGTGGGATATCTCAATCGTTGTTTCGGAATTATTTCATTCACCGCAGAACACCCTTGAAAATCTGTTATGTCCGGATCATTCACAAAAACATAAAATTTTTCCCGTTGTTGAATTATTACACCACGGAGCAAATAACTATCCTCGGTGAGTAATTCAATGGCGGATTTTTTACTGGAAACACTCCATGATGGCGTTAAATGCCTTTTGTAGTATTCTTGAAGATCGTGATATGTTTGTGGTGTTTGAAAAAATTCATCATCGTTATCAGAGTAATCACTAATCATTATACTATATACTTTTTAACGTCTAATTGAATGTTGATTAACAATTAATAATAATGGTGAATCCAGCACTGGCGGTGAATAAATGCAATTGGTTGTTTTTAGGATCTACACAGCGATGTGGAAAAAATTCCTACGGAGAATTTTGTGGAGTACATAATTGTACTGCAAAACAAGGGTGCCCCGAGGGGCCAAAACCCTGTCTTGGTTGTGGGAAAGGTGTACGGGGAAAATATCAAATTTGTATAGCGTGTGGTTGTCCACAATATCGTTCCGCAATAGAATATCTCAAACGAAAAAATAAACCAATACCGACTCCAGAAGAGTTTTTAAAAACTTTCCATGAAAAACAGGTTAAATCGTCAACCTCACAGAACCCACCATTGTAATTTCATCCTAAAAAAAGTGTTAACCCATAGCAGCAGAGGGGGCGAGTGACATCGATGTTGTAATCTCTTTTCCAATAGTTGAAAAGTTTTTGATTTCATTGATTTCATTGATTTTTTTTTTGGGCCTAATCCATGAAACGATATCAGATTCACACACACATTTGGCCTGATTTCATTGGTTTAAGCCGTTATTTACGAGGGATTACTTAAAAATATGTCGTCCGATTCGCCCTCTCTGCTGCTCAAATGTTTTCAAGATTAATAACAAAATAAATACTCTTGATCCAAAGGAATAGAAATAATTTCCAATACAAGGCAATTTAAAATAACTCAAAACGACACAACTTAATATTCTAACAGCCCAACTTCTACTAAATAGTTCGTTCCAAAACATAATTTATATACCTGTTTTTACTTAAACAAGAAAGGGGTCACATGATCTTCTAGATTCATTTAGTACAAATTTACATTCAAAAGATCTTGTACACACAGTATGAAACTACTAAAAATAGAAAGATATTTATAACAAAGCTCCATAATGTCCTCGGAATCAATCAGTCATTTTTAAAGCTTGTTTACAACTTTGAAGTCATGTCAGAAATGATGTCAACATTTGATGTTTATTTGTAACGTACAGATCATCCCACTTTTCAAAAAAAAATATCTCCCAATGAATGAATCTTAAACTTAGAATGTCAAAATTTGAATCTGACAAAAAAACAATTAAAACAGAAATAAATAACTTAAATCAAATATACGTAACACAAGACAGAAAATGAATGACCCACCAATATGCGGCATAGAAGTTTTAAATGTCCTCGACGCTACTTCATCTTCGGAAAAACCACCCCATTAAACCGTTCACGAATATATGAGTAATCGCGTTATAGAGAGAAATTATATAAAATAAAATGATTGATGTTTGGGGAAGATCTCTCTCTAGTCTGAAAAAAAAACAACGACGGAACTATCTGCACACGGTGATGTAAAAAAAGTAATCGAAGATGAAATATCCGAGATGCTAAACCTCGCAAGTGTTGATCCCAATAAAATAGTGGTATTTCAAGATCGTCAGTGTAAATTGAAAACGAGTAATGTTTCCCTAGATGATATTTTAGTTAAATAACGCGGTGTAACGGAAAATGCTATCGCGTTGGTTTCCAAAGAAGGTAAACTTAAACCAGGCATCCTCATTTTAACTGTTGTGGGTGCCCAACAAAAACTACAATCGGAATACAACGATCATATAATTAATTTTGGTTGATTAAAACAGAGTATAATTGATAACATCGAAGCCCCGATAAATAATTTATTCGGTGTTCCATGTTCGCAACCCAAGTTGCATAACATGCATGTAAAACTGCTATCGATAATTTGGCAAAATTGAGATCCGAGTATGATACTCATATAATTCAATTTACTAGTCTATGTAAAAGCTTTAAAAATGTATTATCACAAAACTCGATGAAATGACCGCTATTAATCAGCGATTAGGTTTTATTCGCGAATATAGATCATTTTCAGATTCAATCGCGGAGATAAAACAGGTTCATGACGCCATCAAAGATGATTTATCTAATATAATAACCATAGTTCAAAAAATAAAATTTCCAAATGAGAAAAATGTAAACTCGGTATACACGATTCAACACGGATCATTAGCGTGGACACCAAAGAATAACACATTAGACATTGTAGCTACCGTCGAAGCAATTTATTGATTAACACTAGTGTCACCGACTCAATTTAATATTTCATCAACGAGTTCATCTGGGATTAACAATATAATATCAACGATCATCGACAAGGGAACAACTGAACGATTCACAATAACATCCACCGATAATACTTTGGATAGGGTTTCAATAACATGGTATGTAGAATTTGTAGCGGATTTAAAGTAAACAACTTAATTGAATAGCTTGCAATTTTGAAATCTGTTGTAATAAATAAAATGTCATCATTGGCAACATCACAACCATATCGCTATGATCAGGTCAGAGAATTTCAAACTAAACTCAAAACACTCACCGAGGAATATCCAACAAAATAAAAAAAATACCGACGAAGAAATAATGCAGTTGACGTTACCGTGTACTCGGTATCAGGTGTAATTACCGTGGCTGGTATTATACTCTTCTCAGTGGCAATGGTGGCTCCGAGATCTGTTCCAATTTGAATAACCGCAGCGACAACAATCGCTGGAATAATTTCAATAATAACAAAAAAAATATCATCATGTAGCCAGAGCGAACTACAGGAATATGTAGTTAAGTTCCATGTTGTGTCAACCGCGTACTCACAATTATCTTCGATGATATCGTCTTCCCTCGATGACACATTAATATCCGATAGTGAGTTTTCCGCGATGGTCCGTGATTATGATTCCGCGATGTCGAAATTAGAAAAACAACACAAATATAATGGCAACATCGCAAGAACTACTTCAACAAATAATGGAAAATACCACACCGGTGAAAACCACGATGATATGAATAACATCAACAAACCCTGAATTCAGTCTGAATTTCCCTACTGAGATTCCAGTTAAGGGAATAACGCGAGGGAAATTACGAGTGTATCACAGTTGGCATCAAAATTCGCTATAACAGTTCATGAACCAACACTATCATCCACGAATGAAATAAAATTATCTGGTTATGTCGTAGACATCTATAAGAGCTTTATAACAAACGTGCTAGGATGGCCTCAAATCCCGCCTAGAAATATCCTTACAAACACCACCGGAACCACAAAAATCTGACAAAGTTTCAAAGAAGGAGGATTATCATGTTTATCGTTATATACATTCAATCCACCCCCGCCTTAGTGAAACATTTGATGAATTAACTAATTTAGTACCATTAGATGAACATTTTGATACTTTGTTTTGCAACAACAGACCCCAGAACTGGAAAATTTTGACCAATAAATGAAGAACATGTAACCGGACAATTTATAAGAATGAAAAACGATTTTGATAGAATTAAGAAAATACTCGTAGAAAAAATTAATATAATTCCACCCAACCGAGATGAAATCATCAAATATACGGAAATATGTAATAAAATTATCGCCGATATGGATGAAGTCAATTTGCGAATTATACAAGGAGTATTGGATGCCAAATATGGGGATGTTAGAATAAAATTTGCAGAGAAACGTAAAATACGTGTAAAAGATATCCCTACTTTTAAATTTCCAGGATATAATGTCTCAGAGATGAGAAAAATCTCTCAATGATGACATTGGTGATTGTTTCAAAAGGATTCACGACGCATGGAAAAAAATAGCACCACAACAAACAACTATCCTAAAACATAATAATGACTCAGACGGTGGTGGTAGGCATATTGCTCCTCAAAATACGAATATATCCTCGGAGATTGCAATAAATTTATTATGTGATGCTATCGAAGGAAGCAACCAAATAAATCTAGAAATATAAAATCAAGCCCAACAAGGATATATTTTATATTCATTTGGAACTAACGGCTCTTACCGGATTTCTAATAATTGAAGATTCAACTAATTCGATTTATATACGATGACACTATGATTCATTAACTAGAATTAATTTCAAACTCACTGACCAGTCCAATAATTTTGATTTACGAGGACATATTTTACAAATTAGTCTTTTTGTGAAATCCTAAAATATTTCGCCATGACAATTTGTCTCCACAACGCAATCGGCGCCGGGTGTGAAACACTGTCTATGTAGCGTGAGAAACCGAAACCATTCATTGTTTTCTTTTTTTTTGTCTAAATAGTTTCGGTTTCGTAGAAGCCTTATTTTTGTTTGCTTGAAATAGTTTCGTTTTATCTGAAACAATTTCGGTCTATTCACCCTCTTAGCTGCTCCTCATGAAACAGAAGATTTGGTCCTCACTGAAGACTGAACAATTTAGAGCGATACTAGCAATCGGTTCGATTCCATCAATAATTATGACAAACTACTACAAGAAATTAGGATGGTTGACATGCAGCTGAACTAGCCGAAGGACGCTGACCCAATCACATCCATGGCTCAAACTTTCACGGGAAATGCAAGATGGAGAGATTTCATGTGGATGGTTGGTGCTTGGTAAGCTTTAAGGGATATATATGCCTCCACAATCAAGGTCGATATATCACTGCTTGCTGATTTTCACTTTATTACGGACCTGCAATTGTATGTTTGGAACATTCCGGTCTGTTTCTCAAAAGAGAAGTGCCATCATGCGTAGAACATGCATACGAGTGTCCTGGAAGTTGAACATATAAGTAGATCTAGTAAGGCACATTAATGTTAACACTCTCTGAGCAAGACTAATATCAGCTTAATATAATAGTTTTCTGTATAAAGCAATTTGATAATGCATGTGTTGCATATATAACATATGATAACATATGATACTGTTTTCCAATATAGAATCATGTCTATTGCCTGAAAACAATTAGCAATTGCATGCTTAAAAAAGATCAGTCTTGAATATTACTAGACGTTTTTTATATATAATGTTATAATTATAACGAGTGTTACAAATGTCGACTGAGATAAATTTCATTCAAACCTATTGGATAATCTTAGTAAATTTCAGCGTATCATATTATTTTGAATGTTAGTGTTGTCATTCAGAATTTTTCATTGTTGAAATCGAGCAGTCTGAAAATCGAAATACGGATTCTAGTACCGGTTGGTTTATTTTAAAGCTTACATTTTAAGATTTCACCAAATTAGACGACATTTCTTTAAATTAATTTAACATTTTCAATACGATAAATGCAATATATTTGATGAAACAAAATGCAGTTAATAATCATTCTTTCACCAACTCCACGTAAGCCAAGGCGGTTAATCAGCAAACGAAATATACTTGCCCTGACCTCGCATATAACTTCCTTCACTATAACAATAATGGACCATTAGCAAGGTTGCGCTAATATATGAATATATTGTGTCAGTCATATTAGGTGAGTTCATCTACTCTCGCACGCAGTGATTGGCTCCGCTCGTTTGCATATATTAATAAAAAAAGCAAATAAGGCAACGTACAAGCTAATAGAGCGACAATGGTTAATGAGTGCGACAAGGCTGTTCTCAAAAAAGGCTGGCATTTTTCAAAGCAACTATATAATCTGAACTCATTTATATTTTAGTTTTATGGATAAATTAATTTTAAAAGATAACATTCATCCATACAGTCTGAGTTATAACATCGTTATCTGTAGGACACGGGCCATTTTTGCTTTTCTAACCGCAGTCGCATTTAAGTGTCGAGAATAAATATACTTTTATTAAAAAATATATATTAAAACCATTTCAGTGAAAACTTTCTGTTGAAGCAATTAGCATGTGTAGAACATTGAGAATTGTCTACTGTGGGTCAGTGTAAATGTAAATTGCAGAGTAACTGCATACATCTTAAACGGATAGGTGTCCTTGTATGAATAAGAGTATATTTAAAGATAAACTAACGTGAAAAGAAACAATGCGTTTTTAATACCCTGGATATTTGATCAAAAGGAACTATTGCTAGATATTTGCATATCTGCTAACATGTGTATATATGCATGCAGGATGGGACCGAGCGGGATCGTTAATATACGAATGTACGTAACCGTCCATTTACCTCTTTTAATTTGTGCTGAGATGTTTGGACACTTACATTTTGAGATAGTTTACTGTTCTATACTGGGTGTACATTTAGATCTCCGTACAGTATCACATTTTAATCGACATTGTTTATCACCATATTCATTTCCATAAACAATAATCTCCTAAATGACTAAAATGTTCCAGGTTCTTTTATGTATTTTAATATTTAGCAAATTTACGACACACAAAACATGATGATATTTTATACCTGGACGGAGAGACACCAACTATTAAAATGAGTAAGTGTTATGTATATTTTACTAAATATATATTTAATTTAATTGTTTGTCATTTTCTTGCTCAATATCATTATATTTTAATGTAATTTTAATTAATGGTTTGGCATTTTCCAGAAAGTCTGTTCAGTGTTTCGTATACACTAATAATATAAACCTTTATCTAAAGCTGACCTAGTTCCTGACCATGATTCAGTAATCAAAGTGTCTTAAATGAAACAACGTTTTTATTTTGTTAACTTCGTTCTCAGAGTAAAGATTCATAAAGGGAAATCAATTCCATACCGGGAGTACGTGATAATAGGTATGTTAAAAGCTTATATCTTGTTATAGAAACATGATCATGTGACCCACATCTGGATATTTGCATTATGTCTTACTACGATGTCGTATTGATGTGTTGAGGAATAATAGCTATTCCTGACTTAACACTTGAGAAGTCGATGTTTTATGTTGTGACCAGGTAGATTTGAACTTTTACAAAAATAATTTGGATTATAAGAGAGTATTCGTCTGGATATATTCGACCTCTAAATTAATACACGGATACTGTCAGTTATCAAAATTTAAGAATTTAAACACTGGTATATTATTTTCTGTGATTTAACTTAGAACCGTTGACACATCAGCACGACTCTGACCAGAGCATGTGTCATCGCCTTCCATGTTCAATTTCTTTGGGATTTTAACGCAAGTTCATTAGGACATTTATTAATTTGACTAATGGCTTGATTATTCTTAGATTATTTTTTTTCCCTTTATCTTGTGGAACTTTAAACTATTACTCTCATTTGAACCTTGCTATTATAGGAAACTAAAGCATTTATTACATTTTCCAAAGCTTGTTGCCTTCAGTTTGTTTCTGTTACTGTTGAATGAGCCTACACACGTAACATGCTCTTAAAGGCATGGAGTTTAAACGGGACATATTCATTGTACGATTTAAATTTAAATATTCCTCGCTCAGTATCCTACATATATATGTTACAGACTTCTTTTAAATATATACGCCTATGCTTGATTAAATAATGTTAAATATATAAAAAAGAAATTAATAGCTGATAAAAATTACACAATTACCATGGATGGTATACACGCTGAACTATGTCACATTGAAAAAGGAGGGTCCAGATAACGGATTTTTCTTTGCTTTGTGAGTGTTGTTTATTTGACACTATGAAAGGATGCTAGAAGGCATAACATGCATGTCTATATGTGTTCACGCACGTTCATATTGATAAACGTTTATATCCCGAAAACCTCTATGTTAATCACAGATTAGCATTGCACTGAAGTTTATTCATTGTATTACTAATACATTCCCATTCAAATATTATTTCGAATTTAAATTACAACGAAATTGTTGCCTATGTTTAATCCAAAAATGTTATGTCTTATATATATTTTTGTGTTCAATCGTGACTCAGTCTAGGTCTCTGATATTTCCGTGTGGAATACTACTACTAAGTGTATGAAATATATATATTTTTTAATGTTTAGATCTGAACGACGAAAAGAACCATGGGAGCATGTCTGACATCTGATGTAAGTATTCATTGTTTGTCTTGTCAGACTTAATATATTAATCACATCGACAACATGTTAAAAGTCAATGGAGATGCATACACTGTAGACTGAAATAATCAAATAATGAACATGGTCAAAACCTCTGTTCTTACTAACAAGCAAATATTAATTGGCAGGCAAATATCTAGTCTGAAATATATTTGGGTAAAAAGTTACTTTTTACCTTAACATATATCAACAAGAAACACGATTAGGAACACTACGTCCGCTGCGATTTATTAGGTTATGCCGACACATATTGTTTCCACAGCTTACTAATCTAATACAAATGTATGTAATGCTATAACAGCAGCTGTTCCATTACGCCAGCACCTATACCCAGCAACTTTACGATAAGACATAGCAGCCTTGCAACCATTATGGAAGCAAACTGTGAGATAAGAAAGAACTTATCTTCGACCCGACACTGAAAGCCTTATGTCACCAACCATTACGAAAGCAAACTTTGAGATAAGAACAAAGATATTTTTTATATTAAACTGAAAACGTTATTTCACTTATATTAGTAACTTTCAAGTCTGAAATACCTACCAAAAGATCTTGAATCACTTTTATTGACCAAGACTTAAATGTGATGTTTATAAATAATGTAAGTTTTGTTACACATGTCAACGAATCCAACATCAGAGGATATATAAGGGTTATCTGTAGCCTAATCCTGCATTCGACAAACCATTTAGTAGTATGTGCGTTAACAAACTTTCCAAATGTTATTCATTTGAAGATAGAAAAATAAACCCATAGAAAAACACATCATAAATACGTTTACGCCTGTAGGCGTTTCAAACGTTTATCCAATCTGATCAAGGGACTGTAGTAAACGATTGCGTGTCCCATAGAGAGATGATTTAAGTGATGATGTTCAATCGGATTGTAGTGCCGTTAATGTAATCAGACTTCGAAATTTTGGAAGTTTTCTACAACCTAGAACAGAAACTGTAAAGTGCATTTGATGCATCAAGTCGTAATCACGTTGTTCACCTCGACGCCATGATCACGACAAGTATGGACCACATCTGTAATGAACTCACTAACAAAGTATTATGTTAAAAGAAATAATTTGCACCAGTTTCGGCCAATGCACACAGAAATTCCGGCTAAACCCTACTGGTTAATTGGCAATGCACTCCAATACAAGAAACATGGGAAATTCAATATATGTCCTTCAGAGGACT
Source organism: Unio pictorum (assembly GCA_030141615.1). Taxonomy (NCBI): domain Eukaryota; kingdom Metazoa; phylum Mollusca; class Bivalvia; order Unionida; family Unionidae; genus Unio; species Unio pictorum. The sequence goes on along the minus strand of JARLTB010000034.1, from coordinate 4,108,293 downwards.
GAAATATCGTGTTACGTATATTTTATTTAAGTCAATTATTTTTATTTTAATTGTTTGTTCGCTTTGTTTGTCAGATTCATATTTGACATTATAAGTTTAATATTCATTCATTGGGATATATTGTTTAAAAAGTGGGATGACTTGTACTTTACAAAGAAACACCAGATGTTGACCTCATTTCTGACCTTGCTTCAGAGTTGTAAACAAGGTTTTAAAATGATTGGTTGATTCCAAGGACATTATGGTTTTTTTTTTATAACCATATTTTTATTTTTAGTTAGGTCGTACGGTGTGCACGAGATGTTTTGAACGTAAACTTGTTCTAAATTATTATAGATGATCATGTGACCCGGTGCTTGTTTACGTAAAAACAAGTATATAAATTATGTTTTGGAGCGAACTATTTAGTAGAGGTTGGGCTGTTAGAATATTAAGTTGTATTGCTTTGAGTTATTTTAAAATACCTTTTACTGGAAATTATTTCAATTCGTTTGGATCAAGAGGGTTTATTTTGTTATTTATCTAGAAAATAATTGTGCTCATTGAATTTCCTAAGACCAGAATTGACTTCATCACGTGACATCGTCTTTCATGTTGGATACTTTACTAAGATTCGAACTGGGAATTATATTGGGCATTTTATTACCAGGACTTTTCCAATTTAACTAGTGGATTATATTTTGATTTTTTTTTATTAATGTTGGAATTGATTCTTAAAACCGTAAGTTTATTTGTTTCTTTTCTGGAAAATATTTGTGCTTAATAAATTGTTTATTAAGTTTTTACAAGCTTGTTATTTTCACTCTATGTTACTGTCTATTCGAGCCTAAGCACGTAACAATCGGATCGACGCTAACATATCGGAACCTTGGCTACAAAACTGTTCTTTGCAGGGATTATCGCAAATTACACTCAGGGAAGGCCAAAACGAAAGTATAACGCCCTACCTCCAGATGGACGCTACCAATGTAAATTGATGAAGTTTGGTATGAACATTTTTAAATCGGGAATATAAATTGTAACGTGTATATTGATGTCGTCTCAATCAATTGCGACTTCTGGGGACATCTGGGGATAACACATGCAAACCATTTAGACTTTTTGTGATCGACTCATATTCGGGAGTACATATGTACAAAAGTGAATGTGTTGTGCATGTGATATAATATTAGTATCTGTTGTGTGACACTGTCAAAATAAACATATGAGAATATATATATATATATATATATATATATATATATATATATATATATATATATATATATATATATATATATATATATATATACCATTTGTTAGATCTCTTCCAACTGGTAAAAGTACCATTAATGACGCTTAGCGTACGTATTGGAAGGTCCTTGGAACACTTTACATATATGTGAAACTACCACACTTCACGATGAATCTATGTAAAATACAGTAAATAAAATCTGGTAGGCCGAAAAAAAATATCCAACAAACAATATTCAGCAACATATTGGTAAGGTTATTGGTTCTTCGTTCCATGTTCGACTCATCTCCGTTACTCTTCGTTATAATGTTAATACACCGAGCTTTACCAAGTTAACATGCAAAATTAAACATAAGATGCACAAAGTGCATTTTAGATAATGTTTCAAAAAACCGGGTTTATTAATACATTAGGTGTTTGCATTTTTTTAAACGATAAAATTAGCTACGATTCGTTCATGCTAGTTTTAGGCCTAGTTACAATATGGCAATTATATTGTACCTTATTCTTCTCTTTGTGTTTTCTAAATTTAATTTGTAAATCTAATTCTAAGAATGAAAAAAATAATCAGTTAAAAGAAACTACATTGCGACTAATTTCTTTTACTTTTATAGCAATTATAAAGTTAGTGTTAGGTTTAAAACCTGTATGAAACGAACATCGTCAACATAATTGAAAACAGATGTCATCACCGAAAGCTTAACCAGGTATACATTGTTACGTAATAATATATAAGTATGTTTATGGGTATAGTGCAAGTAAACATTGCTACTGTTGTTTGTGTTTGATGTGTGTGACTAAAAACGTTATTTCGCATCTTGTTCTACTGACCTAGATTATATTTGGATTGTTGTATGTACAGTTTGTAGATGTTTATAAAGGTTAGTTTGGATAGTATTTGTGCTTATTGCACATGACATACACCTGGGCTTTAGTCCAATATGCATAACGTTTCTGACAATAACTGTTGGGTATTGTTTGCTTCAGATCCTTGTACACAATATGTTTTATTCATATAAGTCATCAAATAGCTAGGTGTATGAGACACTCGGCAAACTGTATTACTTAAGATTATGCAAAGAGCTTAATTGTGAAAATGCTGATAAAAATATAGTTCAAAAGTAATGTATTTCAACATTTAAAAACCAACATGCATACCAGCCTGAGTTTGAAAGATCAATTGTCTGTTCCGACAATTACATCATTTTTAAACAACTGAACGTTCAGTCATATCCTTGTTACAAAGAAGTATTTTCACATTTCCCTATATGTGATGCCTTGCAAAAATATGTTGTTACCTGCATAAGTGGGGACAAATATAATCGAACTTTGCATCATTTACAAATTGTTTAGAACAGTAATTGTAGCAAACAAAATACCCACTATTTGTGAAAACAGTATCCAGGTCTAATTAGTTATAAATAGTTAAGAATATAATTAGATTACTATATGCTTGCAGAATGCCCATTCTATGTAAATGTTGGTTAAAATGATGTCCTATATAGCATTACAATTTCAATCTACTTTAATATGGCAAATGGGGTAAATAATCGGCATAAAATGGACATCATTGCATCACGTCTGCGCAACTATCATAGTACGTTCGATTGAACTGTGCAATCTTTAACGAAATATAAACAGACGAAGTTTATTTCTTTTTCATGGTGAGATATACAATCATATAAATCAATACTTGACATTTAAATACTTTGTCTTCATAATACCAGTACTTCTTAATGTGACCATTCAAAAGATGATGGTATCTTGATGAAATGTAAAATCAATTGATTTAGTGCATATTATATGATAATGCAGTTTTTAACCTTATATTGATAATCGTATACCATTCATTAACATATTTACACCCAGTTTAATATATGAGAACAAAAACACAGCCTTAAAAATACAAACTAACCGTTTAATTAAATGATCAAAACAGTATGTATCATGTATAAAGCCACTCACATGGGGTGAATGATTGTGCGTGATTCCTTATCTCTACTTTAAATCAAAAGCATAACGTAAAACTACCACCGTCACCAGATAAATGATTTTCAGACTTTTTTAATATACGTTTAAGAACACAATATCTATCTTCATATTACCTTCACTCGGTTCGTCACAGAATTAGAAAGAAAAGAAACCTTTTGGTTTTCCTGAGAAATATTTGATTATTTGTGTCGGGCATGTGTCCAACGATATCTAGGATGAATAGGTGTTTTTCCAGACCATCATATGATTCGCCGCTCTAAACCACTTGCGGCTACGATCATTATAATCACGATATGCACGGATACCTTACCCTTAATATTACTCACTGTCATATCAATTTAAACAAGATTAAGATATAACCGAGACTGGTCACTTTGGATCTGTCGAGACGAGCACACGTGGTATTTAAGCAGCAGAGAGTGTGAACAGACCACCCTTTTCCGAAAAAAAATTGATTGAATCCTCAAAACGGAAAATAGAGCCTTCCTACGAAATCTCATATTTTAACCCCCCCAAAAAAAGTCTCCATTTAGCAAACGGAGACTTTACGATTTTTTAATCAATTTTGGTCGCAACGATGTGGTCATCACATACTCTCTGCTGTTGCAAGTTAACAAAAATAATAAATGATTTCAACCAAATATTTGATCGAGTCTTTAGGACTTTACAAACAAACTAATCGCTAACACTTCATCTTGTAGATCAATTAAATTATTTGACTGGTCGGTGAGTCGGAAATTAATTCTCGTTAACGAATTATTATGGCATCGCATGTAGACAGGATTAATTGGGTTTTTAATAATTAGGAATCCTGGAGGAGCTGTTGGTGCAAACGAATAAAGAATATATCCCTGCTGAGCTTGATTTGATTGCTCTAGATTAATTTGATAGCTTCCTTCAATTGCATCACATACTAAATTGAGCGCAATCACCGTTGAAATATTTACATTATGCGGGGCAATATGCCTACCTCCACCGTTTGGGTCATTATTATGTTTGAGGTTTTTTATTCCTGTGATGTTGTTTTTTTCCATGCATCATGAATTATTTTAAAACCAACATCGATGGTGTCGTTAAGTTGTTTCTTTAATTATGGTGCTTTATATCCTGGTAGTTTAAATGTTGGAATATCCTTAACGGGGATATTATATTTTTTTGCAAATTCTGTTCTCGATAGGGGATTATCATCATTTAATATATCCTGAATAATTTTCAAATTAAAAGTTTCCATATCGTCGATAATTTTGTTGCATGTTTCTACGACGCTGATAAATTCATCTCGGGTAAGAGTACCGGATTTAAGAGATATTAACAACAGCGAAAAATCATTATTCATTGCTGTGAAATTTTCAATAATTCTAGGTTCGTTAACAAAATGATGTCCCTCTGTACTACCCCCTTCCTTCTCTCTTCCAGTTGGTTGGTATCCGAGACCGAAAAACTCTATAGTGGTTCTGTGATCTTTATAACTTTTTATTGGATTATCAGGTGCTATCACGTCGGTGACATAATCAGATTTTTTCGGTTCGGGTGTATAAACCGGTTCTTTTCGTTTAGGTGGTTTTTCAGGCCATCCTAACACTGTTCTTAACGAGCTGTTATAGATATCTACAATGTATCCCTCTGTGCTTATTTCGATCGACGACGAGAGGGTCGGTTCATGAAGTTTAATAGCTATTTTTGATTCTTTTCCCGTGATTGATTTTATTCTACGCTGAATTTCAGCATCGATTTGCTCAATTTGGTACGACCCAGTTGGTAATGAAACAGTTTCCCACGCTGGAGTACCATCGGGTTTATTCTTATACGAGAACACCAGTGCGTTATTGGGTTGCTGACCACTAAATGCAATCGATCTGATTTTAGGCCAGCTATGATATACTCGTAATTTTGCCAGCGCAATCTCACGCACTGGAATCGGAGAAGGGAAGTTCACACTAAATTCAGGGTTTGTTGATGTTATTGATATCATGCTTGTTCGTATCGGAGTGGTATTCTCCGCGATTCGTTGAAGCAGTTCGAGTGACATTATTGTTAACGCTGTCTTCAATTTCCAATTTCAACATGGCGGAGTTATACAACTGGGTCATCGTGGAAAATTCAACATTGGATATGAACGAATTATCTATCGACAGCGAGATCAACTCGGATAATTTCGAGTATGCGTCAAATACCACCCTGTATTGAGCTGTATAATCGGCGAGTTTTTTCTGAGAACACGACGATAACTTTTTAGATATCGCGGTGGCGACTGCCGCAATTGTTGTTGCCGCGGAGATAGCAATTGGAACTACAATCGGAGCCATCATGGTCACCGTCGACAAAATAACCCCGGCGCTGGCCATCACACCGGACACCGAGTACACGGTGATGTCGATGATTGCTATGCTGCGTCGGTATTTTTTCATTTTTTCACGATAGCGCTCAGAAAGTGATTTCAAATTCGCGGAAAATTCTTTCACGGTATCATATCGATATCGATGCGATTGTGATACCTCTGGGACTATTATCGGTTCAGTTGATTTCATCGATGTCATTGTTATTTTAAACCCGCTAGTGTTTTCAATTATTCGCCATCGTTAAGGGGAATTGATAGTAGCTTCAGCCGGAAAGATCGTCTACAAGTTCTAAACACCAAGTTATTTTTGATCTAACGGTGGAGCTATCAACCGCGAATACATTAAAGTCTTGTTCGCGACCATTCATAATTAACGTCGCGGTGCCACCAGAGTAGGTTTTACCGTCCGCGATCATATTAAATTGATCGATAGAGATCCACGTTAACCTGTTAACACATCGACCCATGTTGGCCTGAAGATATCGTCCCTCATTGCAACACCAGATCGATGGACAATGTAGTATAAACGTCTCTTATCCAATCCATGGTTCCATGATTAACCGTATACACGATATTTTTAACGCCTATGTGTGGATGCGGAATCTTTACCTTTTTAAAATCTTTAAGGTTAAGAATATCACCGTAAATATCGAGATAGTTTACATGGACTTCGGTAGAAATCATCATCCTCCCATCCCTCTTGCTAAAAAAGAATGAAATCAGAAGGCCTGTGATTCCAGGCCGATCTTGGTTTTCAATATACCGGTTGATGTTAGAAAAATTTGTCGTGATATCTTGAGGTTTACTGCCCTCAAAGAACTTATTAACAATTTCGCTGGTGATCTTTTGTTCGTCAATAGCTTTTTTAACTTCAGCGAGGGTTGGGCCTGTCAGAGATGTGGTTTCAGACACAGGTGTTCTCCCAAGAAATTTATCCACGATGGTATTAAGTGTTGTTTGTCTCATCATAAACATATTAATATCTCTGAGAGTCATCGTAGATGTAGCTGAGACACCAAAGAAATTATTAGCGACGTAGGCATTGTGAGTATGCTTACCAATAAACTCGCTAATTTCAGCGAGAGTCATGCCTGCCACAAGTGGGGTTCCAAAAAACTTAACAACGACGTCGTTAGTGGGTTTTTGTACCTTTTCAAGATTTTCTATTAGTTTAGAAATATCCGTGTAAATATCGAGATAATTTGCCTTGATTTCATTTTCATTCATCATCCTTCCCGCCTCCTTGTTAAAAAAGAATAAAGATGTTTTTAATTTTAGCGAGAGTCATGCCAACCACAAGCGGGGTTCCAAAGAATTTGGGTACGACATTTTTGCGAAAACTATTATAACCTCGTATATGATCATCCAGCTCACGGCCGCGGGTGGCAATCATGCTGTCGTGGGCGTCAATCGAGTCGGTGATCGTAAACACAAGTTCGCCTGGTTTAAGTTGTCCATCGTTGGAATACAGCGCAATAGAGTTTTCAGCGGCGTCGCGCTGCCGTATCAAAATGTCATCCAATGACACATTACTGGTTTTCAATTTACCCTGGAGATCTTGAAATACAACTATTTCGTTCGGGTCAACACTTCCTAAATTTAACGTCTCAGCGATTTCATCTTCAATTATTTTTTTACATCCTCGATAGAACCCGCAGATGTTTTCGTGGTTGTTTTCAACATTGACAGAGATCGTCCCCAAATATCAATCATTATTGGTAGCGCAACTTGTATTTTCAATTTATTGATTCTCTAAAATTACCTTGTATTTTCCCACTCGTGTATTTATTTACAACCAGATGAGGTGGTTTCTGTGGCGATGAAATCTCCGGGAGGACATTTAATACTTCACGGCCGCATATCGGTGGATCATTTAATTGTTGTGTTGGCACCGTGGAATAAAAAATCGAAAACTCTCTGAGTTTCATCGAAGAATTTATATACCGCATAAACTCGCTTGACGGAGCTAACCCATATGAATCAAAATAGATAATTCCACGTGGATTAATCGCGTATGCAGCCCAGTGAGTTCCCGATCCGTTACTGTTATCAAGATTGATGATACCGGTTTCAACGCGTTTAGGTTTTCTCGGTAATTGATCTCTCATAAAAACCCCTCTGAAGGTTTTTATCGCTAGTTTTTTAGCAGCATCAATTAAATCAAAATTGGACATAGGGAGAATTGGGCTTTCAACTAATAAACCGTTCCTGGTATTCTCAGACCCTTTCCGCTGTACCATGAATACGGGGTTCCTGGTAGTCTTAGATCCTTTCCCTTTTTTTATATCCTTTCCCAGTTGCCTTTTTCAACGCCATCCCTGCCGCGGTCCCAACGGCTCCCAACTCCGCCGCTTTCGCCACTGCTGGGGCAGCCGCTGCAATCAATGCTGGTATTGCAGCTAACAATGGAAATATACCACCTGATTTTATCATGTTGGCGACTGCGTCTTTTGAAAATACAATTTGAACCCCTCGCTTATTCTTCAGCGCATCATTGAAATGTTTTATTTGACGATCCGTCAGTGATATTTTATGTGTACCGCCGGACATCTGCGCTGGTTTTAACGTTATTGTTGTTCCATATTCTTTAGCGGATTTTGATCGCAATTTCTTGACTTGACCATCAGTCAGCTTGACACTAACAACACTATATGTCATTTTATTGTAAAACACATTTATGCTTTCAATTGATCTAATTGGAAACTCTTCAAGTTTCATTTACATATTTTCCACTGGTGCATCAACGATTCTCATTCGTCCACCAACACCTTCAAGTAGCATTGATTTGTCGCTGAGAATAACAGCAACCGCTCTATAATCAACACCACCAGGATCTATACGAGCCCTAAAATGTATGTCAACAACGGATTGCCTTGTTAAATCAAGATGTTCCAGCGAAAAGTAATAAATTGGATACAAGTTTTTAAAATCGAGTTGCGATATTTGTAAACAAGTATCAACATTTTGATCACGACCCATATATGACAGCATCCGATGATACACACGTGCTATTTGGTTGTTTCCGTAATTAAGCTGTATATCCTCAGATGGTTCTTGTTGTCCGTTTATTCTCAGTGAAACCTCACTTACCCCTAACCGATCAAATATCATATGACTGCGTTCTTGGGAACCTAATCGATTCCGATTCTGCAGCGCTATAAATATATGACGTGGAGCTGAAACGCCTTGTTTTGATGCCAAATGCCATGTAAATGTACCATTAACATTATCCTCTTTGGCATCAGTTGTTGTTGTTAGCCAACTTAGCAATGATTTGCCGCCTGCGTCCATAAATGAGAGTAGCCGCTCTTCTGTGGCGATTGATGGGGTCATTACTGGCATCCACAATGCTAATTTAGTTAAAACAACTTTACCATCATCGACACCATTAGCGCGCCAAATTGCCTCGTTGTCATTACCCTTTCGCACTAATGCGATTGTGTGTTTGGCTCCATAGATGACTTTTCTGACATTTCTGCAGAATCCAATATGTGATGGAGTGGAATCGCACATGAAAAATATCGTTGTGGTCTTTGCAACGTTGCTACTCGTGTTGCAAATCCTAAGTTGAAATTATCATTAACGCCTCCGAGAATATCAAACGCAGCTCCAGGACTAGCTCGACGTTCTGGATTAGCTGCTTCTTTTTGATTATCAACTGAAGTGTCTCGCGAAGTTAACACTTTAATGTATTGAAGGTGGTCAGCGTTATCAGAGGTATCCTTTGCAAACATCATAGATGGACCAGCCGACCTTGTATAATCATCGGAGTATCTTGCTAGCCCGATTATTGTTGTTGCAACATCAACTTCACGGTCTATTGATTCAATTTCTTTTCCATCAATGAGATATCTTGCACTTTTGAATAACGCCATTATGCCATTATTAACAAAACCAACTCGGACATTTGCGTTATCTGCATATGGGGTATCAGCTGCAACATTTGTTACGAGTTTTCCCTCAATTTCAATAAATGCTTCACATTGCAAAAAGTATATACTGGTATCTTGAACTTTAAGTTTAATTCGCGATCGTAGGTCGGGTTGTATTGCATGATAGGAATAGTATTGATAATCGCGAACGGAATTGTCCTTGGGTACTGGCGCTTTCATATCAAACGCGGGATTAGCCTGTTGTTTAAACATTTTATTAACATACTAGTGTTTTCAATTGTGAAACTCTTTGTAATCATCGTCGTTTTTGTTTTCGTTTCAAACCACTTCCTGCTATCGCGTTCATGATAGCGCTATCTGTTACCGGTGAAGCCGTCAATGGTGACGGAGTCACCGAAGCAGCCAACGACGCTAGTTTTTCTTCCAGTGCGCTATTTATTGCTTTTCTGATTTTTGCAGGCATCACTGTAGTTGATGGTAGCACTGTTGGTTTCTTTCGCACCAATGATGCTATTTTATCTTTCGCGGCAGAAAATGCCTTTCCGGCAAGATTTCCAACAGCGCTGATTCCCTTATCAGGAATAATATCAATGGCTTTCATTGTAAATAGCCCCTCAATGGTATTGCCAAAACCATCTCCGTAATATGCTCTATGAACAGGCAATCGTGAGTTCACCACGTAGACGCTTACGGGTTTATCATGGTTGTAGTGTATGATGATCTTGTTATAAAACTAGTAGTTTTTCAATTAGTGATCAATCGCTAAGATCCATAGGATTTTCATCATAACCATGAGCGTCTCTGTGATTTTCAACTAATTCAGCAATGAGCTCTCGATATACATTAATGTCCATGATACCTCCGGCAAATAATCGTCTACAGATATCAGCTGCTTCATTAATTACTTCTGGTGAGTTATTTCCGGCTCGTTTCCCTCCGATGAGAACTTCCAGCCGTGATATATCACTGAGAATGTTACCAGGACAAGTAACGCTAGTGTTTTCAACTATGCCGCTGCCTAAATATCCATCTGCAGTTGACTCTTCTTTACCAAAAAATCCAGTTGGATACTTTTTACCTACTCTACTCAATACATCGTCTTTAAAACTCTCAAAATCATTGCGGATACTTTCTGTGATTCTAAATTTATCACGGTTTGCCAGGTATACTTTTTTATCCAATTCTCGTCGTTTTTTATATACTCTTTATACACTTTGTTTACAGCCATTTCTCTTTGATCGAGTGAAAAATTCAGCGCGGTAAAGTTAATTAAATCATTGTCATCTTTAAAATTTTTAATTTTGCTGTATGCATAGTATGTAAATATACAAAAACCGCTTTAAAAAAATAAAGTTTTTACTGAAAATTTACTTAAAGCCTATTTCTTATAGTAACGCTCACGTGGTTAGGATACTGGTTTTTCCGCGTTTAATATTTTTCTAATATCACGAACCTTAGAACTAATTTCAGCTCGTTTTTGATACTCTTGGCCGGGCTTTTGACGTATTGCTTCAACGGTGCTAAATAGCGTTATAAATACATCAATATCGTTACCGTACAAACAAGCATAGATGGACTTTTGAATTCCTTTCACGAGTCTGTACATCTTAGGGAAAACATAACGACCCTTACTAGACTGATACTCAATGTCTTCATATTCCGAGGCAATCCTGTCACAGTCGAGATCTTTAGATAATATTATCCCTCGATTCTTTAAAATTGAAATTGCAACAATTATAGAATTTACATCTTTGATATCCATATTTTTTAAAAAATATAATATAATACATTTTACCTCTAATTATGAAAATAATAACACTCATTTGGCAATCCCGCTGGCGATCTATGACGTCAGAGAGACCCAGAGGTTACTTTATTAACTTAAATAAGGACAACACAACGCGCATCTTTGGAACTCCTTGGGTGCCTTTGCATCCAAGTAAGCCCGAAGTAACCCGAAACATACATCTCCGGCGGGAGGCCTAACGTGGCAAACACCATCTTAGATCCCAGAAGATATGCTTGGGGGGACATCACTACATATACTTAATTAAGTTAATTAAGGAAAACCCCATTTGGCATCCCGCTGGCGCCTTATGACGTCAGAAAGACCCAGAGGTTACATATACTACAACACATCTTTGGAACTCCTTGGTTGCCTTCACATCCAAGTAAGCCCAAAGTTGGGGGACGGCACTACATATACTTAATTAAGGATGGTATTATTCAATGAAACGATTGATGTGGGACGGCACAATTCCATATATACTTAATTAATGATGGTATATACAATGAAACGATGATGGAATTTGTGATGTAATGATGTGGGGACGGCACAATGCCATATATATCTCCGCTCGAGTGTTGCGGCAGAATGTAGGCATACATATACTTAATTAACATAATTAAGGATGGATTATAATTCAATGGAACGATGATGGAATTTGTGATGTAATGATGTGGGACGGCACAAGATAGCACAAACATGAAACGACGGGGCAGATTTTCTACGGCCAATCCAACCAATCAAAAGCAACCAAACTAAATTAACCCGGTTGCATGATTTACAAAAGACAACCACACGCCCGTGTTAATGGCGTTGGTTAGTTTTGATTGGTCGATTGGCTTTCGAAAGCCCCAAGCTTATTACGAGTTATAACATATATAAGGCGACTAATACAGCAGCGTTGATTCATGGGTGTTGTTATTTTATTTCCTTGAATTATTTATTAATGCTGTTTCACAACATTTAAATGAGACAAATATTTTAAATAAAACACTAAACAAAATAATACAGTTGTTAGATAACAGCGTGTATTCTCCCTGTTCTAATTCTCTAGACAAAATGCATTATCTATTAAATCACAAAGAGCTGTATACAGAGGAATTTTAACCACGCCCACCTACTTCAATGAATGGGAAACACTAGTGTTTCATACTCGTTCCGGCTGAGCGAACATAGGTAATGCGCTGGGTTATAAAGAACGTTTGTACTAAAAGTGTATTATAGATGGTGTAAATAAATACAACTGTTTAAATAATGCAGTTTTAGTCAAAGCGACAATAAAAGGTTTTAGAATTGATAAATACAGCTCTACCGAAACTATGTATTTACTCCATTACAGTCACGTGTGCGCGCCTAGTAAATTATACGTCTCTGTACAGGTAATAGCAGACGGCACAATTCCTTTGACGTCATAATACAAGGGAACTTAGTGAGTAGAGTGTGAGTTGCGGCGGATTTATCCATAAAGGATTTATCTCCTTTGAATTGTTTCAGGTGTATACGAATTTTATTTTATGAACATTTTTTTCGACAGAGTTAATTTAGTTATATTTTCGGCAACAAATCGTATTGAAGACCTACAAATGTCAAAGTATCTACTGGCTTCATTTATTGATTGAAATATTTTCTCCTCTTTGGTTTCTAAATCAAACGATTTGACCCCCCTAGGGCGTTTTGAGTGCCTACCAGCGTTGTTTTTTAAAAGGTTATCGTGCTGCGAGATGGATTGAAGATTCTTAAGACAATTATCAGTCTTCACGCCATTTATGTGATCAATCACAAAGCCATTTTTAATCAATCCGTTATGACATTCAAAAATAATTCTATGACAGAGATATTTTTTATTTCTAACACTAAACAGCAAATATCCCATATAATTCAGAAATTCAACCGGTTTTTTTAGTCTGCGGTGCCTGACAACACCATCATTGGAGGCTTCGTAATTAACAAGCACTGGATTGGGTCTGAAATCTTGGCTCATTTGTATAATAATACTACTTATCTAATTTATTATCTGCTTTAATTATAAACCTCTGGATATAATCTTGAGGGGTTTTGATGATTTTGTCATCGTTTGGGTCAATGACGGTATTTTTTATTCGTTTGTCATAATAGCGTTTTAGTTCCCTGCATCGTTTGCCGCCGCAACTGAGACATAATTGTGATTTTCCTCTAACGCCCACCCCACATTGGAGGCATGGGAGAGGGCCGAACGAACCGTTGCGAACGCTTTGTAAATGATACCCAAAGAATTCGCTTCTGCATGATTTGTTACACGGGGTTGTTGATCCAATCATTAGCCACTTGCACTGATTCATTATACTATATTTTTCTATTTAAATACTTGTTTTAATTATAATATGAAGGAGTTCAAGAGATTATCGAAAATTAAGCCTTGGAAAAATACTAAATTCATTGATTATACCATGAAAGAATTCCAAAGATTATTGAAAATTAAGCCCTGGAAAAATGCTAAATTCAATCTCGATAAAGAGTTAAAGAGATTATCAAAAATTAAGTCTTGGAAAAATACTCAATTCAACCTCGATAAAGAGTTCAAGAGATCATCGAAAATTAAGCTTTGGAAAAACGCTAATTTCAATCTCGATAGAGTCTCTGATACACCAAAACGTCTAATCGGTGATAGAACTATACTAAGTAAAATCAGGGAGTGTTTTAATGAATTCTACCAAGACGGTGCAGCTTACTGTTGGTCGACATTTCGAATTATTGATGAAGATGTCAATGTACCCAACATCGATGCTACTATGAACGATGAAAGAGCAGCTGAGATAATTTCACATCTTGGCTGGAAATTCAAGGGTAAATTGCAAAGCAATTCCCATCAGAAGTATTTTTTCAGAATAAAATTCATTATCGAAGTCGAAGGCAAATGGATTATCAAGGATAAATTTGAACCAATCCTCAAGGATAAAAAAACTGTCATTGTAAGTAGAGATTCCAAACCAGGAATTCTAACTGGAATTGACAAACTATACTACGAAAGATCTTATCCTGTAACAGCAATTGTTTATGGGTTATATCCGTTAAATGATAAACCCGATATTGCAAAACTAGCTCCTATGAAATATTCTAGTTCACTGAATTGTGTAGCAACACGGGTAATGGAACACTTCACAAATGCATCCCGAGGAAATAAACCAACTGATCTGCGACGTAGGAAAATAACCGAATGGGAACTGACAGTGAAACAGCGCGGTGCAAAGATTTCTGATATAGCTAAATTAGAAGCATCATTAAAATTCCCAATATCAGTAACGACAATAACCGGATAAGTATTATACGAACCGAAATATCAATCGCGAGGGGCTCCAATTAAAATTATTGATCATAACAAACACGCGTGGACGGCTGCAGTAACAATATTTCCACGAGATAGAACCGTGAGATATATCCCTAAGGAGTTCGTCGGGGATGTTTTTTATAATGAGAAATTATTCGATGCTATTGACACGCTGTGTAAGGATGATCCTGTGTCAGTGTGGTTACTTAGAATTGATGAAAATCCCGAAATAGGATTTGATTAATTTGTAAGACCAAATGGTGAATTATATCGCGTTGAAGAATTAGATAACAGAATGAGAAAAATCGCTAGCGAATTTGCCTTGCAATTTCCATTTTCATCGGAAAATCCAAAAGAGATTTCATTCCATGAAAAACTACTCGCGGATAGCTTCACAATTCCATCAGTGGTAGCTCACTTCGCAAGAGAAAAAAACTCATGGCGTCCAACACAAAGTGATTTTCTCGAGGACGTTAAATTCAGTTGCGTCAAATTTGGTCATGGAGGACTGTGGAATACAAAATACCATCGTGGCGGTATGATTTCAATTGATATATCCGCGTGTTATCCTGGAAGTTTTCTCGGGTATGGAGAATGTAGTAACTATTTTAAACGATTTGGACACCCCACACATGAAATGACTCGTGTTGCGATTAATGGGCCATTACCTGATTTTGATTTAACCGGATTCGCTCGTGTGATATCATTTGAACTCGCTACAGGGTTACATCCGTATAGTTATGTTTGGCTTGGTAGACATATATCTGAAAAGGCCTGGATGTCAATAGTGTTACTACGATATATGATTGATTGTGGTATGCTAATATCTTTGATTGTTTCCGAAGCTATTATATGCTATCAAGCTCAGAAAGAAGTTTGGCTACCACAACCCGATCTAGATCGTAAAATTAGCGAACAGCGAAAACAGTTTCCAAATTTCAATGAAGAACAAATCATGAATTGGTCTAACGAGTTATTTGAAATTAAAAAAGAACAAGCAAATGATTTTGGACGAAGAATAATCAATAAATTTACCCAGGGTGGAAGATACGACAATGCAAAATATTCTTCGCGGTTGATCATAGACATCGCTGAATACGATTTTATTGTAACGGATTTAACGAAACAGGGAAAACTTGTAAATCGTAAAGACGCTTTCCTATCCGATGGAAGACGATTAGGTACAATTGATACCTATTGTGATGGATATATTAAACAATATACGCATTTGAGAAGTTCTATTCTAGCTTATGCTTCTATCAATTTATTTTCGATGATAAATAGATTTCCTTATACCGCAGTTAGAGTAGCCACTGATTCTATGTATACAAATCAGATGTAGCTAAATTCACAGATCCGGAGGCAAATTGGGGATGTTTGAGATTTAAAAGGAGACGCTACATGAGTATTGTGAATCGGCAGATGTTACCATGGATGAAAAGTACTTAAAGTGTGATGAGATTCAATCCGAATTTTCTAATGCACCACCGGTATCTGATCCAATATGTAGATACAAGACAGTTTATTTAAACGGTTGTGGTGGGTCAGGAAAGACAACTCGTGTAATTGAATAATATCATAGAAACGCTAGCGTTTCAAAATCAAACACGATAGTCCTAACACCTTCTCACAGACATACCAGAGAGATGAAACAACGAGGGGTGAATGCCTGTACTTATCATAGTTTCTTTCGATGGAAAGACAATGAATGGACCCCTGATCGAATGGGTGATAAATTCATTCCTGAAATCATAATTTTTGATGAAATATGCACAGTATCGTTGAAAATATTACAAACATTTCTTGAGTGGCTGTTATTGAAAAATACAAAAGTCGTCATGTGCGGTGATCACGGCCAACCACCACCATTTATCGGTGCATCCCCACATGAATGGCTAAAGGGTTTTGTAGACTATTATGAAGAAATTACCACTGATTATAGATCACTTGATGAACAATTACGCGAGTTCAAAGCGCTAATTAGATTACAGCCGGATAAAATCCAATGTGAAATAGCGCGTGAAATAATTTCAGAAACTCCCATGAATGATTTTTGGGAAACGTGGAGACCAAACGATTTGATAATTGCAAGTAGAAAAATAGTCAGAGACACACTTCAGATGAAGTTATTTGAAACGGATAAAGAAAAATTTGCAACACTTCCAGTACCGTTGTGTTATAGGCCTTCAGATACACGAAAACAGAATATAAAAGTTGATATTCCAAGACCAAAATCCGAAGGATTTCAAAGACAAAATTTAGTGTTAAATGATATTGTGCTGGTCGATATCAGCGTCGTTGAAGATGCATTGCGTGCTAATAATTCCCCGTGGACGCTAGGTTACGCAGCAACAATACATTCTTCACAGGGATTGACTATATCAGATACAATTGTTTGGATGGTGGATAATCACATCGAATTTTCGAATTTAGTCTATCTTGCAGTATCCAAAGTACGAAGAATAAATCAACTTCGAAGAATTGTTTTCGATGATTACACCACAATGGATGATGCTAGCATCGTTGATGTTAAAATTATTGATAAAAAACTCTCCGGTTACGAACAACAAGACAAAAAAAAAACAACGAGAATTTGACATTGATCCTGAATTAATAATCACTTTAAAGCAACAACAGAATAATCACTGCGCAAGTTGCAATTGTATAATGCGTTGGCAGTATTCGGATAAAGATCCTCGCCAATTTACCGTTGACAGAAAAAATAACAGTCTCGGTCATGTCAGAAATAATGTGATGATGACTTGTCTTGAGTGCAACAGACGCAACGGCGCTAGTTAAGACCCCGCGGTGGTAATTGAGTATCGTCAGGAAATCACTTGTAAATGTTCGCGTGTAAAACCCCGCTGAGGGGCAGTTGAATCCAATTTATAGATTGGAGGTCTACCAGTTGATCGTGTTATAGTAGATATCTTGTGTGCAGTAACACTCCAAATAGAATCAGTAGCCCTTTTTCTGCCACCTTCAAGCTCTCCTGGTTCATATAAATATCTCACGGTGATATTACTACCAAGAATTGGTTGGGAAACGCTATAATCTTTTTGTGAAATTCTCCGAATTTCCATTTTAGGTATAGATTTCTTTTTAATCGCGTTGATAGGTTTCATGTTGATTGTTCTAGTAATCTCATTATTCAGTGCGGTAATCACAGCTGGTAACCTTTTGACCCATTCACGGGATCGCTTTTCTTGGATGAATTCTTTTGCGTATTGATATCCAAATAACCGCTCAGCAGTCGTCCGATTAAATCGTTCAACAATTGCCTGATCGCGATGTAGTGCAGTATGCCCCCGTCTGATGGTGACATTGTGATTTTTCATCGCAGATAAAACAGCGCCTTGAAATTCCTTGCCAGGATCGACTTGTAATAGATTTGGCCAGCGTAGTGGGCCTCGTCGTTAAATCTTTTCAAATGCAGAAGCAACTTCAGGTGATGATTTTGTTTTTAGCGGTTCTGTTTGTTTGTATCGACTCGCAACGTCAACTACGGTTAGCGCGTATTTATAACCGTTATCATTAGGTAAAAACAATAAATCAGCTTGATGAACTTCATTGGGTACAGTAATATCAAAATGCGAGAAATTGATTTGTTTAGGACGCGTTAGATAAATTTGCCATATCGCCTGTTTGGATAACCAATTAGCCGCAGTGGCCTTTTTTACTTTTGCGGCGTTGGCGAGTTTATTGATTGCAGCGTTACCCCTCCAGTATCCGCTCGGAGAATAATAAACAGATTCCATATTATTAATTATCAGCGGCCATCATCAATTTGCCTTTCATAGCCGATTTTACCAACCACGAAGCCAATTTTTCTTTCAAAGATTTATCAGGAACAGCATTTAACGCATGAATTAATTTCACATCTGCGAGATGCCTGTTTTGCAGATTGCTGCTTTCATATGCAACATCATGAGCATGACACGCCTTATCAATAGCGTTTCTCGGATACTCGCCGGGTCGGGGTTGATTTTGATCATCAAGTCTGATATCTAATCGTGTTCCGGGGCCACAGTAGCTATATCCTGGAAGATGTTTTTCTCCGGGGTATTTTGCCCATGGGTTCCAGGGAGCTTTGCCAATTTGGCTGCGATATCACCTCCTCCACTATACTATACATAGAAACAAATCTAAATTTTTTTGTACCACATGTTGCACATCTACCAGTAAGTGCTGATCTGTTATTTTTAGTTTTAATCTTCGTCACATCATTTGTGCTAGTACTCGTTTTACACTTCACACAATATAGATCCATAATTTATGTATAGAGATATGAATATAATTGATTTTCCAGCGACTAAAACAAAAGAACCAGTTAAGCATCATGCAGCGCTACCAAACTCTATCCGCGCAATTATAATCGGGCCATCTGGATCCGGCAAGACGCAATTGTTGCTCAATTTAATAGTGAGATGGATGAAGTGGGATAAGTTGTATTTAGTTGCTATTAGCGTAGATGATCAGCGATGCTATGAAGTGTTAAAGGATTTTAACGAGAATGCATCAGAAATTAAGGGTGAGAACGCCATTGATTTTATAACTGATATTGACGAGGCACCATCCGTGGATGACCTTGATGGGAGCATTAACAATTTAGTCGTAAACGACGATGTGATGTTAGACAATCAAAAAAACCCAGCTAGAATATTTTCCAGAGGCAGGCACAAAAACACCGACGTGATATATGTCACTCAACGATACACTCAGATTCCAAAAGTGATCAGAGATAACTGTAATATTCTTGCTGTGTTTAACGGCGTTGATACACATACGTTACGAAATATTTGGCAGACATGGTGTTCCGATATGGACTTCAATCAAATTTCTTTAGTAACGCTCAGTCGACCCCGCACGGATTTATAACAATAAATTTACATGATCCTCGGACACGATATCGTATCGGACTCGATCAAATTTGGTTGAAATCATTTATTATTTTTGTTAACTTGCAGCAGCAGAGAGTGTGTGATGACCACATCGTTGTGACCAAAATTGATTAAAAAATCATAAAGTCTCCGTTTGCCAAATGGAGACTTATTTTTTTTTGGTTTAAAATATGAGATTTCGTAGGAAGGCTCTATTTTCCGTTTTGAGGATTCAATTAATTTTTTGTCGGAAAAGGGTGGTCTGTTCACACTCTCTGCTGCTATTTGTATAAGCAATACGGGTGAGAGTTAAATTTACATTTCATTTGATATTCAACGTTTAATGAGTTTGTATTATCACATCGTGTAATAATTCATTTATTCTAGATTTGAAACGTTGTGAAATGTGAATTCAAGTTGTTAATAGGAGTTGAATGTATAAATATTTTCCAGAACTCATTATTAGTACCAGTTTCGTTTTATTGTAGCTTACGAGGTTACGAGACTAAAGAGGCTAAGAGTCTAACTAGTCTAACGGATGTAAAGAGACTGATGAGTTTAGCTAACGAGTAGAGGTATCTAGATTTCTATATGTATGTACGTTTGTCTGTACATATGGTGGGGCCACGACTGTAGACGTATCTAATACTATGGTGTTGTATGCTGTCTGTACGTGTATACGTATGACTGACTGTATATGTAGCGGATCCATGAAGGGTCCAAGCGGCCGATACAAGTGTGTGGGCCAACCCAACGAACGTGATGGAACTGTGCGGTTTATCGGTGTATGAATCGTTCAACTGTACAATGGTGAAGGAGCATACATTTATTCCAATTGGCTATTCAATTGTTATATTTGTATTTACATGAAATCATTTTGAATCTTAGTTGAATTCCAAGAGATTTATAATCATAATGACAGTGCAGAACATTATTATTATTATTATTATTATTATTAATATTAGTAGTAGTAGTAGTAGTAGTAGTAGTAGTAGTAGTACTATGAGTACTATACATGTTTGTTGTTGTAACAGTAGATGTTGCAGTACAACATAATCAACATGTCTCATAATTCGTTGTTATTGCTATTATCATGTGTAGTATAGTAAGAAATCCAACACATGTTTGTCATTTCTTGCTATTAACTTTATTCACTTCATCATCATCGCCAGTAATTATGTTATGATAATAAATTACAAATGTCATAATATGTTCGTGCTATTCAAATAAGAAACGTGGGTTTGGGATATCACGTTTATTTTATAGTTTGAATATCGACATTCATTTAATTCTAAAACATAGATGAATTTAGTGTAAAGTTGAATAAACTATGATTGCGTTTTCAAAAAAAGAATTAATTATACAGGAATAGAAAGGTTAATAATTTGCTTTATTGGGAATTTTCATGATTACTTTTGTATATAAATGAAATATGCATCAACCCTAAATGATGTTACATTTTGGAATGCGGCATGAATTTTGTCTTTCATTTCTTTTCAAATAATTAAATTCATAACATGAAATGATACTAACTTTAGTTAAAAATTGATATTGTAACTGATAATCGATTAAACGTCCAATAATTCATTAAGCAAGTTGTTATTAAATTACAAGTAGTATGCTAGTAGGATGAGCTAAAAAATTACTCGGAAACACAATGATTACTCCAAAAATACATGTTGGTGATATTTTATATACATAGTATTTAACTATCTTGGGAGTGTATGGAGTGTAGATCAATCATGGTAAAGCTCTTTTTTATTCTGCTGGTTGACAGTACTGCCAGCTTTTGTCAAATGTAAGTACTCCATATAAGCACCACGGATCACTCCATGAACCCTTTTCGCATTTGCTATGAGGTGCACAACAATAATTCCAGTTCAGATTCATATCGACATAGCACCAATAATATAAAGGTCTGGGATCTATGCCGTTCTGGTGCGTGCCACATGGAAATGTTTCGAGACATGGTCTTCCTTGGATATCATGTGTGCGTTCATTTCCACAATATTGAAACCGACTTACAGATATACATGTCAAGACGTTCACATCAAGTGTGCAATCAGTAGTGCAGCAATAATCCCATACGTCGTTATAATCAATATAGCACCACATATAATCAGCATCTTGATGACGTCCGCAAGATTCGTTTCCTCGACACTTCGTACGTCCAGCGGTAATCTGTCCCCCTTCCGTTACTGGTAAATGAAGAAGCACAAGTAGCACTAACACAATCGAGATGACCATCATTATTCAGACCTAAAATACAAATAATGTCCATGTTAGGTTAAATTGTATTTTTTTACACATGTATATGTCTCTTTGTTTGTCTGTCTGTCTGTGCGCGTACGTGCGTGTGTTTATGTGTGTGGATGGATGCTAGGTTGGATGAATGGATGGATGCATGAATGCAAGTATGTGTGTATGTGTGTATGTGTGTATGTATGTATGTGTATGTGTGTGTATGTCTGTGTGTATGTCTGTGTGTATGTCTATATGCATGTATGCATGCATGTATGTATGTATGTATGCACGCATGTATGTATGCGAGACTTTTGCTATAAATTTGCTACTGCTGGAGACTACTTCTGGGAAGCATAAATATCACTATGCAAAATAAGACTATATCTGTATAAATGTGCTGTTAATTCATGCATAATTTGTTAAGAAACTCCATACACTTTTCAAATATATCTGATTTTTAAAAACAATAACTGTACAAAAGTGCTTTTGCAATGTTTTGCTCTGTTTCTAAGTTTGATCAGTTTCAAACGTCTGTGGAGTGTCATCCGAGGCATGATTCGGTTCACAAGAAAATATCCGCGCAGTAATCGACTCCGGAGGCTTTGCAACAATCAATGCGACTATTACAATGCTTGCCAATCCATCAATTTGAAGGTGCAACTCTGTGGTCGTCTTATACCTGCTGATTTGCAGCAAATGTGGGTTGTATACTGTACATGCATCAGTCAGCTGACAAAAGTACAAATGCTATCACGCTGCTGAATATGGTTGCACACTCAGGTTACCATCTTTAAGAAAGTTTATATAGCCAATAGAGCAGCGAATAAGGTAAAGCAAAAATCTGGCAAGAAAGACAACTGGCGTAAGGCAGAAGAAACGATAATTAATCAAGCAATCTCTACGAAGACACCATGAAAAACATGCTAAATAGGTCAGCCTGAAACCATTTAACTTAGAATGAATAACATAAAACCAAACTAGCTAGTATGTCATCAACAACCAATTATAAAATGATCTCAGAAACAAACACACAATCATAATGTTTGCTGCGTGGAGTTTTGCCACAGGCAAGCGTCTTGACTGTAACTATAACAGACTTACAATTTCCACTGTCATTATGTAAATATACACATACTTCAATAGAACCATCATCATCAGCATGTAAGAACAACCGTTTTAAAAAATAAAATGTTTCGAATATTTTCGTCAGGATTGGTCATGACATTATTAAAGACGGACGTTTGTCTTTCTCAAATTAATAGAAGTCTTTATAATTAGAAAAATCTTAATCAGCCTTATTTGCTGTGCTGGAGCTATTAAAATATGTTTTTTATTCCATGCAAATTCTGCACGTGCCTATCTAGTTTTTTTTTACTGCAGTATCTGAACCTTTGTGAATGATCTCCTAACCCTTCAGGGTACTTACTGCAAGCATGCTATAACCATCTAAGTATTGTAGCGCGACGAAAATGTAGACTTCACACGATTTGCCAATACAAATTAAATATTCTTTTAACGTTCAATAATCTCTTGGATGTCTAACATGTTCGGTACATTTCTCAATATAACGAAAGTATTCATATACATGTGTTCTTTAAAACGGAGTTCAATACTGCTATTATTGGTAAAATCAGAACTCGAACCCAAGTTTAACTAACTCCTTTCAATTTCGGATCGAACCCGTAAACAAGCTATCGCCTACAAAGCTTCAAGTTACTTCAAATATGGAGGCTGTTTATAGCGACACCAAGCGTAATCTTCATTCAATTAACAACACCAGCCTTAACATCTTCACTCTGTTATAAATTATGCAAGCCTGCAGAACCCTTCCTCTGTATGATCTAAGGGATACTTACAGATATCAGAATTAATATGTCCTTTCAACAACAATATGTGAATTTAAGAAGAAATAATGATTTCTGATCAGTCCTAATGGCGGTGAAAATCTTAAACATTAGGCTAAATTGTGACGTGAAAATAATTGTTTGTTTCTCGTCAAGAGTTGTGTTGACATTGCAGTGGATATACTTCTAGATCTATTTAACTACTATTATATGTCCTACATTATCAAATACTTGATCAGCATAATTTGATGTGCAATACCTATGACATAGTGGGGGGGGGGGTTCTCCTTGCTCATTCTGCATGAGTATATTTGAAGTTTCGAAAACATTGTGGATATGATTCATAAATCTTCACATCCTATGCTTAACCACGTTATCATTGTATCTAAAATGCAGATTTTACGATCTTGGCAAGTAAGTACAATATTTGATTATAACGTCCAATACTAGCTTGGCCATTTCAAATTATCTGAATACATGTTGATAAAAGATAAATCATATATACTTATATTCTTTAATGTGGAGTTTTGCTATTATTGCAACATAAACTCTTAACATGTTTTGTGAAGAGGATGCATGCCCTTTGTAAATGTAGTATCTCACTTTTCTCGATTTTCATTTCTAGTTTTTTACTTGATTTTACTCCCTACTAATATTTCCTCTCCCACTTTACTCTGACTCTCTCCTCTGTTTCAATGTGTACCTTTATTATGTGGTCTCTTTGTGATATACTTTCAATCGTTTCTTTTTTTGGATATTGGATTTACATTTTCTGCGCGAAAGTAAAGTCGTACTTTATTCTCTATTAATTGATTTGTAACTTGTGAACTCTATTTTTATGCAATCAAATTCACATGGTAATTCTGCAGTTCACTTAACGCACTTATATCGAAATGTTTCTTCGATGCGAAAGAGTTTGATGACATTTTGTTTATATGATACGTTTCACTTTAAATTAGCACTATTGTGTGGTAATCTCAAACAACTCGTTTTGTATACACTTTACCCTTTTCTGGGTTTAATTTAAACTACATTGGTCTTTGCATGACATTTTCAGGATATGCTACTTTCTTTGAATCTGCATAAATCTATAAAAAAAACAGAGTTTTGCATACTGAAAGAGTTATGATATGAATTAGGTTAGAAATGTATCGTGTCAATCCAAGTAAGAATAAGTGAAAAAAACGTTGCAATTTTAATAAAAATCAACAAATAGTTTATTTCCCAACAATGAAAATTGAACGTTGGAGAAAGATCTACGAAATAGAGATTCAACGTTGGAGAGTGACCTACGAAAACTACCACAAGTCCAAATTATAGAACGGTCGGAATGATTTTCAATGATATTTGGAATGAAATACACTATATACCCTTATGATGGTTCATTATTCTCGAATGAGTTAATGTTCTACATGTGCCACTTGTCTTCATATATCACATTTATATAATCCAAATGTTCTGTTATTGGATCCCATGTGCCACACATCCTAATGTAATAACTTACAAATTTCAAGGAACAATTTCTAATTGTAATGTATACCATGTTTTGGTACATTCGCTTTATTTTTAATTGGACACAGACACAAATCTGAACTAAGAAGGAGACATGATAAGTATGATGTTCACAAACTTAATACATAAACACAAAATATATCCGTAGTACAATGATGATTTCGAGAAATATATATTGAATACATTCTCAGTTGTAATAAAAGGTACAAGACAATGACATGGAATTTCCATTGAGAACAGTAATGTTCTCAACTTAGATATACAATGAAAATCCAAACTAATATCACCGTATTCCTACAGGGCTATGCTTGTTGACATCAGACGCATTTATAAATTGATTGTACACATGTTTATACTTTGTTGTGTTTGTACATGCTGCTACTGGCTAATTTTGGATGAGGGCGCACTGCAGTGTCGTATATTAAACTAATGTTCTTCTTGTTAACACTCAAAATCAAATGGGAAATATGTAATGCTTTATTAGCTCAAGACTGCTTGCTATAAAAGACGAAACTGAATACTGAACCAAATGCTACTATCAACATTCAGACCATACTGGTTGCGTTGTTTGACTTTATTGTTAAGAAAGGAACACACTGAATGATTTGTTTGACTTTATTGCGAAGATATAAACATTGACGGCATTCTCCATCTTTAACACTCGGATAGAAACACACCGTCTGTGTTCTAAGACGTTAATTCTTGAATATAAGCAAACGGACTGATCTTCGACTTTAATATCGGGTCATATACACACTGGATGCAGGCTGTGACATTAAAACTCCCATAGAAATACAATGAATGAAATCTTCTCACATTTTATTAGTATAGGAAAGCACAGTGATTCTTGATTTTGTTATAGTATTAACATATAATCATGACAGCTCCCCGAAAACAATATATCAAACTTATGAACAATTTAATCCATCTACCTTTTAAAAATCTAACCAAAAAGTATTATTTGCATTTCTATAAATATGTATTTAATTCAATCAATTCCTGAATTAAAATCATATAATGTGATATTTGAAATTAGCCATTTAGAAAATCTTAGAATTTTCAGGTTGAAATCATTTATCGTATCCTGTCGTTGAGACAGATGTTTCCGTGCACGGTATCCATTGGCGGATTCAAAAAGCAAACATATACAAAATGAAAATGATTCTCCAAAACACTTTGAAAGTCAACAATAGGAACAGTATATGGCGGATGGAAGCAAGCTTGACATAGGAGCTGTTTCAATCTCTCGGTTCGTTCACTCGATATAAACTTTTGCATACTATGTATAACTCAAAATTACTCAAGGATTAGTTAAATAAACGCAGTTAATTTGAAACGACTGGTGTACTTTGAAATGTGATTTACTTTGGGATAGATAGATAGATAGATAGATAGATAGATAGATAGATAGATAGATAGATAGATAGATAGATAGATAGATAGATAGATAGATAGATAGATAGATAAATAGATTGATAGATAGATAGACAGAATGATTGACTTGATGCTCTGATGTTGGCGCAAGTTAGAATATCGCAAAAAACAGATACATATTGAAAGAATCACGTCATAAATGGATGGATATAACAATTTATCGATGGTCATTGGGTGTCAAAGAGTTAAACCAAACAACCCAAAGTAACCTATATCTGTGACGTTGCCAATAGTTCAGGGTAAATGCAAGAACAACCTGTATGTATATGTGTAGGACAATGTCCCTTATACGAAAGAATTGAATATTTTTCGTACTATGTTATATTCATTGATCGATAATTGTTTATTTACCCTATCATTTGTATTTGTATGTTCTACAAATAATTTTTTATAGAAGTGCGAGCTTTCACATACCGAGAAAAAAGGTAGAGTGCGAGAGATTAATTGTCAGTCACATTTCTGTTTACTCAATTATTAATGTACATTCTTGCCATAATCCTTCACTGAAGCATACGTTTTCTTTCGTCGATCATTTAATGAGCTCTACAACTACACATTTACACAATCGTGTAAAAAGATGCATTATGACATAAAAAAGGGTACTCGCTACAGTGAGACACATTGTACTAAACAGAGACGGTTTATATACCTTGATCACGTTATAGAGTATAAATTGGACAAAATTAAACATATTTTTTAAGCTGCCGTGTGGTCAATGTTCTCAAAAAATATTTAACTTATCGAAATTCTTCCAGATTTGTAACCGAGTAGGTTTTGAAATAAACGAAAAATTTTTACACAATGTGTCAAAGAATAAAATGTATTAATTAGTATAAAAAAAATGTATGATGTCAAAGTACAAAGATTCTCACACGCTCTCCAAATAGAATTGATCCACTCTATACTAACATTCACACATTAAAAATAAACCTATAATATCATAAATATATCCGATATAAAGCTTCAAAAAACCTCAGTTTCAAATAATGGAACACACTACGATTTCACGAACAGATACGGCTTGAGAATAAAACAATCTCAAGTTTTTAAATACGTTTTACTTGAACTGCACTGTTCGTAAGATTCACCAATCTCCTGGAATTCAACTCAAATTCAAGATAATCTCATTTAAATACATATATAAAAATTGAAACACCAATTGGAATAAACATATGCTTCTTGACCTTGTACAGTCGCACGATTCATAGATAGATAGATAGATAGATAGATAGATAGATAGATAGATAGATAGATAGATAGATAGATAGATAGATAGATAGATAGATAGATAGATAGATAGATAGATAGATAGATAGATAGAAAGAAAATTAGATGGACATAAAAAAATATTCTTGCCTTCTTAACGTGATGCTCTGATGTTGGCGCAAGTTGGAATATTGCAACAACAGATATACATATATATATATATTGAACGAATGACGTCATAAATGGATGGATAAAACAAGTTATCGATGGTCATTAGGTGTCAAAGAGTTAAACCAAACAACCCCAAGTAACCTCTATCTATGACTTTGCCAATAGTTCAGGGTAAATGCAAGAACAACCTGTATTTATATGTGTATGAACATGTCCTCTATATGAACGTATTGTACATTTATTGTACTATGTTATATTCATTGATCGATAATTGTAGTCCCTGAATTAAGGATTATGAAAGCTTTATTTTCCTTTTAGTGAAACAATTCGTACATTATTATTGTACGAAACATCAAAGCTTCTTATATGTTATGCATGAAACATACAAACATAAATGACATGGTATATGAACTTCCGAAATAATATGCCTCCAGTCAGTAAATAACAATGTCATTTCACGATGACCCCGTGAATAGTAACTCTGTACGTATCCTTTTCATAAACAAAAATTATATCATTCAAACATTTTTTCCTATCAAGTTTTACTCTAAAATGTGTATCATGCCAATAATTAGTAGCCCAGTGTTTATATGCAATCATCTATTAACCATATTGATTTACTTTCCCAGTTATTAGTATTCCACACTTGGAAGTGTCTATCAATAGTTAGTCCACATGTTTGTCTACGCCAAGAATTATTTTTGCACTTGTTGCACTCCGCATCATATAATACACGAAACTTTTAAGGTTGCCATTAAATAGTACCCAATCAGTTTCGCCATCAGTTCTTGGTGCTTTGGTTTTACTTTGTCAATAATTACTACCCAACCTGCTGTATTGAGCATTCTGTTGGAACCCCAGTGTTTTAATTTGCCATCACTTATTACCCAACTTGCTTTAATTGAATCAGAAGTGTTAGTTCCTTGTGCTTTTGTCATCTGGTGCTATTGGTGAAACTGATAGTAAATAGCACATTAAATGTATTGCACCTTCGTACCTTTTCTGCTCCATTACATTGTCTTTTAGATAAATTAAGTAAAAAGCATGAAAGATTGTTTTGAGGGTCCTGCAAAGTACATACAAGGATACGTTTGTATAGCGTGTCCACGTTTTCTGCTAATTGTCTTGGCATTGCATATCTTTATCATGATCATAATTATATAAATGGAAAACAACACGTGGAGTAATAACTGATTGGTACGTGAAACACGTAGTTTAACAAGTATTTCACAGTAACGCAAATGAGTTTATAACTGATATAAAAGTTATTTTGATTGCGAATGCATCACATTCTCTTTTTATGTATTAAACTCATGGACATCAAATTAACACTCGAAATCAGATGGGAAATATGTATTGCTGTTTTAGCCCATAAAAACATGCTGTAGTAGGTGAAACTGAATACAGCACAAAATGCTACTAACTAAAGATAGCAACATGCTTTGAATATAAAAAAACATTATGTAGCCCGATCATGCCTTAAAGTAGTTAAGTTAATAGCTAAATCAGAAAACGTAAAACTAAGCTCGACAGGAGTAGAAGACGAATAATGGTACATTGAAACACAAGGGGTTATAATTATTGGCATTGTGAAACGACTGGGTTGATAGTTATTGGCTAAGTAAAACAAATGTAGATTGTTTATCCTTTTTTAACTATAAGACATGGGGTAACATATGCTTTATAGGTGATTGGTTCGTCGCTACTATTTAGAGAGTGTCATTATGAAGTCACATTGTGATTTAATGACTGGATGTGTATTATGTCGGTGTTTTCGTTTACACTATCATCAATATGCTTGTTCTACAAATAGCATTCATGAAATCAGAATCTATCATATTCCAATTTTAATTACACTGATTTGCTAAAATCAAAGTATCTTTTTGATTTGCTCTTAAAATGAACTACAAACGTCTATACATTGATAGACCAAATTACAATAAATATACAATCAAATTATGACAATTTCAGTAATATTAATAGGCAAATTAAAATTAGATGGAGTAAAATTTATATGCAAAAAACAACAAAAAACATGCAGTTTAATAATGATTGTGACAACTTAAGTCGATAAATGTAATATATATTGAAACAGCAAAAAAAAGTTAGACAATAACTATACGTAAAGGTACAGTGAAACACGCATGGTAATATTTATTGGCATCGTAAAGCGATTACGTTAATAGTTATTGGCTTAGTAAAATCTTACCAGATAAATTAATGAGATTGTTAATACTGCTTTAACTATAGGATATAAGGTAGCATATGGTTTATAAGAGACAGATTCATCGCTACTATGTAGGGTGTGTCATGGTGTGATCACATTGTGATTTAAAGACAGGATGTTTATTATTTATGTTAGTTCTTTTACCCTATAATTAATATTTATTGCTCTGCGTACATGAAAGCAGAATCTTTCATATTCCAAACTTTGCTAAAATCAACGTAGATCTTATAGTTTTTTCTTTCTTTCTGAACTACAAAAATGTATAAACATATACCACATTACGATAAAGATAAAATTAAATTGTGTTAGAAACACTGAATCACATGTAAGCATCTGACCTTTGTGGATACGCCTTGAACAATTGGCAATTTCACAGACAGACATAACATGGTCTGTTTGTGTGAACTTTCTATCACCAAATGACTCAGTGATAATTAGTTCTACCCTAACCTTGTAGTATTCACCTTATGAGGTCATGCGTTCGAGATATATAACTGGTGTTGCAAATATGCGTCACAGTCATTAGCGCGAACATCAGATAGCAACTTGACACAAATTTGCTGACACTCTTACTCACCAAAATCCATGGGAATTGTCATGATGTAGGGAATTGCTCCAACATCAGAAAATTAAGTGAAAAAGGCTGAAATGATTTTATACATTTAATACCAATATATATATATATATATATATATATATATATATATATATATATATATATATATATATATAATGTAATGTAATGTAATATAATATAATATAATATAATATAATATAATATAATATAATATAATATAATATAATATAATATAATATAATATAATGTAATGTAATGTAATGTAATGTAATGTAATGTAATGTAATGTAATGTAATGTAATGTAATGTAATGTAATATAATATAATATAATATAATACAGATGTATATGATCTCAAAAGATGTCACATTTCAATCAAAAATAGTCTTTCCAAATATACTGGACTGATTTAACTAAGCCTTGAGTATTTCTTCCCGACATATAAGTCGCATGAATTTCGAATGAGTGAAATTGCAGTAATGGAAACGAATCGCAAATATCACATACATATTATAATGCATACATTTAATTTTATGCTAGGATGTTTACATTGACCATAATTATGATATTTAGTTTTTTTCTGGATCTGATTTGATTACAAAATACTATTGATATTAACGACGATGGTTACAATGCGTTCCTATACAAATATCAAACTATTCGAAGATCTAAGTCATTGTTGACTATGGGGGTATGCACATTACAGACTGCATCCAGTGTGTTTCTATCCCGATATTAAAGATAAGTCAGTTTATTTTAATTGAGCATTGAATTCATAAATAAAGCCGGTGAGCTTATATATGAGAATTAAAGATGTATATCTCTGCCAAAGTGTTTCCATGTTAGTAATAAAATTGAACCCCTCATTTAGTGTGTTCGTATTTGTCTACTTCTTTTTCTCTGAAAAGGTCACTAATCTACTATTCCTTGCTAAATCAAAACTTAAATTTGGATTTGAAGTATGAAGGTGTTTTTCACTTGCCAGCTCTATTTCTTTCATTTTACATCGATATTCCCTTACTTCCTTCTCTATCTCTTGATCAATTTGTTCTTCGTGTAACCGAATGTGAATCTGCTCTTTTTGTAATTCAAATTGTTTTTCTTTCTCCGCTTTGTCACATTGTAATTGTCTATCTTTCTCCCTTTCATGAAATTCCAGTTTCTTCAACTCTAATTCCACTTTGAATTTTAATTCTAATTTCTTTATTTTAATGTCAGAGTCTAATGCAGACTTACTGACCGAAATCAAAGCAATTTTTTCGAAAACATTCTTTTCTACCAAATATTGGACCAAAATCTGGTCGATATCTTGTTTCGTTATAGAAGCCTTGAAATATCATATTTTCTGGCAAATTGAATCAATGCATCCTTTTTAAAAAGATCTCATTGCTCCTGAGTAGGATTAGAAAGAAATATTTCTACTTTAGACATACTTTTAATACAAGCCTGTCAATCTCACTAAAGATTTTAAAAAAGTTCAAAAACTAGGAATATTCAAATTTTAAAACAATTGTTTCCTGAAACAATTTCTAGCCAAATTCCAATTGATCCCAGTTTCGGACGAGGCAAACAATTTCTATCTTACGTGCTTAGGCGCGAATAAACAGTAACATATAAAAAGTGAAAGTAAAAAGCTCGTAAAAACTTAAATAATTTATTGAGCACAAATCTTTTCCAGAAAAGAAAATAAACTTACAGTTTTAAGAATCAATTAAAAAATTAATCGAAAAAAATTCAAAATATAATCCACTAGTGAAATTGGAAAAGTCCTGGTAATAAAATGTCTTAATAATTCCCAGTTCGAATCTTAATGAAGCACCCAAGATGGAAGACGATGTCACGTGATGATGTCAGTTCTGGCCTAATGAAATTCAATGAGCACACATGTTTTCAAGATAAATAACAAAATAAATCCTCTTGATCCAAACGAATTGAAATAATTTCTAATACAAGGCAATTTAAAATAACTCAAAACGACACAATTTAATATTCCAACAGCTCGCTCTAAAACATAATTTGTATACCTGTTTTTACTTAAACAAGAAAGGGGTCACATGATCTTCTAGAATCATTTAAAACAAATTTACATTCAAAATATCTCGTACACACTGTATGACCCAACTAAAAATAGAAAGATGTTTATAATAAAGCGCCATAATGTCCTTGGAATCAACCAATCATTTTAAAAGCATGTTTACAACTCTGAAGTCAGGCTAGAAATGATGTCAACATTTGGTGATTGTTTGTTAAGTACAGATCATGCCATTTTTCATAAAAAATGTCTCCCAATGAATGAATCTTAAACTTAAAATGTCAAATTTGAATCTGACAAACAAACAATTAAAACAGAAATAAATAACTTAAATCAAATATACGTCACACAAGACAGAAAATGAATGACCCACCAATATGCGGCATAGAAGTTTTAATTGTCCTCGACGCTATTTCATCATCGGGAAAACTACCCCATAAAACCGTTCACGAATATACGAGCAATCGCGTTTTAGAGAGAAATTATATAAAATAACATGATTGACGTTTGGGGAAGATTTCTCTCTAGTCTGAAAAAAAAAACAACCACGGAACTATCTGCACACGGTGATGTAAAAAAATAATCGAAGATGAAATATCCGAGATGCTAAACCTCGCAAGTGTTGATCCCAATGAAATAGTCGTATTTCAAGATTGTCAGGGTAAATTGAAAACGAGTAATGTTTCCTTAGATGATATTTTAGTTAAATAACGCGGTGTAACAGAAAATGCTATCGCGTTGTTATCTAAAGAAGGTAAACTTAAACCAGGCGTCCTCATTTCAACTATTGTGGATGGCCAACAAAAACTACAATCGGAATAGAACGATCATATAATTAATTTTGGTCGATTACAACAGAGTATAATTGATTACATCGAAGCCCCGGTAAATAATTTCTTGGGTGTTCCACGTTCGCATTCCGAGTTGCATAACATGTATGTAAAAACTGCTAATGATAATTTGGCAAAATTGCGATCCGAGTGATACTCATATAGTTCAATTTACTAGTCTATGTAAAAACTTTAAAAATGTATTATCACAAAACTCGATGAAATGACCGCGATTAATCAGCGATTAGGTGTTATTCGCGAAGAGAGATCATTCTCAGATTCAATCGCGGAGATAAGACAGGTTCATGACGCCATCAAAGATGATTTATCTAATATAATAACCGTAGTTCAAAATATAAAAATTCCACATGAGAAAAATGTAAACTCGGTATACACGATTCAACACGGATCATTTGCGTGGACACCACAAAATAACACATTAGACATTGTAGCTACCGTGAAATGTATTTATAGATTAACACTAGTGTCACCGACTCAATTTAATATTTTATCAACGAGTTCATCTGGGGTTAACAATATAATATCAACGATCATCGACAAGGGAACAACTCGACGATTCACAATAACATCCACCGATAATAATTTGGCTATAGTTTCAATAAAATGGTATGTATAATTTGTAGGGGATTTAAAGTAAACAACTTAATTGAATTGCTAGCAATTTTGAAATCTTTTGTAATAAATAAAATGTCATTATTGGCAACATCACAGCAGTATCGCTATGATCAGGTCAGAGAATTTTAAACTAAACTCAAAACACTCACCGAGGAAAATCCAACAAAATTTAAAAAAAATTCCGACGAAGAAATAATGCAGTTGGCTTTACCGTGTACTCGGTATCATGTGTAATTACCGGGGCTGGTATTATACTATCCTCAGTGGCAATGGTTGTCCCGATATCTGTTCCAATTTGTATATCCGCGGCGACAACAATCGCTGGAATAATTTCAATAATAACAAAAGAAATATCATTATGTAGCCAGCGTAAACTACAGGATTACGTAGTTAAGTTCCATGTTGTGTCAACCGCGTACTCCCAATCATCTTTGATGATATCGTCCTCCTTCGATGACACATTAATATCCGATAGTGAGTTTTCCGCGATGGTCCGTGATTATGATTCCGCGATGTCGAAATTAGAAACACAACACAAATATAATGGCAACATCGCAAGAACTACTTCAACGAATAGTAGAAAATACCACACGGGTGAAAACCACGAGGATATCAATAACCTCAACAAACCCTGAATTCAGTATGAATTTTCCTACTGCGAATCCAGTTAAGGAAATAGCGCTAGCAAAATTACGAGTGTATCACAGTTGGCCTAACATTAGATCACAACCATTTGATGGTCAACAATCAAATAATTCCCTGGTGTTTGCGAATAAGAATAAACCCGATGGTACTTCAGACTGGTATGTTGTTTCTCTACCATCTAGGTCCTACCAAATCGAACAGATCAAAAACGAATTATGTGCAGAATAAAATCCATTACTGGAAAACAATCAAAATTCCCTATAACAGTTCATGAACCAACACTATCATCTGCGATTGAAATAAACTCATCTGGTTATGTCGTAGACATCTATAACGCCTCGATAAGAACCGTGCTAGGATGGCCTCAAATCCCACCTAGAAATATCCTTACAAATACCACCGGAACCACAAAAATCTGACTATGTTTCAACGAAGGAGGATTATCATGTTTATCGTTATATACATTCAATCCAACCCCGCCCCAGTGAAGCAATTGATGAATTAACTAATTTAGTAACATTAGATGAACATTTTGATACATTTTTTGCAACAACAGACCCCAGAACTAGAAAATTTTGGCCAATAGATAAAGAAGATGTTATAAGAATGAAAAAACGATTTTGAAAGAACTAAAAGATTACTCGTATAAAAAATTAGTATAATTCCACCCAACCGAGATGAAATCATCAAATATACGGAAATATGTAATAAAATTATCGCCGATATGGATGAAGTCAATTTGCGAATTATTCAAGGAGTATTGAATGCCAAATATGGGGTTGTTAGAGTAAAATTTGCAGAGACAAGTAAAATACGTGTAAAAGATATCCCTACTTTTAAATTTCCAGGATATAATGTCTCAGAGATGAGACAAATCTCTCAATGATGACATTGGTGATTGTTTCAAAAGGATTCACGACGCATGGAAAAAAATAACACCACAACAAACAAGTATCCTAATCCATAATAATGACCCAGACGGTGGTGGTAGGCATATTGCTCCTCAAAATACGAATATATCCTCGGTTATTGCAATAAATTTAGTATGTGATGCTATCGAAGGAAGCAACCAGGTAAATTTGGAAAGATCAAATCAAGCCCAACAAGGATATATTTTATATTCATTTGGAATAACGGCTCATACCGCATTTATAATCATTGAAGATCCAACTAATTCGATTTATATGCGATGACATAATGATTCATTAACGAAAATTAATTTCAAATTCACTGACCAGTCCAAGAATCTGATTGATTTACGAGGAGATATTTTATAAACTAGTCTTTTTGTGAAATCCTAAAAGATTTCGTCATGACAATTTGTCTCCACAACGCAATCGGCGCCGGGTCTGAGACACTATCTCCGTAGCGTGAGAATCCGAAACCATTTATTGTTCTCTTTTTTTTTGTCTAAAATAGTTTCGGTTTCATAGAAGCCTTATTTTTGTTTGCTTGAAATAATTTCGATTTATCAGAAATAGTTTCGGTCTATTCACCCTCTTTGCTGCTCCTCATGAAATAGAAGATTTGGTCCTCACTGAAGACTGAACAGTAATCGGTTCGACTCCATATCTAATTATGACAAACTACTGCACGAAATTAGGTTGGTCGACATGCAGATGAACTTGCCGAACTGCTCTGACGCAATCACATCCTTAGCTCAAAGCTTTCACGGGAAATGCAAGATGAAGAGAGATTTCATGCGGTTGGTTGGTGCTTGGTAAGGGAAATATATGCCTCCACAATCAAGGTCGATATATCACTGCTTGCTGATTTTCACATAATTACGGACCTGCAATTGTATGTTTGGAACATGCCGGTCGGTTTGTGAAAAGAGGACTGCCATCATCCGTAGAACATGCATACGAGTGTCCTGGAAGTCGAACATATAGGTAGGTCCAGTAAGATCCATTAATGTTAACACTCTCTGAGCAAGACTAATATCAGCTTAATATAATAGTTTTCTGTATAAAGCAATTTGATAATGCATGTGTTGGTTATTTGACATGGCATACTGTTTTTCAATATAGAATCATGTTTACTGCCTGAAGACAATTAGCAATTGCATGCTTTAAAAAGATCAATCTTGAAAGCTTAAATTTTAAGATTTCACCAAATTAGGCGACATTTCTTTAAATTAATTTAACATTTTCAATACGATAAATGCAACATATCTGATGAAACAAAATGCAGTTAATAATCATTCTTTCACCAACTCCACGTAAGGCAAGGCGGTTAATCAGCAAAAGAAATATACTTGCCCTGACCTCGCATATAACATCCTTCAATTTAACAATAATGGACCATTAGTAAGGTTGCGCCAATATATGAATATGTAGTGTAAGTCATATTAGGTGAGTTCATCTACTCTTGCACGCAGTGATTGGTTCCGCTTGTTTGATACATTGATATAAAGCAAATAAGGCAACGTACAGGCTAACAGAGCGACAATGGGTAATGAGTGCGACAAAGCTGCTCTCAAACAGGATGGTATTTTTCAAAGCAACTATATAATCTGAACTCATTTATATTTTAGTTTTATGGATAAATTAATTTTTAAAAAATAACATTCACCCATACAGTCTGAGTTATAACATAGTTATGTGTAGGACATGGTCCATTTCTGCTTTTTTAACCGCAGTCGCATTTAAGTGTTGAGAAGAAATAGACTTTTATTAAAAACGATGTATTAAAACCATAACAGTGAAAACTTTCTGTTGATGCAATTTGCATGTTTAGAACATTGATAAATGTCTACTGTGGGTCAGTGTAAATGTAAATTGCAGAGTAACTGCATACACCTTAAACAGATAGGTGTCCTTGTATGTTTATGGGTATATTTAAAGATATTTGATCAAAAGGAACGATTGCTAGATTTTTGCATATCTGCTAACATGTGTATATATACATGCAGGATGAGACCGAGCGGGACCGTTAATATACGAATGTACGCAACCGTCTATTTACCTCTTTTAATTTGTGCTAAGATGTTTGGACACTTACATTTTGACAAGGAATACTGTTTTATACTGGGTGTAAATTTAGATCTCCGTACAGTATCACATTTTAATCGACAGCTGTTTTTCACCATATTCATTCCCATAAACAATAATCTCCAAAAGGACTAAAATGTTCCAAGTTCTTTTATGTATTTTAATATTTAGCAAATTTCCGACACACAACACATGATGATATTTTCTACCTGGACGGAGAGACACCAACTATTAAAATGAGTAAGTGTTATGTATATTTTACTAAATATATATTTAATTTAATTGTTTGTCATTTCTTTAGTCCAAATCGTGATATTTTAATGTAATTTTAATTAATGGTTTGGCATTTTCCAGAAAGCCTGTTCTGTTTTTCGTATACACTAATAATGTAAACCTTTATCTAAAGCTGACCTAGTTCCTGACCATGATTCAGTAATCATAGTGTCTTAAATTAAGCAACGTTTTTATTTTTTTTAACTTCGTTCTCAGAGTAAAGATTCATACAGGGAAATCAATTCCATACTGGGAGTACGTGATAATAGGTATGTAAAAAGCTTAT
Source organism: Unio pictorum (assembly GCA_030141615.1). Lineage (NCBI taxonomy): Eukaryota > Metazoa > Mollusca > Bivalvia > Unionida > Unionidae > Unio > Unio pictorum. The sequence continues at coordinate 4,069,957 of JARLTB010000034.1, read as the reverse complement.
ATCTTGTTCTAGAAACATGATCATGAGACCCACATCTAGACATTTGCATTATGTCTTACTACGAGGTCGTATTGATGTGTTGAAGAATAATAGATATTCCTGACTTAACACTTGAGAAGTCAGTGTTTTATGTTGTAACCATGTAGATTTGAACTTTAACAAAAATAATTTGGATTGTAAGAGAGTATTCGTCTGGATATACTCGACCTCTAATTTAATCCACGGATACTGTCAGTTATCAAAATTTAAGAATTTAAACACTGGTATATTATTTTCTCTGATTTAACTTAGAACCATTGACATATCAGTACGAATGTGACCAGAGCATGTGTCATCGCCTTCCATGTTGAATTTCATTGGGATTTGAACGCAAGTTCATTAGGATATTTATTAATTTGACTAATGGTTGGATTATTCTTAGATTATTTTCTTTTACTTTATCTAGTGGAACTTTAAACTATTACTCTCATTTGAACCTTGTTATTATAGGAAAATAAAGTATTTGTTACATTTTCCAAAGCTTGTTGTCTTCACTTTGTTTCTGTTACTGTTGAAAGAGCCAACACACGTAACATGCTCGTAAAGACATGAAGTTTAAACGGGACGTATTAATTATACGATTTATATTTAAATATTCACGCTTGGTGTCCTACATATATGTTACAGTCATCTTTTAAATATATACGCCTATGCTTTATTAAACAATTTTAAAAATATAAAAAAGAAATTAATAGCTGATAAACAATTACACAATTATTATGGATGGTATACACGCTGGACTATGTCACATTTGAAAAAGGAGGGTCCATATAACGGATTTGGATATGCTTTGTGAGTGTTGTTTATGTGACACTATGAAAGGGATGCTAGAAGTGATAACATGCATGTCTATATGTGTTCACGCAAGTCCATTTTGATAAACGTTAAAATCCCGAAAACCTCTATGTTAATCACAGATTAGCATTGCATTGAAGTTTATTCACTGTGTTACTCATACATCAACACTCAAATATTATTTCGAATTTAAATTACAACGAAATTGTTGCTTATGTTTATTCCATAAATGTTATTTCTAAAATATATTTTTGTCTTGAATCTTGAATCAGTCTAGGTCTCTGATATTTCAGTGCTGAAAAATACTATTAAGTGTATGAAATGTATACATTTTCTTATGTTTAGATCTGAACGACGCAAAGAGCTATGGGAGCAGGTCTGTCATCTGATGTAAATATTCATTGTTTGTCTTGTCAGACTTAATATATTAATGACATCGACAACATGTCAAAATTAGCAGCAGAGGGAGAGAATCCGACAACTTTGTATAGGCATCTATTCGGAAAATTAAGGCTTCCTCGAAAAGTGAATCAGACAAGTTTCAATTTGGTAAACTGGGGTTTCCTCGAAGATGCCATGGTCGTTGTCGCCGCCCCCTCTGCTGCTATGAGTTAACCGAATATTTTATCAAGTCAGATACGATATCGCGTTCGAGGGTCTGCTAAATTTATCGTCACAAATCCATGTGGAATTGACTGAGCGCGACTAAAGAAATTTCTAAATTGATTATTATCCATATCACCGCAGCACCAAGTTTGCCAAATATTTCGTTGCGTATGAGTATCAACTCCGTTAAACACACACAATAAATTACAGTTATCTCTGATCACTTTTGGTATTTGTGTATATCTTTGAGTGACATATATCACATCAGTGCTTTTGTGTCTGCCTCTGGAAAATATCCTAGCGGGATTCTTTTGATTGTCTTACATGATATCGTCGTATACGACTAAATTGTTAATATCTCCATCAATATCATCAATGTTCGGTGCTTCATCGATATCGGTTATAAACTCAATAATACCCTCGCCGGATTTTTCTACCGCGCTGTAGTTAAAATCTTTTAGCACATTGTAACATCGCTGATCGTCTACACTAGGAGCTATCAAATATAACTTGTCCCATTTCATGCATCTCGTTATTAAATTAAGTAGCAGTTGTGTCTTGCCGGATCCAGATGGTCCGATTATAATCATTCCAATTGAATTCGGCAACATCGCATGGTGTTTAATAGGTTCCCGTCGTCGGGTAGCTGAATAATCAATTACATTCATGTTATTATATATAAATTATGGATTTATATTGTGTGAAGTGTAAGGCGAGTACTGGTACAAACGACTTGACGACGATTACAACTAGCAATAACAGATCAGCACTTTCTGGTAAGTGTGTACAATGCAGTACAAAGAAATTTAAATTTGTTTCCCTTGATAAATCAAAGGCTTTAAAAAAAACGAGGAGGTGATATTGCAGCCAAGTTAACTAAACTTCCAGGGACACCGTGTGCAAAGTATCCAGGAGAAAAACACCTTCCAGGATATAGTTACTGTGGACCCGGAACCAGACTCGATATCAGACTCGATGATCATAACCAACCCCGACTGGGCGAAGAACCAATAAACGCCATTGATAAGGCGTGTCATGCTCATGATGCTGCTTATAAAAGCAGTAATCTGCAACACAGACATATCGCAGATGTAAAATTGATTCATGCGTTGAATTCTATCACTGATAAATCTTTCAAAGAAAAGTTGGCTTCATGGCTAGTAAAATCGGCTATGAAAGGTAAATTGATGTTAGGTGCTGGTTATTAATATCAACATGGAATCTATTTACTATTCTCCAAGCGGATACTGGCGGGGTAAAGCAGCAATTGGTAAACTCGCTAGCGCCGCTTAGGTAAAATATACCACTGCGGACTAATTGGTTATCCAAACAGGCGATATGGCAAATTTATCTACCGCCGCCTAAACAAATTAACTACTCGCATTTTGATGTGACCGTTCCCAATGACGTTCATCAAGCTGATATATTATTTCTGCCGCATGATGGTGGTTACAAATACACGCTAACCATAGTTGATATTGCGAGTCGATACAAACAAGCAGAACCGTTAAAAACAAAATCATCAACTGAAGTGGCTTCTGCGTTTGAAAGGATTTATCGAAGAGGTCCTCTGCGCTGGCCAAATCTATTACAAGTTGATCCTGGCAAGCAATTTCAAGGTGCGGTTCTATCAACGTTGAAGAATCATAATACCGCGTTACGACGAGGACATACTGCACTACGTCGCGATCAGGCAATTGTTGAACGATTTAATAGCACACTTGAAGAGCGACTTTTTGGATATCAATACGCGAAAGAATTTATTCAACATAAACGATCTCGTGAATGGGTCAAGAGATTACCATGCGTAATTACCGCGCTGAATAACGAGATTACTCGAACAATAAAATTGAAACCTAACAACGCGATTAAAAAGAAGTATATACCCGTACAACCGCACAACCGCAAAAAGATTTTTCAAAACATCAAATACTCGGTAATGTCACTGTTAGGTATTTATACGAGCCAGGAGAGCTCGAAGGTGGTAAAAAAGAGCTACTGATCCTATTTGAAGTGTTACTGCACATACAATATCCGGTATAACACGATCCACGGATAGACCAGCAATCTATAGACTGGATTCAACTGCCCCTCAGCGAGGATTTACTCGACAACAACTACAAGTGATAAACGAGGATACTCAATTACCACCGCGTGGTCTTAACTAGCACCTCTTCGTCTGTTGCACTCACGTTATTTCTAGTATGGCCAAAGTTGATATCTTTCCTGTCTTCGGTAAATTGGCGAGGATCCGACCAACACCAGCTCATTATACAATTACAACTCGCGCAGTGATTATTCTGTTGTTGTTTCAGTGTGATTATTAATTCAGCATCCATATCAAATTCTCTGTTATTTTTTTATCTTGCTGTTTATAACCAGATAGTTTTTTTCGGATTATGTTCTTAGTGATGAAATCACCAGTGACAATATCATTGATTGTAGTGTCATTATCATCTCCGTCTGTCAAGACAACTCTTCGAAGCTGATTTATTCTTCGTACTCTCGATACTGCGAGATAGGCTTAATTTGACCACTCGATGAGATTATCCACTATCCAAACAATTGTGTCTGTGATAGTCAATCCCTGTGAAGAATGTATTGTTGCTGCGTATCCTAGCGTTCTCGGGGATTTATAAGCGCGCAGTGCTTCTTCGACGACGTTGATATCAACCAGTACAAGATCATTTAGCACTAAATTCTGCTTTTCACGCTGTCCTGGAATATCAACTTCAATCTTCTGCTTTTGTGTATCCGAAGGCCTATAACATAACGGTACTGGAAGTTTTGCACATTTTTCTTTATGCGTTTCAAATAACTTCATCTGAAGTGTGTCTCTGACTATCTTTATACTTGCGATTATCAAAACGTTTGGTTTCCATGTTTCCCAAAATTCCTCTATGGGAGTTTCTGAAATTATTTCACACGACATTTCACATTGGATTCTGTCAGGTTGTAATCTGATTAGTTTTTTGAACTTGCGTAATTGTTCATCAAGTGCTCTATGATCGGTATTAATTTCTTCATAATAGTCTACAAAATTCTTCAGCCATGTGTGGGGTAATAAACCGACAAATATTGGTGGTTGGCCGTGATTGCCGCACATGACGACCTTGGTATTCGCGTGCAACAACCACTCGAGAAACTTTTGTAATACATCTAACGACACCGTGCATATCTCATCCCAAATTATGACATCAAGGACAGATTTCTCACCCATTCGATCAGGAGTCCATTCGTCACCTTTCCATTGAAAGAAACTATGATAAGTGCAAGCATTCACTCCTCGTTGTTTCATCTCTCTAGCAAGTCTGTGTGTTGGTGTTAACACAATCATGTTTGATTGCCACGAAATAACTCTTTCCTGACCCGCCACAACCGTTTAAAAAAACTGTTTAATATCTACATACAGGATCAGGTTGTGGTGGTAACCAGACTTTAGTCTGTGTTCGATATGATATAATTGCTTCACTGACAGTCAGCGATATCAGCATGCTACAATCAATCATATAACGTAGTAACACTATTGGCATCCAGTGTTTCATATGTCTACCAATCCAAACATAACAGCACAGATGAAGTCCTTTAGTCAATTCAAATGATACCACACGAGCGAATCCGGTTAAATCAAGATCAGGTAGTGGTCTATTAATCGCAACACGGGTCATCTCGTGTGTGGGATGTCCAAATCGTTTAAAGCATTTAGCGGTTTCTCCGTACCCGAGAAAACTTCCTGGGTAACACGCAACCATATGAACCGAAATAATGGTTTCGGGTTCATATTTTGTATTCCATAATCCGCCGTGGTTGTATTCGATGCAGCTTAATTTGATGTCTGTGAGAAATTCAGTTCGCGTTGGTTTCCACGAGTTTCTCTTTCTCGCAAAATGAGCTGCAACCGACGGAATTGTAAAGCAATTTGTTAGTAATTGTTCGTCGTCGAAACTCTTCGAGAAACTACCAGCTCGTTTTTTTCATCTTGTCATGGAGGGCTTCAGGACGGTATAATTCTCGATTGGGTCTTACAAACTTATCGAATCCACCTTCGGGGTTTTCAGCACTGTGAAGTAACCACACTGACACCGGATCGTTTTTACTCAACTGGTAAATAGCATCGAACAATTTTTTCTCAGAGAATTCTGGAGCGGAAAACTCCTCGGGTATATACTTTACTGTTCTATTTTATTGTTACTGCAGGTGTCCACGCGTGTTTGTTATGATCAATAATTTTGATTGGAGCTCCATTTGATTTATATTTTGATTCGTGTAATATCTCGCCGGTTATTGGGAATCTTCATAATGTTTCTAATTTGGCTATATCCTGAATTGATGCTCCGTTCTTGTTAACTGTTAATTCCCATTCCTCTATTTTTCGGCGTCTTAGATCAGTCAATTTGTTTCCCCGGGATTCATTTGTGAAGTGTTCTATTATTCTTGACGAAGTCGATGACTATGTCATCAATGACAGTTTCATGGGTTTTAGTTTTTCAATACTCAGTTTATCATTTAACGAATATATCCCATAAACAACTGCTGTTACAGGATAAGATCTTTCGTAGTACGGTTTGTCAATTCCAGTAAAAATTCCTGGTCTGGAATCTCGACTCACAACGACGGTTTTTTTATCCTTCAAGATGGGTTCGTATTTATCCCTGATAATCCAATTTCCAGTGTCTGAACGAATAATGAATTTTACTCTAAAAAAATACTTTTTCCGCGTAAGATGTGAAATTATCTTAGCTGCGTTTTCTTCATTCATGGTAGCATTAACACTACCATTGATTCGAAATGTCGACCAACAGTGAGATGCTCCATCGCGCTTGAATTCATTAAAACAGTCACTGATTTTACTTATCATGGTTGTATCATCTATTAGACTCTATGGTTTATTAGAGACTCTATCGAGATTAAATCTAGTATTTTTCCAGGGTTTAATTTTCGATAATCTCTCGAACTCCTTCATGTTATAATTAAAACAAGTATTTAAATAGAGAATTTATTATATAATGAATCATTGCAAATGTCTTATGATTGGATCAGTAACCCCGTGTAACAAATCATGCAGAAAGGAGTTTTGTGGGTATCATATGCAAAGCGTTCGATACGGAAGCCTTGGTCCAATTCCATGTATAAGATGTGAGATAGGGGTGAGAGGAATATCACAATTGTGTCTCGGTTGTGGTGGTAAACGATACAGAGAGTTGAAGCTTTAATATGACAAACGAGCTAAAAATTCCATCAATAACTTTGACTTTGACAGCGTCCTTGACAGGGTTATAAGAACTCTTCAAGACTACATCGGAAGATTTTCAAGTATAATTCAACCAAATAATGAATTCGACAAACAATAGTATAGTATATAAATGAACCAGGAATTCCGACCACATCCCCTGATTCCAAATTATGAAGCGTCTCGTGACGGTATTATCAGACACTGCAGATTGAAGAAACCGGCTGGTTCTGACAATGGTATGGGATGTTTGAAGTTTAGCACTGGAGGGAAAACTTATCTTAATCATCGTTTCGTGTATGAATGTCATAACGGATTGATCGAAGATGGTCTTGTTATCGATCACATTGATTCTAATCCAAGGAATAATTCTCTGAATAATCTAGAAGCTATTTCTCAAAGTGAGAATTTAAAACTAGGTAGGACTGACAATTGTAAAACAGTTGGGAAGAAACTTATAAGATCATTTAATACAGCAAATAGCAAAGAAATTATATTTAAGGCTATGAATGAAGCCGGTAGATATTTCGATATTTGCGAATCCTCAATATGGTTTGTAGCAGGGGGAAAAACCCGATCAGCGATTTCCAAATGAAATGGACAAAAAATTCAATTTATTTATGTATAAAATCTGATTGGTTTACAAAAAAAATAGTTTTAACAAATTAATAAATTTACTATTTTTTGACTGATTTTAGTCTATTTTTGACTGATTTTGGTCTATTTTTGACTGATTTTCAGTGGTTTCAGTCGGGTAAAGTAGTCAATTTTGCATGGGATTTCTCGTAGACTTTTTCATGAAAACCATTTTTTGCGATATTTTTTCATTTTATCGTTGAAAATCAGTCAAAATCAGACAAAAAAACAGCAAAAACAGACAAAAATCAATAAAAAATCACCAAAATATCGCGTTGGTCTCAGTCGGGTCGAGTAATCGATGCTGCATGGGATTTCTCGTAAACTTTTTCACGAAAAATGACTTGCCCGCGAGTGTTAGTAAAAAAATAGATAACGCAGACGCCAACGTCGTTGTCATTCACCCTCGTTGCTGCTATGAGTTAACAATGAAAATCATTTACGATGAAAATCCTTAGGATTTTATAAACAGACTAATTTGTAAGACTTCGCCTTGTAAATCAATTAGATTATTGGACCGATCAGTGAGTTTGAAATTAATTCTTGTTAGTGAATCATTATGACATCGCATGTAGAATGGATTAGTTGGATCCTCGATTATTAAAAATCCTGGAGAAGCTGTAGGTGCAAATGAATGCAAAATATATCCCTGCTGAGCTTGGTTTGATCGCTCGAGATTTATTTGATAGCTACCTTCGATAACATCACATACTAAATTCAATGCTATCACCGAGGTTATATTCACGTTGAACGGAGCTGCCTCCGTTTGGGTCATTTTTATGTTTGAGGATAGTTGTTTGTTGATCTGTTAATTTTTTCCATGCGTCATGGATTTTATTGAAACCTTCATCGATGGCATCATTGAGAGATTTTTGTATCACTGGGACGTTATCTCCGCGTACTTTGAGCGTGGGAATATCTTCTATGCGTATATTACTTTCCATCGCAAATTTCATTCTCGTTTCAGGATTATCGTCACCTAATACCTCTTGAATAATTTTCAAATTATATGTTTCCATGTCGTCGATGATTTTATTACATGTTTCTACGACGCTGATAAATTCAACTCGGGTGAGAGTACCGGATTTAAGAGATATTAACAACAGAGAAAAATCATTATTCATCGCTGTGAAAATTTCGATGATTTCATCCTATTTAGAAAGGTGATGTCTTTCGTTGTTCTCTTTTTCCATTATAATGAAAAAATCCCACTTATTGTATTCTATATAGCTTTTTACTGGATCATCAGATTTTATCCTGTCTGTGGTATTATCATACTTTGTCGGTTCTGGTGGTATGTTAACTTGTCGAGGTGGGATTTCAGGCCATCTAATATAGTTCTTATTGAACTCTGATAGATATCTACGACATAATTTGGTGAGTTTATCTCTATCGCGGATGGTAGCGTCGGTTCAAGGACCGTTAAAGCAATTTTTGATTCTGCTCCAGTAATAGATTTTATTCTACGCTGGAATTCAGCATTGATTTGTTCGATTTCGTATGACCCGGATAGTATCGAAACAACGTTCCAGTCTGGAGTTCCATCGGGTTTATTCTTATTCGCAAATACCAAGGAATTATTTGGTTGTTGACCGCCAAATGCTACCGACCTAATATTAGGCCAACTGTGATACACTCGTAATTTTGCTAACGCGATTTCCTTCACGGGGACTGGGATAGGGAAATTTACACTGAATTCAGGATTCGTTGTTGTTATTGAGATCATGATGGTTTTCGGGTTTGTGTTCTCCACTATCCGGGCTGTGTTCTCCGCTATTTGTTGAAGTGGTTCCTGCGGTGTTGTCATCGTTATTATACTTATGTTGTATTTCTAATTTTGACATCGTGGAATTATAAATACTTACCATCACTGAGAACTCACTATCTGATATCATTGAGGTTATTGAGATCATGCTGGTTTTCGGGTTTGTGTTCTCCACTATTTGTTGAAGTAATTCCTGCGGTGTTCTCATTGTTATTATATTCATGTTGTCGCTCTAATTTTGATATCGCGGACTCATAAATACTTACTATCGCTGAGAACTCCCTATCGGATATTAATGTATCATCGAGCGACGACGATATCATCGAGGAAAATTGCGAGTACGCAGTTGATACAACATTAAATTTAATTAAGTAATCCTGCAGTTTACGCTGACTGCATGATGATATTTTTTTTTATAATCGAAATCATTCCCGCAATTGTTGTCGCCGCGGATATGCAAACTGGAACAGCTATCAGAGCAATCATTGTCACTGAAGATAGTATTATACCATCTCCGGCGATTACACCACTCACCGAGTACACGGTAACATCAATTGCGGTGATTCGTCGTCGGTATTTCTTTATTTTTATTTGATATTCCTCAGTGAGGGTTTTGAGTCTATTTTGAAATTCTCTGACCTGATCATAGCAATATTGAGATACCGAAGGTACCGTCGGTGATGAAATCATCGGTGACGACATCTTATTTCAAAAATTAAAACCGCTAGTGAAATTGCTTAGCAATTTTCAGTTTAGTTGTTTACTCAAATCTGCTACGAATTCCACATACTATGATACCGAAACTCTAACAAAATTTTTATCAGTGGATGCTATCGTGAATTGTTCAGTTGTATCCTTGTCGATGAACGTTGATATCATATTGTTGACCCAAGATGAACTCGACGATGATATATTAAATTGAGTCGTTGTCACTAGTGTTAATCGATAAATACCCTTGACGGTTGCAGTGCTATCTAATTTGTTGTTTGTGGGTGTCCAGGCAAATGATCCGTGTTGGATCGTGTATGTTAGGTTGTTGGTTTTCGCATGAGGGATTTTTGTTTTTTCAACGATTGCTATCATCCTCGTTGCATCTTCCCTGATTGCCTCGATGGTGTTTTTCATCTCCTCGATGGATTTTTTAATATCAGGAAGTTTTATATCAATTTTATCCAGCGTGGTTGCAAAAAATTCCTCAATGATATTTTTATGAAATGATGTAAACTTTTCAACGTTATCTGCATATTTGCTTTGAAGTGTTGCTAGTTCCAATATAGAATCTTTTATCGTTGTGAGCTTCGGTGTAGTCACCGGTGGATTTCCAAGGAAATCTAGTAACGGCTTGTCAATATTGTTAATTCTATCAACAATAGTTGAAACAAGTACACCTGGTTTGAGTTCACACTGATCGGAAAATAACGCGATAGTGCCTTCGGTTGCGTCTCATTGTTTAATTAAAATATCATCCAGGGAAACATTACTAGATTTAAATTTACCCTAATCGGAAAACAACGCGATAGTGCCTTTGGTTGCGTATCGTTGTTAAATTAAAATATCATCCAGGGAAACATTACTAGATTTCAATTTACCCTGACGATCTTGAAATACAACTATTTCTCCGTGGTCAACACTTGCTAAGTTCAACGTCTCAGCGATTTCATCTTTGATTATTTTTTTATATCACCGGTTGCAACGCCATCGGGTTTCTTCGACGGTAATAGAGGTCTTCCCCAAATATCAATCATGTTATTGTAAAACTCCTTCTCTCTCTAAAAATGCGATTGCTGGTGTATTCATTTACGACAACATGTGGTGGTTTTCCAGATGTAGAAATAGCGTCAAGGACATTTAATACTTCGCTGCCACATATTGGTGGGTCATTCATTTGTTGTGTTGGTAGCGTAGAATACCAAGTCTTCATTGGAAAAGTTTTTCAGCGGTTTATATAGCGGTTAAATTCCTTCGGTGGTGCTAATCCATATGAATCGAAATAAACAATTGCACGTGGATCAATCGCGTATGCAACTCAATGGGTTATGGGTCCGGTGCTGTTATCGAGATTAATGATACCTGTTTCAACGCTGTTTGGTTGTTCCGGCAACTGATCTTTCATAAAGACACCTCTGAAGTTTTTAATCGCGAGTTTTTTAGCAGCATCGAGTAAATCAATATTGGACATGGGAATCATAGCTTTGGAAATCGAAGATTTCTGGGTTAATAAACCGTTCCTGGTAGTCTTAGACCCTTTCCGCTGTACCATGAATACGGGGTTCCTGGTAGTCTTAGACCCTTTCCGCTGTACCATGAATACGGGGTTCCTGGTAGTCTTAGACCCTTTCCCTTTTTTATATCCTAGCCCAGTTGCTTTCTTTAGTGCCATTCCTGCCGCTGTACCAACGGCTCCTAACGCCGCCGCTTTAGCTACCGCTTGGGCAGCCGCAGCAATCAATGCTGGTAACACAGCTAACAACGGGAATATACCGCCTGATTTTTTCATATCACTGATCGCAGCTGCAGAGAGAGTGATCTGAACGACTTTTTTATCTTTGAAAGCATCATTGAAGTGTTTTACTTGACAAGTTGTCTGTGAGAATTTATTCTGACCACCAGTCACCTGATTGGCTTTCAGTGTTATTGTGGTTCCGCATTTTTTAGCTGATTCCGATTGCAATTTCTTGAGTTGACCGGGGGTTAACGCAACATTAATATAACTGTATTTCATTATACAATAGCAGATTGATCTAATTGTTACATGTTTTTGGACCACTACATATTTTCTACTGGTGCATCTGTCACTCTCATTCTTCCGCCAACACCTTCGAGTAGCATTGATTTGTCGCTGAGAATGACAGCAACCGCTTTATAATTCGGGATAAGAACAACATCACCCGCCGCATTAGTCGGACACTTTACATTGGCTTTAAAGTGTATATCAACGATGGATTGTCTTGTTAAATCAAGATGTTCCAGCGAAAAGTAATAAATCGGATATAGGCTTTTAAAATCCAACTGTGATATTTGTAGACTAGTATCAACATTTTGATCGCGCGCCATATATGTCAACAACCGATGATACACGCGTGCAATATGATTGTCGTCGTAATCAAGTTGTATATCCTCGGATGATTCCTGTTGGCCGTTTATTCTCAGTGAGACTTCTCTAACGCCTAACTGATCAAATATCATATGGCTACGAGTTTGATTGTCTAATCGCGTTCTATCCTGTAGCGCAACAAATATATGACGCGGACTTGAAACACCTTGTCGCGCTGCCAGGTGCCATGTAAATGTAGCAGTAATATCAGAATCTATAGTATCTGTACTCGTTGTTAGCCAACTCAGCAACAACTTTCCTCCTTGGTCCATAAATTATAGTAGTTGCTGTTCCTTGGTAATTGATGGAGTCAACACTGGCATCCACAGTGATAGTTTTGATAATTTAATTTTGCCGGCGACAGCATGAGCACCACGCCAAATTACACCATCATCAGTACCCTTTCGCACGAGTACTACCGTATGCTTTGCTCCATAGATGACTTTTCGGACATTTCTGCAGAATCCAAATATATGATATAGTGGAATCGCGCATGAAAATCTTCGATACGCTCCTTGTAGCATTGCCTTGCGTGTTGCAAATCCTAGAATGTAATCGGGATTAGCGCTTCCGACAATATCAAACGCATCTCCTGGTCTTGCTCGGTGTTCATAAGAAATAGCTGTTGGTTGTAGATCAGATGCAGTGTTTTGTGGTGTCCGTATTTTAATATATGGAGAGTGATTAGGGTGATCAGTAATATCCTTAGCGAACATCATAGATGGACCTGCCGATCTTGTATAATCGTCAGAATATCTTGCTAACCCTATTATTGTTGTAGCAACATCAACATCATTCTCAATGGTTTCAATTTCTTTTCAATCTATGTGATATCTAGCGCTAGTAAATAACGCCATGATCCCATTATTGACAAATCCCACTCGGATATTTGGGTTATCTGCGTATGGTGGATCATTATGAGCAGCATCATTTGTTACGAGTTCTCCTTGTACTTCGATAAATGCTTTACAAGGCAAAATGTATTTACTGGTATCATGAACTTGAAGTTCAAATCTTTATCGAAGATCTGATTGTATTGCTTGATAAGAATAAAATTGATAATCGCGTACTGAATCATCCTTGCGTACTGGGGCTTCCATATCAAACGCTGGATCAGGTGATGGTTTGAACATTTTGTTTTATATATATATATATATATATTACTTTGATTTATCATAAATCATCGACGTCGTCGTGGTTTTTTTTAAGCCACTTCCCGCTATCATATTTGCGGTTATGTTATCTTGGGTGTTAGTCATCAACGACGCTAGTTTCTGATCTACTGCGTTATTTACTATTTTACTATCACTCGCGGGCATTTCCACTGTAGATGGTAACGGTCGCGGTTTCTTTCGCCGTCGAACTAGCGATGTTAGTTTATCCCGAGCGGCCGAAAATGCTTTCTTGGCAGCATCTCCAACAGCGCTAATACCCTTATCACGATAACATCAATGGCTTTCATTCATAGTTGTTTTGCTAGCGGCGCCATTCTTGCAAATAACCCTGCAATGGTATTACCGAGACCATCACCATAGTACTCTCTATAAACTGGAAACCGCGAGTTTACTACATAAACGCTGGTTGGTTTATCATGGTTGTAGTGTACGATCATCTTATTTAAATTATATTTATCTAATGAAAAATCCAAAGGATTTTCAACTTCGTCATCAGATTAATCACTAGCATAACCATGATCGTGATAACCATGGTGCTCAACTAACTCATCAATGAAATCTCAATATGTTTTGATATCCATGATGCCACCTTGAAATAACCGCATGCAGATATCAGCTGCTTCATTAATTATTTCCGGTGAGTTATTTCCATCTCGTTTCCCTCCGATGAGAACCTCTAATCGTGCTATATCACCGAGAATATTACCAGGACAACTAACTAGAACACTACCTGAAAAAACATTTTGATATCCCTTTCCATTTTTACCAGTTGCACCTTTTTCAGAATCAGCTTCTGATATTTCCTGGAGAGGTTGGGATACAAAAGGTGCAGCTGGTGTCGGTGGATTTTCTATTTGATGTATCAACTTTTTAAGTCTCTTAAATCCTTCATCGTTGGGCGGTAATTGAGACTTATTGATTTTTGCACAATATAATTTTTTTCTCCAAGTATCCTTATTAGTTATAGTGTCTTCATACTCTTCATTCATATATTGTTCTCGTTGACCCTTTGGAAATGAATCAGCGATAAATTGAGCAAATTCTTTATCAGTCATATTTTTAATATCATCTATAATATCTTTCTTAAATATCTTTTTAGGGTTAAGATCTCTTCGTTCTGTTTTACCCTTTTGTTCAAATTCAGGTGGTGGTGGGATAGGAATATCACCTGGTAGTTCAGTTTCTTCTTCTTCTGCAATTTGTGCTTGGAGTTCAGGCTGTGGTGATCTAATATCAATATCACCTAATCGTTCTATTTCTTTTCGAAGTTCTCGTTCTTGTCTTGAAGCAGTTACTATATCACCAGGAAGTGTTCTTAAGGATTTTTTTGTTTGTTTTGGATCTCCTTGCCATTTTTTCCGCTGCTAATTTTTCAAGTTCACCAATAAGATGCTTTTCTATTTTTTTTTTCCCCGTCTCGGGGTCATCCCCCTATATAGCTCGCTCTACCCCTTTAGTTGCTGTGGTTATTGGTTTAAACAACTCTTCAGATCCCGTAGTAAAATCCGTTTGTAAACTCTGTGTAGCGTGTAGTTTATTTCTGACAGAATCACGGACGGGTATATATTTTTCGATAGCCAAAAGTATCTCTCTCGCTAATCGAGTGGTTAATGCTTCATTTACCATCATTGAAATCGTAAACAATTTTCCAATTAATGTACGAAGAGATTTCAATCTAAATCCAGTGATTTTATCACCCGAAAATAATTTTCGTGGAAAGTCTACGAGAATTAACATGAAGCATCGACGTTTTGACCCGACCGACACCACTTAAAATCAGACAAAAAAAAAGTATTTACTATGAAATTTTACAACTTCCTTGTAGTAAAACATTCATTGATAAATGCCAGTATATAATTTCACCGCTATTGTTGACTAAAAACCGCTGTCCGAAAGGGGTTTTTCATTTTCTTGAATTAACGCCCGTATATTTCTAATCTTCGAATTAACCTCTTTTTTCAATTCATAATCCCGACCCAATTCTTTTCGTATTCCTTCTACGATAGTAAATAACGGGACAAACATACTTACGTCGCTACAAAATACAAGAGAGTCCCGACTAGAATTCTGGATTTTTTTTATAAGCGCATACTTCTTTGGTAACACATATTTTTTTGTAATTATACCGTACTCTATATATTGAAAGTCAGACATAATTTGGTCAGGGTTTAGGTTGTCAGATAATTTAATTTCTTGTTTTTCTAATTTATAAATTTCGGATACAATCTTATCGATATTTTCAGAGTTCATTTTATATAATTATATATATATTTCTAATATAAAAAAATATATTTTTTCAAAAATGAACCCCCGTTCGTGATAAGTTGTTGTATCATCTTACTCACGCCAAGGGATATTATTCAATGATATATGATGATGAATCATGTCCGTGCTAAGGTGTTTGTTCATCTTAGTAAGTCCAGGGATTATGTGATTAACCCCATTTGGAACCCCTTCGGTGTATTTACATCGAAGACGCCCAGAGGTTACATATATGACAACACATCTCATAGGGCCCAGTCAGGTGTATTTTTATCTAACTACGCAATGATATATGATAAGGTCATGAAACGTATTCTCCGCGAGTAAGTCTAATTCGCCAAATAGCGGGTTAGACCCACAAGAAGATACGTTTGATTAATGGACAGCAAAAACAATAGATTATATATCACGAAGCATATTCTAAGAGTGAATTTAATTCGTCAAATAACGGGTTATAATCACAAAATGATATGGTAGTTATATAATGAATGACGTCAATGATGTGGTATTTGATAACGGATGATAAAGGGACGGCACAGGACAATACTACATATAACATATAATGAATGATGTGAATGAATGATGACATTCCTAGATTCAAATTGCAACCATATACCCAACCACAAAACCACCCTGGGTTGAATGGAAAAAATCATTCACACCACGGTTCGGTGTGGTTGTACATATGGTTGCAATCTGAATTTCGGAGGTGCCCGGTTGCAATAATGCAGTTTTTGCAGTAGTGGATTTGCACATTTAACGTGAATATTGCTTTTGATTATTTATGAGATATTCGAATGATTTCTTCGTGTTCATGTGTGTGTATTTTTATTATCTTTTATTATGTTGTAATAACATTCTTGATATAATGAATTATGTGTATCATGTAAGTGTTCTGTATATATGTATAATATACGTGTCATACGGTCTAGAAAATATCTCAAAACGAAATTGCGTTTCCAGGACATTCCTGTCATATTTTGTTTATATATAAATCATGTCATCGTGGTTTTGCTTTGTATATATGCTTCATACACTACGTTGCGAAAATTATGTTTCATGATGTTTAATATGCAATTAATATTGTTTTTTTTTCGCAATATCAACCACTGATTTAGTGCAGCGGTTGATTTGACGCAATCAGATTATAACTCAACTAATTAAATATGCCAGTAATATCATCTAATTATTAACAAAATTCAGTTACTTCTAGTATAATATACAATTTATTCAATAAAACATACCAAACATCATATATTTCAATCACAAAAAAACACATCTGCCTTGTTTACTGTCCCGATGTTTTGAACATTCTTCTTATCTCTAAATTGTTTGTTTTCATTCTTTACTGCGAAGCATCTACATCATGCAGTATAAACATGATCACCTAAATCGTATATATATATATATATATATATATATATATATATATATATATATATATATATATATATATATATATATATATATTGAAGCAAATATTACAGAAACGCCAACAAAACTACACATGCAAAAGTAACAACTACGGTCACGTTTGTATGCAATATTCTTTATTTTCCCTGATGGTAATGATGTTTCAATTAATTTGGTCATTTGGTCTAACCGTTCTTCTTACATTCGAGTGGATATCATGCATTATATGCTTTAAAGCGAAGAGGGTTTGCACCATCATATTTGGATTGGACTGCAAAATATCTACGTAATTGACAATATGAAATATTCTGTTTATCGGGAAGCCCTTGAAGAAGTCTTGAATTACATGTCTTGCTGTTTCTATAGATGCAGAATAGTATATCTTTCTCATGTCCTTCTTCACGTCATAGTCCAGTTCGTCACATTTAGTCATCAGACACGCGGTCTTGATATCTGTTGATGAAAATAGACATACAATCAGATGAAAATTGTATTTTTGCTACGTAAAATATGGTTTAAGTAATTAGATTTAATAATTTTAACAAATGATCATATTTTTTGGCATTATTTGGGCTTAAGACCAGATAATCGGATTCGGCGAAAATAATGAAACACTTTCTAATTTTCCAATGGTTAACTATGTCGAATTTAGGAATTTTCGCACACGCTTCTACAAGAATATCACTGGCTTGAAAGAAACAAACAAAGCAATATATAATATAGTCCATGTAGATTGTTTGCATTTTATTAGAATATATTGTATTATATAAATGCACTAAACTGCAGGAATATAATCAGTGATTGCGACTATGCGGTGTTTTTATCTTTGTAAAACATATTATCACTGATAGGGGCTATAGTGTTATACTGCATTGAAATTGGTTCTGTGCATCACATTTTTGTGTTAGATGTTAACAATCTGATGTGATAAAAACAAACCCGTGCAATGTCGTGTTTTTAACGTCATAAAAAAGATATAGAAATTTTTTGTCCATAGAAGTCATACAGATGTGTCAACAAACTCATGCCAAGTTGAATGACTAAATAAATAAATTCTGGAGTACCATCGTAATTGTATACCTTGTGTTCGAACATGAACGACTTAAACATAAACAAGTACTATGAATGATTGTATGATTATGCAATAATCATGTAAGTCGCTGACGTCATATGAATCAAGTTTAGTATATACTTTGAAACATCTGAATGATCCATATAAAACTATACATAACAAAATGCAGAAATACCTACTTGTCAATTGATTGCACTATCTGTCACGGATAAAGTAGAACTACTATACTTTTAATTCACTGAAAAGTCTTTAGGCAACAATATCAGATAATATACCTGCATGATAAGTTTGAATCAAATCAAAAAGCGCGAGAGCATGCAATAAAGATATCAAGCAAAGAGGATAATCAAGAATTCACGTATCAAAATTACCCTAATCAGAAACGATGCTGTAGTGGTTACCAATGAACAAGAAAAACTAAATCTTGCACATATTATTGCTGCTAATGCATATATACTGCCTCAAACGTATTGGAGAGTTTTTAAATTATAGAACAAGTCCGACGCATATACAAATAAAACATCAATGGCATAAATCCTACCGAAAGCAATCGATAAACTTTAGACACTACTGATTTTGCACCATGCTGCTTCTCCCAGTTTCCAGAAATGGTTCTAAAGTGTGTGTAAAATGTTATCAACGGTTTGTATTTGGAATATGGGATATGTGTTCCGCAAGAGCCGAAATTCGCATTTCTCATTCCACATAAACATCCATCAGTATTTCAAATTATTTCAAAACTTGGGCTTTTACCACACGGTAACTAGTGGTCAACGTGAGATGAATCTTTCTTATACAAACTCTTTCCGCGTTTCATCCCACTCATATCATATCATATGGGCAGTACATGGATAAAATAGAGTTTCATCATTTTGAATGCACTATTAAAGATTGAAAAAAGGTACGCAGGCATTTTTATTAGCTCATCCTTGGTACTACTAATAATATATTCGCTGAGAACAAAGAACTTTAGCCTATTCTCCACAAAAGCAAGAGGAGGCCAGAGATTGAACGATATGGACTGTTCAAGGATACAAAATTAAGTACGTGTTGATGCCAGAATTTCTTCCCAAACACTGATCTTGCACAGCAACCATCAGACCAATAAGTTGCAAGGCCTTTCCTCAAACGCACATACACTTGATTAGAATGCATGACTCTTAAAGTGGATGAATTTGTGAATGATTGCACCGTACAAGCAGGCATATGATGGAAAGAATATAGTGAAACGCAACCTGAAATAAAATGTGCTTATGGGGGGATTCCAATGCGTAAGCATTATGGGGGTATGTTGTATGCAGAAACGTGACGTATCCATTGCAGATGCAGATGTTGCTCCTATGTCGTTATATTCAATAGGGTAAGGGCGTATATCTGACCAAGTTAGCTCTCCTCTGCCGCGTGTTTCTGGATCAATCATTTTAGTTTTTAAACGTACATTATCACTGCCAACAACCTAGCACTTACAAATCATCCTATATATATATATATATATATATATATATATATATATATATATATATATATATATATATATATATATATATATATATATATATATATGTCAATGTGTTAATACAACATGATAATACAAAAATAAGTTTTGTTTTATACGGTCATTATTCTAATTTCCAAACAACCAGGTTAGACTCGATATCGGAATTTACTCCGGCTCTAGTATGGCCTCCTCGTCCATGCCATCCCTATAATCTCTTTCATGTCGTGTATATTAAAATCATGTGAGTATGCAGCTTTATTTCCGACACAGCAGTCGCTCTTGAAATGCAGACATCATGATATAGTCATTTACATATTCAGGTTAATTGAATTATATGCATTCTACGACAAAGTATTTTGACAGCACACACACAAATATATAGTATCTGTAATCTAAATATATTTCGTTGATACTTCCATGCATTATAAATTATAATCATCATATAATTTACTCACAATGACGAATTCAAGTCATTTACAAGCCGAAAAAGCCATAATATCCATGGATGCTACTATTCTCTTTGTTCATTAATCATAATTACCAGAGTTTATCCAAACATGTGAATGCTTAATAATTTGACATATGTCACCTACATTCTTTCAATTTTTCTGATGCTCACACAGATAATTTGCATGGACACTTTATGCTTCATTCTTTATTGTTTACCGACATATCGTTACAATACTCAAAACTTAATTATATTTTCATACTGCCAGTTATGAAACCATATTACCGGGACTTACTGTGACGTCCAGCATAATCTAGAATGGACCTCAAACTTTTTAACGCCACGGAGATAAATAGTGTTCCGTTCTTCTGATCAGGTGTGAAGTGTACTTTACTAGCAGCAAATACAAAGATGACACAAGCCGCCATTGGCTGTTTGGCCTTCATTTGTCCAAGACCTTCTAATGTCAGATCATCATAGGCGAGCTGAAACATAGTAACAACAGTGTGTTTTCTTTGGTTTTATGTGATTCATTATCGGTATTGAACAGTCACAATGCAAAGTGTATTGTAGGTTCATGTGGCTGTTCATTTCACTTATTCCTACTACACTATATTGTAATTTATGACACTATTTATATTTTTGTCGGTGTTTCACTGCACGGTAAGACAAGTAGGATATCTAGTGCGAGGCAAGTAGAGTATAGTTAATGTAATATGACCAGGGGAACACCATGGTACCATGGTTGGTTATAAGGTAATATGACCAGACGACATTGCTTCCACGAATAAATACAAATGTTTATAAAGCTGTTAAATAATGAGCACCTTCAGCTGAAATTAAACTTCCAATCTGGAGAAAATAAGTGACATAAGAGAAATATTGGGTGCTGCAAGATAACTCCAACGTTGAATGTTGGCCTTTCTGTTTATTTACGTTTATATATAAAGTAAAATCAATTTTGTATACATTCGTAACTTGCTCTAAAAGATTAAAGTATGTCACAAGGACAAAATATATGCTACATTACACTTGAAAATTCATTTAGCCCTGTCCTTATCTGCATTGTATTATATCAAATTAATTCATATATTTTCTTTGGTTTAAAACTATTGTGTAATTTTTAAGTATTGCTTGTAAAGCAGTTTGTAAGTATTTTTGACCTGGTACAGGTGCTTGAATTATCGAGACAATTGCTCTCTGTCTCATGCATCATGTCACGTATACGTCATGCCCTTGCTAAGTGTATTATTTCACTGCTGTTCTTTTTTTGTCGTATTACATATAGCTTATAAGTCAGCACATGTAAACAGTATAAACCTCTATTATGAATATATATTACTACCGATAATTCAACTACTACTATTACTACAATAAATTCAACAATCATTAGTATTATTAGTATTACAAGTATTATTTTTAATGTTATTGTAATTATTATCAATATCACTATTATTACTATTATTATAATCATCATCATTAGTAGTAGTAGTAGTAGTAGTAGTAAAAGTAGTAGTAGTAGTAGTAAAAGTAGTAGTAGTAGTAGTAGTAGTGGTAGTAAAAGTAGTAGTAGTAGTAATAGTAGTATCATCATTAGTTTTAATATTATTGTTAATCAATACTAATTTCACAAATATTTCCCCTTCACCAGTTAATTTGTTTCAACTATTATTTGAGTTGCATTTAGTCTACGGACCTGTCTGGTAGAAGTAATCTAACCTTGATTAAACGATTTTGTTCTTCAGCAATTACAGTTATATGCAATGACGGTGTTCCCTTTGTTGACAGATTTGTTTTTGAGTTGCTGTCAAAACACTTTTAATATCTGCTATATAGTCGTACCAAGAGCAACAGTGAAGCCATTCATCTCTGTTCCTCATTTGCATAAGGAACCACCAGTTTAATAGGTAAACGGTTGTTTGACAACACATAGCTCTGGTCAAAAACAGACCATTCATTTTCCCAGTATTTTTTCATTTGAGAGACGCGAGTGATTGAAACGCCATATATTTAGTTCATGACATCTAAAGATTGTAATATCTTGCAAGAAATTAGAAAATTATAAACTTTAAAGACATATGATACAAGGTGGATAACACAGTACACAGTTTACATTTTACATGATAATTGATTGCTTCTTGATCTTGAATACAACTATTGCATTTTCCTGAATTTGACATTGTAAACACACTTGAATGGTTACTGTGACTGGCAGAGATGGGTTGCATGTTTTAACATTTATATAAATATGAATGAAATATATGCACCATTGGTCAGAATAGAAATTTACTGATGAATAGATTAAAATCGAAAAAGAATAAACGGAATATTAGCAGAAAACAAAGGAAAAATTAAACATGCCATAGAAGTTCGATAGATAATACATATAAACGTAATTCTTCATGTTGCCGATGTTTCTCAAGCACAATGCACATGCTTGTTTTGGTGTAGTTATAAGAATGATCTGGCCTGATATGAAATATAGATTTCCTAATTAAGTAGCAGATGCAGCCAAAACTCAAGACGCCAATCTAAAACCAGGCTTTGTGGCTATTTTGGTAAATGTATAAAAAAAAATCGTACTTAACTGATGTAATGCTTGTTCATATTATTACTTAATATTATTGATAAAAATGCATGTTCATCATTATTTCGTTTCGATGTTGTTGATTATAGCCTCAGTACTTATATATATATATATATATATATATATATATATATATATATATATATATATATATATATATATATATATATATATATATATATATATTTAGCTATACAGAACATACCGTATCGCCAGACAGAAACTTGCCATCTAAAACTGCTTTGATGGCTTCCGTTTGCACATCTTCGTTCTGATCTCTGAGAGTAGTAGAGAGTGTGAACAGACCAACTTTTCAGGCAAAATATTTCGTAAGCGATTCGTTACAAAAACCGAAACAAAAAAAAATCTTACGATGATAGTTTGCCAATCTAGTTTCACAATACATGACTGCGACATCCTAATCTTACAATTTTTTATTTCGCGATTCGTTACAAAAACCGAAATAAAAAAAATCTTACGATGATAGTTTGCCAATCTAGTTTCACAATACACGGCTGTGACACTACGACATCCCAAGGCAACGTTGTAAGTGGTCGTGAAATGAAAAATAATAATCTTACAACTTTTTTGCCATATAGTTGGGGTTCACGCTCTCTGCTGCTATGCGCTAACTAAATATTTGATCAAGTCCGATACGATATCTTGTCCGAGAGTCTGCTAAATTTATCGTTATAAATCCGTATGGGGTGGTTCTAGCCATACTAAAGAAATTTTTTAATTTATTAAAATCCATATCACCGTCACACCAGTAATTAAAAATATTTTGTAATGTGTATTTTCCAGTACCGTTAAATACGCATACTAAATTGCAATTTTCTCTTATTATACTTGGAATCTGTGCGTATTTTTGAGTAACATATATCACATCTATGTTTTTATGTCTACCTCGGGAAAATATTCTAGCAGGATTTGTTTGTCTTTCCAACATAACATCATCATATACGACTAAATTGTTAATACTTCCATCAATATCATCAATACTAGGTGCCTCTTCGATATCGGTTATAAACTCAATGATATCATCGCCGTTAATTTCTCGCGCGGCATCATTAAAATCTTTTAACACTTCATAACATCGTTGATCGTCTACACTCGGAGCAATCATGTACAATTTATCCCACTTCATCCATCTCGTTATTAAATTAAGTAGCAATTGTGTTTTACCACTTCCAGATGGTCCGATGATAATCGCGCGAATAGAATCTGGTAACATTGCATGATGTTTAATAGGTTTTCGTTGTCGAGTAGCTGAATAATCAATTACATTCATAACTGTTATATATAAATTATGGATCTATATTGTGTGAAGTGTAGGACACGTACTGGCACAAATAACTTGACGACGATTACAACGAAAAATAATCGATCAGCGCTTTCTGGTAAATGCGTACAATGTAGTACGAAAAAATTTAGATTTACTTCCACGAAACCTTTAAAAAAAAACGAGGAGGTGATATTGCAGCCAAATTGACAAAACTCCCAGGAACACCGTGGGCAAAGTATCCAGGAGAAAAGCACCTTCCAGGATATAGCTACTGTGGACCGGGAACACGATTAGATATCAGACTTGATGATCAAAATTTACCCCGACCCGGCGAGTATCCAATAAACGCTATTGATAAGGCGTGTCATGTTCATGATGTCGCTTATAAAAGCAGTAATCTTCAACATAGACATCTTGCAGATGTAAAATTAATTCATGCGTTAAATGCTATTCCTGATAAATCCTTCAAAGAAAAGTTGGCTTCTTGGTTGGTAAAATCTGCTATGAAGGGTAAATTGATGTTAGGTGCTGGATAATTAATAATATGGAATCTATTTATTATTCTCCGAGAGGATACTGGAGAGGTTACGCAGCAATTAATAAACTCGCTAGCGCATCAAAGGTGAAAAAAACTACAGCGGCAAACTGGTTATCTAAACAAGCAATATGGCAAATTTATCTACCAGCGCCTAAACAAATTAACTACTCGCATTTTGATGTTACAACACCTAATGAAGTTCATCAAGCTGATATACTATTTCTGCCGCATGACAACGGTTACAAATACGCGTTAACGTTAGTTGATATTGCGAGTAGATACAAACAAGCAGAACCGTTAAGGACAAAATCATCTACTGAAGTAGCTTCTGCATTTGAGAGGATTTATCGACGAGGTCCTCTGCGCTGGCCAAATCTGTTACAAGTTGATCCTGGCAAGGAATTTCAAGGCGCTGTTT
The DNA here is from genome assembly GCA_030141615.1 of Unio pictorum. NCBI lineage: Eukaryota > Metazoa > Mollusca > Bivalvia > Unionida > Unionidae > Unio > Unio pictorum. The sequence goes on along the minus strand of JARLTB010000034.1, from coordinate 4,045,096 downwards.
TAACAACGATGAAACATCATAATGTCGCCATCAGACGAGGACACACTGCGCTACATCGCGATCAGGCAATTGTTGAACGGTTTAATCGGACACTTGCTGAGCGGTTATTTGGATATCAATACGCGAAAGAATTCATTCAAGAAAAGCGATCCCGTGAATGGGTCAAGAGATTACCAGGTGTAGTTACCGCAATCAATAATGAGATTACTAGAACAATTAATATGAAACCTGTCAACGCTATTAAAAAGAAGTATATACCCGTACAACCACAAAAAGATTTCTCTAGAAACACAAGTGTTTCCAACGTTAGCGTTTCCCAACCAATTCTTGGTAGTAATGTCATTGTAAGGTACTTATACGAACCAGGAGAGCTTGAGGGTGGTAAAAAAAGAGCTACTGATCCTATTTGGAGTGTCACTACGCATAATATATCCGGCATAACACGATCTACGGGTAGACCTCCAATCTATAGACTGGATTCAACTGCTCCTCAGCGGGGTTTTACACGCGAACAATTACAAGTGATTCCCGAGGATACTCAATTACCACCGCGTGGTCTTAATTAGCACCCAGGGTGTTGTCACCCCGGCGTCTATTACACTCAAGACAGGTCAACATCACATTGTTTCTGACATGACCGAGATTGTTATTTTTTCTGTCTACGGTGAATTGGCGAGGATCTTTATCCGAATACTGCCAACGCATTATACAATTGCAACTCGCGCAGTAATTATTTTGTTATTGCTTCAAAGTGATTATTAATTCAGCATCAATGTCAAATTCTCGTTTATTTTTTTTATCCTGTTGTTTATAGCCAGAGAGTTTTTTTCTGATTATATCACCAGTGATAAAATCACCAGTGATTATATCGTTACCAATGATTTCATCGTCAACAACAATTCTTCGAAGTTGGTTTATTCGCCGTACTCTCGATACTGCTAGATAAACTAAATTTGACCACTCAATACGATTATCTACTATCCAAAGAGTTGTATCGGATATAGTCAATCCCTGTGAAGAGTGTATTGTTGCTGCATAACCTAGCGTCCACGGGGATTTATCAGAGTTCCCTAATGCATCTTCGACGACGCTGATATCAACCAACACAATATCATTTAATACTAAATTCTGCTTTTGTTGTTGTCCAGGAATGTCAACGTCGATATTCTGCTTTCGTGTATCCTTAGGTCTATAACAGAGTGGTACTGGAAGCGTTGCAAATTTTTCTTTATGTAGCGCAAACAACTTCATCTGAACTGCGTCTCTGACTATTTTTCTACTCGCGATTATTAAATCATTTGGCTTCCACATTTCCCAAAAATCATTCATGGGAGTTTCAGAGATTATTTCACGCGCTATTTCACATTGGATTTTATCCGGTTGTAATCTAATTAGCGCTTTGAACTTGCGTAATTGTTCATCAAGTGATCTATGGTCGGTATTAATCTCTTCATAATAATCTACAAATCCCTTTAACCATTCATGTGGAGATCCACCAACAAATGGCTGCGGTTGGCCGTGATCCCCGCACATGACGACTTTTGTATTTTTCAATAACAACCATTCAAGAAATATCTGTAATACTGTCAACGATACCGTGCATATTTCATCCCAGATTATTATTTCAGGAATAAATTTATCGCCCATTCGATCAGGAGTCCATGTATCGCCTTTCCATCGAAAGAAGCTGTGATAAGTACAGGCTTTTACTCCCCGCGCTATCATCTCTCTGGCGAGTCTGTGAGTTGGTGTTAGCACAATCATGTTAGAAACGCTAGCGTTTCCACGACGAAATAATTCAATTGCACGAGTTGTCTTTCCTGATCCACCACAGCCGTTTAAATAAACTGTCTTGTATCTACAAATCGGATCTGATACGGGCGGTGCAGTAGAAAATTCTGATTGAATCTCTGAGATATTATGGTTACTTTTCAAGTATTTATCATCCATAGTAACGTCTGCGGATTTACAATACTCATGTACTGTTTCTTTTTTAAACCTCCAATTTCCCCACGCTTCCTTAGGATCTGTGAATTTAGCTACATCTGATTTGTATTTCTCATGGATATACATCGAATCAGTAGCTACTCTAACCGCGGTATTAGGAAATCTATTTATCATCGAGAATAGATTAATACAAGAATAGGCTAGCATAGAACTTCTCAAATGTGTGTATTGACAACTTTTTCCATCACAGTAGGTAACAACCGTACCTAGTTTCTTACCATTTCGAAGGACATCATCTACCCAAACATTATTAGTTCCGCTCGCAGATTTGTAAGCTTCCTCATCTAATTCCCCTGATAGAAAAGCGTTCTTACGGGTTACAAATTTCCCTTTTTTTATTAAATCAGATATTATGAAATTGTATTCTTCATCGTCTATGATTAATCTCGAAGAGTATTTTGCATTATCAAATCTTCCACCTTGAGTGAATTTACCGATTATTTTTCGTCCGAGATCTTTAGCCTCTCTATTACTACCTTCGAATAATTTCTTAGACCAATCTATGATTTGTTCCTCGCTGAAATTCTTCGAATTTCCATCTAGAAATTGTTTTCGTTGTTCGTTAATTATTTTTTCTAGATCGGGTTTTGGTAACCAAACATCTTTCTGAGCGTTATAACAAATAATCGCTTCACTGACAATTAACGATATTAGCATACCACAATCGATCATATACCGCAATAGCACAATTGGCATCCACGCTTTTTCATACATATGTCTACCAAGCCAAAGATAACTACACGGATGTAACCCTGTAGCTAATTCGAATGATATCACACGAGCGAACCCGGTTAAATCAAAATTAAAACTGCTAGCAGTTCCGGGTAATGGACCATTAATCGCAACACGAGTCATTTCATGTGTGGGGTGTCCAAATCGTTTGAAGTACTCAGAGCATTCTCCATACCCGAGAAAACTTCCAGGATAACACGCGGATATATCAATTGAAATCATACCATCACGTGAGTATTTCGTATTCCACAATCCTCCATGACCTAATTCGACGCAACTCAACTTCACGTCCTCCAGAAAATTATTTCGTGTTGGGCGCCATGAATTCTTTTCTCTTGCGAAGTGAGCTACCACTGATGGAATAGTAAAACTATCCGTAAGTAGTTTTTCTACAGTAGAAACACTAGTGTTTCCTTCTAAATACTCATTAGCGATTTTTTTCATTCTAGTATCTAATTCTACAGTTCGATATAATTCACCATTTGGTTTTACAAACTGATCAAATCCTATTTCCGGATCCTCATTACTCCTGATTAACCATACTGACACAGGGTCGTCTTTGGTTAACGCGTGAATAGCATCAAATAATTTCTCTTCATAGAAATCATCTGAAAATTCCCCGGAAAATTTCCGGGGGATATATTTCACGATTCGTTCTCGTGGAAATATATTTACCGCTGGTGTGCACGCGTGTTTGTTATGATCAATAATTTCAATTGGAGCTCCTCGCGATTGATATTTTGGTTCGTATAATACTTCTCCGGTTATCGTTGCTACCGATATTGGAAATTTTAATAATGCTTCTAATTTAGCTATATCGGAAATCCTTGCTCCATGTTGATTCACTGTTAGTTCCCATTCGGTTATTTTTTTTCTTCGTAGATCAGTTAATTTGTTTCCTCGGAGGGAATTTGTAAAGTGTTCTATTACCCGTGTTGCTACACAATTTAAATTCAAATTCAAATTCAAATCACATGGTGATTTTATCGCCGTTTTCATAGGTGCTAGTTTTGCAATATTAGGATTATTATTTATCGGATATAACCCATACACAACGACCGTTACAGGATATGATCTCTCGTAATATGGTCTATCAATTCCTGTTAGAATTCCTGGCCTGGAATTTCTATTCACAGTAAGAGTTTGTTTATCCTTGAGGATTGGTTCAAATTTATCCCTGATAAACCATTCACCTTCTTCTTTGATAATAAATTTTATTCTGAAAAAATAATTCCTTACCAGACGTGAAAGTATCTCAGCTGCTCTTTCATCATTCATGGTAAAATCAACCGTTGGAACACTAGCAATTCGATATGTGAAATAAATATATTCTGCTCCATCACACTTAAACTCTTTAAAACAGTTGTTGATTTTACTCAACAGGGCTTTATCATCTCTTAATGGTTTATCAGAGATTCTATCCGGATTAATTTTCGATAATCTCTTAAACTCCATCGTAAATTGCTTTGCAATTTCATCCTTAGAAATGCTAGCATTTCTGGAAACTCTTTTTTTATGTATCGGTCTAGAGAGTTTCCTAGATTCTGACATATTATAATTAAAACAAGTATTTAAATAAGAAAATTTTTATATAATGAATCATTGCAAATGGCTTATGATTGGATCAAAGACTCCGTGTAACAAATCATGCAGAAATGAATTCTGTGGGTATCATATGCAGAGTGTAAGAAACGGTTCGGAGGGACCTCTACCATGCTTGCATTGTGGGGTAGGTGTAAGAGGCAAATCGCAGTTATGCGTAAATTGCGGGGGTAAGCGTTATAGAGAGTTAAAACGTTATTATGACAAGCGAAGAATCAAAAATCTTGACTCTGTCAATGACGACGTCAATGACGGCAAAATCATAAAAACTACGACTGACTATACAAAAAGATTTGTCAATGTTATAATTCAGCCAATTAACGAATTAGACAAATAGATATATTATATATAAATGAGCCAAGAATTTCAAAGACATCCTGTTATTAAAAATTACGAAGCTTCTCGTGATGGTGTTGTCAGACATTGTAAAAATAGGAAATCTGTTGGTGTTGTGAATAATCAAGGGTATTTGACGTTTAGTGCTGGAGGGAAAAGGTATCTTAATCACCGTTTCGTCTTCGAAGTGTATAACGGATCAATCAAAGATGGTTTTGTTATTGATCATATTGATGGTATTAGGACACATAATTCTTTGAATAATTTACGAGCTGTTACACAAAGTGAGAATACTGCATCTGGAAAAACTGGTACTTGTAAATCAATTGGGAAGAGACCCGTAAAGTCAATTAATACTGACAACAAGGAGATGGTATTTCAATCAATGTCAGAAGCTGGTAAGTATTTCGATATTACCCCCTCCTCGGTACAAAAAGTAGCAGAGGGAATTTATAAGACCGCTTTTTCAAAGCGTTTTAAAAACAAAATTCAGTTTATTTATGTGGGGAGATAACTCCGTTAGGTATAACGCGTGTGAAATCCGTAGGATTTCCACCAATGACAGAGTTACAGATCTTAAACACGGAAACGCCAGCGTTTCTAACATTGATTTTGATTGGTTAGTTTCGCTATTATGAATCTGAACAAAACACAATCAATTTTGTCTTTTTTCAAGTATTAACAGAACTGTTTTATAGACACGTCGTATTTAAACATTTTTTTTAGTGTCTGTTTCAAGTCTTATGTGTGTTTTCAACATTGTCAGTGATCGCTAATAAACAAACAAATAATTACAATCACTACACCTCTTTTATATCACCTCGTCGTAATGAGTGTATATATACAAATTCGTTCTTATTATAATTGGGCATTTAGCCGAAATTCAAGTGTAAACAAAACCACACCGTCACACGTGGTGAAGAAACACTAGTGTTTCTAACGTTATTATTGACATTCAAAACCAAAGTTTTGATTTTGCGGTTTTGGTTTACACTTGAATGTAGAATAGCCCGCGTCATCCATTGTCATTGAAAATCAATTCATTCACCTATAATCTATTGTTGTACCGTCCTATGTGTATATAACCGCCTACCACACTAGATCAGGGGTTATTGTGCCGTCGTCATCCATTGTCATTGAAAATCAATTCATTCACCTATAATCTATTGTTGTACCGTCCTATGTGTATATAAACGCCTACCACACTAGATCAGGGGTTATTGTGCCGTCGTCATTCATTATATTGTATATAATCATAATCACCTATAATCACATTAAGCTTCTGGGTATACTAAGATGTTCAACACCTTAGTGTATCCAGAATTCATTTTTAAAATATAAAGTATTTGAACAAATATATTTTTATATATATATGAATCTTGAAAATCTCAAATTGATTATTATTGAAATCAACAAGCTTAAAGATCAAAATATAAAATTATGTTCAGGTTTGGATTGTGATCAAATTATGACCGATTTCGAGGATATACAATTTGCAGAACAGACCGGAAAATACGTCCTATCTAAAAAATATTTTTTAATTAAGAATATCCAAAAGCTTATACGTGAGAGCTTAGTCAATACGGAAGATATTAATGTATTCGTACCATTATGTAGCATCGTTGAACGTGTACGAAAGCAATTAGGCTTAGAATATGAACAAAAGAGACTTATTAATTGTAAAGTGAGACAATTAAAAATGTTAATGGAGAACTCTCAATAAAAATTCGTTAAAAATTCGTTAAAAATTCGTTAAAAATTCGTTAAAAATTCGTTAAAAATTCGTAGAATTTTGGATTTTGGATTTTGGATTTTGGATTTTGGATTTTGAGGGTGATGAACCCCACGCGTAGAGAGCCTCAACCAGTACGGTATATGACATACCTAGGCAAACGAGGAAGTAAAATTATATGTATGAGTACAACAACAGGGAAGTATAACAGGTTGGTGTATTCTTTTTTTTTTTACTTTGAAAATCGAAGATGGAAATGCAAAGTATTTCCAATTTGACAATACTGATACTCTTTCAATAATGGTAGGACAATCATTGACCACACGGAACGTAAAGGAGCGACTTAGCGCTATCCAGAAAATATTACCCCTTCGTGATCGTATACGTGAAAAACTTCAACAACGGCAATTACTTCAGACTGATTTTACAGAGGATACAGAACAACTCTTCAAACCTATTGTTAGTGCAACTGAGGGTGTGAAAACAGCTACTGAACGAGCTATTTACGGAGATGTCCCTAAGGAGGGAAAACGAGTAGAGAGACCTATTCTTGGTGAACTTGAAAAAATAGCAAAACGAACTAAACAAACAAAAAAATCATTAAAAACACTTCCTGATGATATAGTAACTACTGCAAGACGACAAGAAGAACTTCAGGAAGAAGTTGAACGATTAAGTGATATTGATATTTCCTCAACACCTGAACTTGAAGAATTTCAAGAAGAATTTCAAGAAGAATTTCAAGAAGAAGAAGAAGAACAAGAACAACAAAAAAATAAAAAAACACGAAGAGATCTTAATCCGGAAAAAATATTTAAAAGTGATACGATAAATCGTATTAGTAAACAATCTATGACTGATAAAGAATTTGCTGAATTTCTCGTCGACGAATCTAAAAAAAATAAACGAGAAGAGCATATGAATACTGGATATAAAGAAATCACCAAGAAGGATTGGAAACAAAAAATGTATTTAGCAAGAATTGAAAAGTCTACACTACCACGTAATGATACAGGATTTGAAAAAATTGAAAGGTTGGTATTTCGAATAGAAAACCCAGCGATATCAATTAGACCCCTTATACAGCAACCCACCTCAACTGAAGGTGCAACTGGTATCACTGAAAAAAAAGGCAGTGGCTTAGTTGGTAAAAATCCTATGGATTTTCACGCTAGTGTAACATGTCCTGGTAATATTCTTAGCGATATAGCACGATTAGAAGTACTCGTAGGAGGAAAACGAGCCGGGAATAACTCACTGGAAATAATCAATGAAGCAGCTGATATCTGTAGGCGATTATTTCAAGGTGGTATCATGGATATTGCAATATATCGAGATTTCATTGAAGAGTTAGTAGACGGTTATCATAGTGATTAGATAAATATCAATTTGGAAATGCTTTAGCATTTCTATATAGAGAATGATCATACACTACAACCATGATAAACCAACTAACGTCTACGTGGTAAACTCACGATTGCCAAAATACCGAGCATACTATGGAGATGGTCTCGGTAATACTATAATGGGATTATTTTCAAGAATGGCTCCAAAAGTGGCTCCATTTGCAAAACAATTATCAATGAAAGCAATTGATGTTATCCGAGATAAGGGTATTAACGCTGTTGGTGATCTTGCTAGTAAGGCATTTTCAGCCGCTAAGGATAAACTAACAGCGCTAGTTCGACGGAGAAATTCGAAGAATTTCCAATCTAGATTTTCAACGAAACCAGCGGTGATTTCATCAGTGCCATCTACTGAGGTTATGCCTGCGCGGGTTAGTAAAATAATAAATAACGCAGTAGATGAAAAACTACAGTCGTTAATGACTCCGTCATACACTAACGCCCAGGATAATATAACAGCAAATATGATAGCTGGAAGTGGCTTTGGAAATGGAAATGCGAGCATTTCTAAGAATTTCCGACGTCGGTGAAATTGCTTTGCAAATTATTATAAAAAAATAATTATTATAATAAATGAAAAATCTTTAGATTTCGCCTCCAATTTAGACCAACGGGTATATAATAAAAAATGTTCAAACAAAACCCTGATGTTGCATTTGACATGGAAGCCCCAGTGCTTAAAGATACTTCTGTACGCGACTATCAATTTTTTGCTTATCATGCAGTACAACCTGATCTTCGTGGAAGAATTGAACTTCAAGTTCATGATACCAGTAAATACTTTTTACCCGCTGAAGCTTTTATTGAAGTCGAAGGTGAACTCGTAACAGATGTTGTAGCTAATACGCCATATGCAGCTGATATCCAAGTTGGTTTTGTTAATAATGGCATCATGGCATTATTTGAAAGTGCTAGATATCTCATTGATGGAAAAGAAATTGAATCTATTGAACGCGAGGTTGATGTAGCAACAACAATAATCGGGTTAGCGAGATATTCTGATGATTATACTAGATCAGCTGGTCCTTCTATGATGTTTTCTAAGGACATCATTGATCGCGCTGGAAAAGATCAATTTATCATAAGACGCCCAAATGATCGTGCTGTCGGCGCCGCCGCCGCCGCCTTTGTTGGTCCTGGTGCTGGTGCTGCTGGTGGTATTGAGGATATGATTATAACTAACGATCCTAATTACAACCTAGGATTTGCAACAAGAGTAGCAACGTTGCAAGGAGAGCGTCGACGGTTTTCATGTGCGATTCCGCTCCATCACATATTTGGATTTTGTAGAAATGTCAGAAAAGTTATCTATGGAGTAAAGCATACTATAGCGCTAATGAGAAGGGGGACTGATGATAATGCAATCTGGCGCACTGGTGGCGCTGCGGGTAAAGTCATTTTATCAAAACTATCACTGTGGATGCCAGTGTTGACTCCATCGTTGTCAACAGAACCACGGTTATTATCATTTATGGATCAGGGAGGAAAGAGATTATTAAGTTGGTTGTCAACGTCCACAGATACCATGGATTCTAATATTGATGGTACACTTACATGGCATATGGCATCAAAACAGGGTATTTCAGCTCCACGTCATATATTTGTTGCGCTACAGAATACTGCGCGATTAAACGATCAAGAACGTTCCCACATGATATTTGATCAAATTGGGTGTAGTGAAGTCTCGCTGAGAATAAACGGACAACAAGAACCATCAGAGGATATACAACTTGATTATGGAAACAATCATATTGCACGAGTTTATCATCGGTTGCTGTCGTATATGGGACGCGATCAAAATGTCGATACTGGTCTACAAATATCACAGTTGGATTTTAAAAATCTATATCCGATTTATTACTTTTCGCTGGAACATCTTGACTTGATGAGACAATCCGTCGTTGATATACACTTCCGAGCTCGTGTAACCCGTCCTGGTGGTATTGTTAATTATAGAGCGGTTGCTGTCATTCTCAGTGATAAATCAATGATACTCGAGGGTGTTGGTGGACGAATGAGACTGGTAGATGCACCAGTGGAAAATCTGTAGTTCGAAATGCGAAGCATTTCTAATTTAGAATCAATCTGTTTTGTATAATGTCGTATAGTAATATCAATGTTACGTTGACACCTGGTCAGTTAAAAAAATTACAATCCAAATCAGCTAAGCAATGTGGAACCACAATAACGCTGAAACCTAATCAAATGAATGGCGGAGGAAATAAACTATCATTAACGAAAATTCAGGTTAATCATTTTAATAAAGCGCTGAAAGAAAAAAAAGGAGTTCAGGTTACTCTTTCTACAAGCGCAATCCGTAATATGGAAAAGACTGGTGGTATATTCCCGTTGTTAGGGTTGATTCCAGGGTTGATTGCTGCGGCTGCTCCAGCGGTGGCGAAGGCGGCAGCGTTAGGAGCCATTAGTACAGCGGCTGGAATGGCATTGAAAAAGGCAACTGGGAAGGGTTATAAAAAAAAAGGAAAGGGTCTAAGACTACCAGGAACCCCGTATTCATGGTACAGCGGAAAGGGTCTTCGAATTCCAGGAACGATATAGTTCCGAAATCTTCGATTTCCAAACCGATAGTTCCAATGTCTAATTTTGATTTAATTGATGCTGCTAAAAAACTCAGGATAAAAAAAACTTCAGAGGTGTTTTTATGAGAGATCAATTACCGGCACAACCAAATAGTATTGAAACTGGGATTATCAATTTAGATAATAGCTCTGGACCTGGAACTCATTGGGTTGCGTATGCGATTGATCCTCGTGGGATTATTTATTTTGACTCATATGGACTAGCGCCGCCGAAAGAATTTATCAATTATATTAAGAAATTTAAAAAATTTCCAATTTTGTATTCAACACTTCCAACACAAACAATAATTGATCCTCCAATATGTGGCAATGAAGTATTAAACGTACTTGATGCTATTTCAAAGGAATCTTTAAAACCACCTCATATAGTAGTGAATGAGTATACTAGCGGTCGTTGGATTGAAAATCCATAGGATTAGAAATCCATGATGAAATCCATCAATTAAAAATTCTACGAATTTAAACGATAAAAATATTTCTATAATAATGATTGATATTTGGGGACGACCTTTATCATCGCTGAAGAAACCTGATAGTGGAGTTGAAACCGTTGATAACAAGAATATTAAAAAACTAATCGAAGATGAAATAGCTGAAATATTAAACCTAGCAAATGTTGATCCTGGTGAAATAGTTGTATTTCAAGATCGTCAGGGTAAGTTGAAAAGTAGTAATATCTCTCTTAATGATATTTTGGTTAAACAACGAGACGCAGCAGAGGATGCTATCGCGTTATTTTCTGATGGGGGTAAACTCAAACCAGGTGTACTTGTTTCAACAATTACGGATAAACTAACAACATTCGATAACACGGTGAATTCATTGAAATCGCTCAATGATAAGTATGACGATCATATAGTTGTATTTGATCAGTTTAGTGAAACACAAAGAAATACAATTGACCAAATTGACAAACCCCTGCTAGAATTTTTTGGAAATCCACCAGTGACCACACCAAAACTCACCTCGATAAAAGATTCTATGTTGGAACTAGCTTCTCTTCAATCCGAATATGATAAACACGTGAGACAGTTTTCAACGCTTCGTAAAAATATCATTGAAAAGTTTATTGGAACCCCATTTGATAAAATTGAAATAACCCTTCCTGATATTAAAAAATCCATCGATGAGCTTAAAACATTCAACAACGCAATAAAGGATGATGCAACGAGGATGATAAGTGTTGTTGAAAAAGTAAAAATTTCTCATGATAAATCTATCGTCAACAACATTGTATACACGATTCAACACGGTTCATTTATGTGGACTTCCACAAATAACATTTTAAACATAACCACAGCAGTCAAGGGTATTTATCGATTAACAATAGTATCACCAACTCAATTCAATATATCATCAAGTAGTTCATCTGGAGTCAATAATACGATATCAACGATCATCGACAAGGATACAACTGAACAATTCACGATAACGACTACAGATAGAAATCTAGCCAGGGTTTCAGTAACGTGGTACGTAGAATTCGTAGTGGATTTAAGTAAACAATTAAACTGAAAGGAAAATCCTTCGGATTTCACAATTGAAAATGCTAGCGCTTTTAAAATAAAATGACTCCATCATCGAATCAGTATCGCTATGATCAAGTCAGAGAATTTCAAACTAAACTCAATTCTCTCTGTGAGGAGTATCAAATAAAAATAAAAAAATACCAACGAAGAATAACCGCAGTTGATGTCACTGTGTATTCAGTGTCGGGAATAATCACTACTGCTGGGATAATACTATCTTCGGTTACAATGATTGCTCCGGTCGTAGTTCCAATCGCTATTTCCGCGGTGGCTACAATTGCGGGTATATTAACCGGGATCACAAAAAGACTATCATCGTGTGGCCAGAGTAAACTACACAATTATGTAATTAAATTTCACATTGCATCTGCCGGTTACTCGCAATTGTCCTCGTTGATATCATCATCACTCGATGACACAACAATATCAGATAGTGAATTTTCAACGATGGCTCAATTGTATAAATCAACAATGCTAAAATTAGAGCAGAATAATAATAATAACAATGTCATCGCAAGAACTACTTCAACAAATAGTAACAAATACAACACCGGTGAAAACAAGCATGATATCAGTAACCTCAACGCGTCCTGAATTCAGTGTGAATTTCCCGATTCCCGTTCCGGTGAGCGAGATCGCGCTAGCAAAACTACGAGTGTATCATAGCTGGCCCAATATCAGATCGGTAGCATTTGGTGGTCAACAACCAAATAATTCCTTGGTGTTCGCGTGGAAAAATCGTGAAGACGGAACTCCAGACTGGAACGTTGTCTCGTTACCAACAGGGTCATATCAAATCGAACAAATCAATAATGAATTACAACGAAGAATTAAATCTATCACTGGAAAAGAATTAAAAATCGCTATAACGGTTCACGAGCCGACGTTATCATCTGCGATCGAGATTAATTCCCCTGGGTATGTCGTTGATATTTATCAGAGTTCTATAAGATCAGTGTTAGGATGGCCTGAACTACCACCTCGACGAGAAACCGTTGATATACCAGAACCTGTAAAATCTGATTATGTCTCCAACGTGATAAAACCTGATAATCCATTGAAAAGTTATCAAGATTATTCTCCCATCTCTAATCGTGAGATACTTCACACTAGTTCAATCGAAGAAAATTTGAGCGCGATGAATAATGATTTTTCATTATTGTTAATATCCCTTAAATCCGGCTCTCTCACCAAAGACGAATTTATTAGTGTAGTACAAACAGGTAACAAAATCATCAACGATATGGAAACATTTCATACACAAATTATTCAAGAAGTATTAATAAACGAAAGTCATAAGGGGATATTTAGGGAATCATACAATATCCGCGTAGAGGATATTAAAACATTTAAAATTCCGGGGTATAAACCCGACGAATTAAAAAAATATCTCAGTTATGCCATCGATATTGGGTTTAAGAAAATCCACGACAATTGGAAGAAATTATCACGACAACAAACAAATATTCTGACATTTAATAACGACCCAGATGGCGGTGGGAGACATATCGCTCCGAACAACGTAAATATATCCTCGGTGATATCATTGAATTTAGTATGTGACGTTATCGAAGGAAGCTATCAAATAAATCTCGAGAAATCAAATCAAGCTCAGCAAGGTTATATTCTATATTCATTTGCACCAACGGCTCCTCCAGGATTTCTAATTATTGAAGACCCAACTAATCCAGTCTATATGCGATGTCATAATAATTCTTTAACGAGAATTAATTTCAAACTCACTGACCAATCTAATAATTTGATTGATCTGCGAGGTGAAGTTTTGCAAATTAGTCTGTTTGTAAAGTCCTAAAAGGATTTTCGTCCTAGGACTTTCATCGTAAAAAAATTGTTAGCGCATAGCAGCAGAGAGTGTGAACGCCAACTAAATGGCAAAAAGGTTGTAAGATTATTATTTTTCATTTCACGACCACTTACAACGTTGCCTTGGGATGTCGTAGTGTCACAGCCGTGTATTGTGAAACTAGATTGGCAAACTATCATCGTAAGATTTTTTTTTATTTCGGTTTTTGTAACGAATCGCGAAATAAAAAATTGTAAGATTAGGATGTCGCAGTCATGTATTGTGAAACTAGATTGGCAAACTATCATCGTAAGATTTTTTTTTGTTTCGGTTTTTGTAACGAATCGCTTACGAAATATTTTGCCTGAAAAGTTGGTCTGTTCACTCTCTCTACTACTCTGAGACCGGGTGTGTCACAAAGTACGTAGCATGTATTCTTCGCTTCCCCAAGCTCACCAATAAGCATGTGATATTCTCTATACTAGGAAGAGTAAATATATATTAATTATTCAATTTATTACTATTATATACATTATGTGTGTATAATTAAAGATGGTGTGGGAGAGAGAGACCACGAGAGAAAGGGAAGAGAGAACGACAAAGAGACTGATGCACGGGTAGGTTAATACATAGATGTAGCGATGGAAAGCATTTATATACTTCTCCTAAAGAAAACGAAAATTGTTTTACTATTTTTGAGAGAGAATTTACTTTTACATAATTTATTAGATTGTTATTCTTTACAACACATTTGCCTTCCACTGCTGTTGAGATGTTATTTATCGTAGATGCTTTTCCGTCCAGTCCGATGGCACAAATGACAATTCTTTTATTTTGGCCAGACAAAAGAGGTGCTGATTGAGACATGACTGTTTTAATTTCAGCTCGTAATTCCTGATTAAAAGAAATGTATTAAATCAATTATTGCAACTAACAATTTGGACCACGCCATCAAATATATTTTAAAATTTTAAATACTAGAGTTGGTTTGGAGTAATTGAATGTGGCTTTGATACTAAATTCGTTTATAAGTATCGTTATATGAAAGATTATTTTATATCTAATTTCCAGCGACATCGACATTTAAACGTTATCGTTCTCGTATTAAATTGTAGCAAGCAAAGTTAAAAAATCAACAATATTAATAATCAAATACACGTATGATACCTGTATCGCTGCCACAATAAGAGAAAATAAACAGTTGTATATTATACTTACCCATGTTATTGATATCGTAATGACATCACTAACATGAATACAAATTACTCATTCAGTTTTGATGATGGCGATAATGATGGAGATGGTTTTGTTGGTCATCATAATCATCAAAATAAAAGTTACTTCTACAATTACGTTCAGGGAAACAATGAAATAAGAGGAAAGGAGAAGACAAATAAAAACTCGAGTGAGAATACACACGCAGAATCACCGAATTAACTATCTGGATCAATATTAATAAACAGCAGAACACTAGTAGCATGTAATTCTACTTTTCTTAATTATAATGTAATCAGTCTGATATATTGTTTGAAATATTTGCATGTAAGATTGGTACAAAGGACATTTTACAAAACCCAAAGTGTCTGTGATTATTATATGTAAAGAAACATATTTGTCAGGACATTACCTGAGGGTTTTATGTCTTAAACGGGCAAGGACTCCACATCTGTTGGAAGAAAATAAAAAAAAATATGTCAGCATTATATCCACATGTTCGTCCAATAATACGTATTATATTGTTCGTAACATTTAAACAATACAGATCATATTAAACGCCACTTGTGGTAGCGAATTATGTTAAAAAATGGAGCAATTCTAAACATAAAATATGCTTACATTTTATGTAAAATTGGGTTTATGTACATAGATGGATCATTATAAGAGTTTGATTTCGTAACGACTAAATTCTAATTCATACTGACTGAATAGGTAATTCTTGCATATTTATGCATTATATACGTTATATGCAAATGTGTAATAAAATATGTTACTATAAAGAGCGAGTTGAATACATAACATGTGTACCACAAGAATATTGAGCGGAAATTCATAGACGAAAACCCATACATACAATTTTCGATTACATTCCATTTGCACGGTATGTATATATTTAGCTATTTATTTATGCGTGTTAATCATTATCATATGGAATTCGATTGTGAATCTAGAGTAAAATATCATTTTTGTTTTCTGTTCGGCCATCCATATACACTATAGTGAAATTGGTAATATTCGCTTAGATCAAAATTTAGTTATATCATCGGTACAAATATAGGAAGGTTAAATATGGATACAAATATAATTAGTAACGAGCTCGTATGCCTATTCACACAAATATAGAGTGTTCCTCCCAGCATATTGGTAAATACAATCATATCAGTTAACGTATCTCTGCTGCATAAATCTTGTCAGTTACTTTTCAATATCTTTTATAAATCCGTTATATCGATCGCGTCATCTATCACTGTATCGTCTTAACAAACATGAAACAATTGTAATATGAGTATGAACAAGTGTAGATATCTATAGACCAAATCATTCACAAAGGCGTGAAAAAACGGATTAATTATTGTGCTGTTGTTGTAGCGTTTAACGCCATTTTGAGCACATGATAGGCTATACATTGAGGCCAGTATTAATTAAGAAAGAACCCGGTAAAACCTCCATAAGAACCACCGACCCAACAGAAGCTACTTGCAAACGTTCTACATACACACATTGGCCGAATCTGGAGTAGAACCCACACAGAGATAAATGAGATGGCAGTGATCCGTAACGGAGAAAGTTTTATACCAATCGGCCACTCTGGGCCCCTCTATTAATTATTTTGAAGGTATGTATTACCCTTAGGATTAAATACATAGTTCCAGGCATTCTGCATTTCGAGTTCACATTTTAGTCAAGTACATGTGTATTTATTATACGTGTATTCTCTCATGGTGTATTGAATATTAAGTAAACTGACTGATGTTTAAAACACAAATGATGTTTAAAAATGAGGACAAAAAATTGGAAAGAAATTATAAAATTATATAATGCAACTTCGAGTGTTCTGACACAATTGGATATCTGCTAACATCTTTCAGGAGTATGAAATATGACCTAGTACATGAATGAGAATATAATTTCCACTTATCCTAGTCTACATTTGCAACAAGAAAAACTTATTAAGAATCTATCATACACTGTGCTATATAAATCACTTAAAGAAAGGAGGTACACTTGAGCACTTTTAATAAACGTTGTTTTCGTTGTACCAACTGTACCCACTTATTTAACCTCTCAACTAATGTCAAGTTCAATTAAATAGCTTGGTTTGATTGTAAATTAAATCTTATACTTGTCGGAGAAGTTGTAAGTGTGGTTGGACTATTTTATAGCACTCCTCATATTTCATAAGTTCTTGTCATTTAATATTCTAATGTTACCACGTACGTGTGGGTGAAGTTTTGCTTCAGGCGTATTGTAAGCATTTTGTGATATTTTAAAAAGTGGAGTATATGCTGCCATGTTGCATCACCAAACTATTGATTTCATATATATATACACATTCATAACTAAGACCTTATACCTAAAACTAAACTAATACGTCCATAATAATTATAACTGGTAAATGAAGTAAGTTTCATTATGAGAGAGCCAAACATTAACTAGGTCACATGGTTTACCCAGGTGAATATCATCATATTCGTTATAAATATGTTTAGTACAGAGTCCAAGGTCAAAAGGTCACAGTAACATGCTAACATCATGTACACTTACAACTAACTACAGTGATTATATCAACAGTTTATTAATAGGATCACGTCTTAAATTACAGACCAACAAATACAGACTAATGATCCTTGAAATTAATCATAAAATTACACAATTACTATTATTCAATTAACATTGCACCTCATCAGTATTAATATACTACTAGTAACATATCACATCATAAAGAAAAATATTAATGCAATTCTCTCTTTTGCATACATTTTTATTATATTAGTAAGCTGTGGAAACAATATGTGTGAGCATGTCCTAATAAATATGTGGTGACACAGTGTACATCACTGATATATTGTAATATATTGGAGAGTTGCCTTATAAGGATACAGTTTACTAATCAGGACAAAGCCCAAACAAGGATGTTTAACGGTAAGAAATAAATATTTACCCAAATATATTTCTGATTATATATTTGCCTGCCAATTATCATTGCTTGTTGGTAAGAAAAGAGGGTTTGACCATGTTCATTAGAATTTGATTATTTCTTTCTAAATTTTCTGCATTTTCATTGAATGATAAATATCTACAGTCTGACAAGTTAAACAATGTATACTTACATCAGATGACAGATTTGCTCTCATATTGATTTGCGTCGCTCAGATCTAAATATTAGAAAATGCACCCATTTCATACACTTAATAGCGTTGTGAAATGTAGCAAACACTTTTTTCTCTATAACAACAAAGTTCAAATGAGAGTAATAGCTTACGGTTCCACGAGCCGAATTAAAAGAAAATCCAATAATTAGAAACTACTAGTCAAATTAATAAATGTCCTGAGTTCAAATCCCGATCAAATCCAAAATGGAAGGCGATGACGTATGCTCTGATCAGTGTCGTACTTATGTGTCAACTGTTCTAAGATAAATCACATCAAATAATTTACCAGTGTTTATATTATCAAATTTTGATAACTTAAAGTGTCCGCTAAAAAGTTTAGAGCACAAGTATGTCCATACGCATACTCTTTCATGATCCAAATTATTTTAATTGTTTTAAGTTAAAATCAACCTGTTTACACTATAAAACAAAGACTTCTCAAGTGTTAAGGAACGAATAGATATTTTTCTTAACACATCAATACGACGTCGTAGTAAGACGCAATGCATATGCCCGGATGTGGTTCACATGATCATGCTTTTAGAACAAGATAGTAGCTTTTTACATACCTATTATCACGTACTCCCAGTATGGGATTGATTTCTCTTGATGAATCTTTATTCTGAGAAAGACGTTTTTTTAAAAAAAGAGGTTCCTTACCCTAACACACTCTGATTACTCAATCAAAGTCAGGAACTAGGCCAGCTTTTGATAAAAGTTAATAGTATTAGTGTTTACAAAAAACTGAACAAAAAACTGAACAGACTTTCTGGAAAATCAGAGGCGTAGCTATAATATTTGCGCCCGAGGACAAACTATAAAATTGGCGCCCCAGTCCCCTCCCTGTTCAATCACATTTTTCTTTTACATTGAATAAGGAAAACAATTTAAATTGTACGCAGAATCCGTATCGTGGCTGGCTGCAGTGGTTGGCAGGCAGCATCATCACTGTGGATGGCAGACGTATCAGATGACACGTCTGCTGAGCCGCTGCAGCGATCCTGTGACCGATTTATTACCCTTGTTTACTTATTATAAAGTAACGTTGTAAGCCTCATTTTGGCGCCCCTGTACCTTGGCGCCCGGGGACATATGTACCCCCCTGACCCCCCCAGCTACGCTTCTGTAGAAAATGCCAAATCCAGCGAATTACATTACATTAAAATAGCATGCAATGGAGTAAAAGAATGAAAGTAACACACAAACAATTAAATTAAGTATATATTTAAAACAAAATATACATAACAATTAATCACTTGAATAGTTGGTCTCATTCAGTCCACCTACACAAAATCATCATGTTTTGTGTCTCGGAAATTTGCTGTTTATACATAGATAAACAGACAGACAGACATACAGACAGACCGACCGACCGACCCACAGACAGACAGACATAGATAGATAGATAGATAGATAGATAGATAGATAGATAGATAGATAGATAGATAGATAGATAGATAGATAGACATACGGATATATATATATATATATATATATATATATAGTGAATCGTAAACATTTTCTTTCTAGGAACGAGGATAAAGATTTTCACGGTATTGTCATTCTCATTTGTACTACACTAATGTTAACTTATACTTTTGTCAGCATACACGTGCTATACTGATCAATAGTTATTCAGTTTTGCAAATTTTAATAGCAATTCATACAAAATGTAATTCATCTTACCTTACGCTGTTAAAATACCTGTAATGAATGCTAACAAAAAAAATCAATTTCGAAAAAATAAATCATATCCAGTAGTCATCATTTACCAATTCATTTACTGATCTAATGCTTGCTTTATTTTCTGAAAGCATGTTTTACAATACTCACTTATACATCTGTTGAACTAAACACCATTCCATATTAAAATGAATTACCAATATGTCATGTTGAAAACGGTATACAACGTTTACATTTCGATTCATGCTATTGTATGTGAACTAAATATCTTTCAGTTTTAATTACCCTTTCTAACTATACTAGTCTGCACACGCTCTGGCATCCCCCGCATTTTCTACCTATTACACTTTGACAGATTGTAATTTATAGTGTATTCTTAACTGTACCACTTGCACTATTTTGTTTAAAATTCAAAAGTATGCCATACTGACATGCACATACCACACTATTCTAGTAATAGTTACTGGTCCTTTATTATGTTTGGGCGTATGTTGACGTGTGATTTTATTTCTTATATGATATATGTATTGATATATCGTGTAATATGATGCATATATTGTGGTGCTATATTTTAATTGAATAAGGCATACTAGTATACCAGCTACAGGCAGACATAAACGTTTGTGAAAAGCGTGTTTGCTCAAAATATTGTAATTGTTGTTACCTCATATAAGTGTGATATGCTGTTGTACGTACTGCTTTAAGTTAACAAATGGCGAAATACGACGGTGTTCATACTCTAATTGTTCAAATGACCAAATCATGTTATGCTATCCCGTCATATACAGTTGAATGCTTATTAATAATGTTCACTTTTCATACCATATTAAATTTCAATAACATCCATTTTAGTAAATGTTAATGCTCAATGTCGATAAACACGATAGTGAAAAACAATTAATAAAGTCTTGTAACTCCCACTACACCGTTTACGCAGCATCGAAACTTGTATAAGTAGCTAACTATACATTACTTCTTATCGTTAGTTTTCTACGAGTGTGATTCGTCCTGTGAGTGTTTTGTACACAACATACTCACATTCCTGGACTGCCCTGCTTTACCTAAGCTGCAAAGCAATGACATGCAAAATGCGGAGAAAATTATCTTTATCCAGTGGGAACAAGGTCGAGCGTGTGAAGATATTGCTGTAGTTCGTAAAATATATGACGACCAGAAACGTAAGCATTTACCTGATTAATAATATTCCATTTAGCGGGCAGAACAAAAATGGGAAAACAACATGCTTAAGAACTTATATAAAATGTTAACCCATTTTACTGTAACTAATTATATTGTTTGTCGTAAGCGTTCTCTACCTTCTGTCGCTTGAGTTATATTTAATCATTGTGTGTTAAATTTACCAATTATACTGCTTATCGACACATTACAGCTGATATTTAATTTTCGGTGAATTACACTGAACGAGATTTAATCATCAAGGCGAATATGCTCCTACTTTCATTGTTGGATAACTTGGACGATCGTGTAGTTCATTTCGTTGTCGACTGCAGGATAGAACATTGATGTTGAAGTTCTTCAGTAATCAATATTACCCAATCTGAGAACTGATTTGTAAATTATGATAAACAGCAACAAACTATAAAACTGCATTATACATGTTATGAATTGAATTAAACAACAATTATTCTAACCATTTTGAAAGAGAAATGAACCACGGCAAATATTATTCAACATTTAACAGAGTTGGAATCTAATAATTGCAAGTAAATAGCAACTGCATACATGTATCGATACAATTTAGGAGAAATATTACAATTAGCGTTATTAAGTATTACAGACTGATCAGAAGTATCAATCAGCAGCTGCTTTGCCTCGTATTTTTAGCGGTAAAATATGTTTGCTATTAAAATTAAAATTATTCGATATAGGAATATGTTGTCTGCCTTAGTATTCGAACTATTTATTTCTTGTTTGTAAAGTTGATTTCCTAGGTTATACATATGATTTAGATAATAAAACAATTGAAGTAATGCAGTTCTTAGACAGATTTTGTTTTAATTTTAAATGTAACTAAAAACAATTCCATACATTATACAATATTTGTAACGGCTTTATAGTTTGTGTGGCTTCATGGTCAATATTTGTAAATCTAACGGCTAGCCGGTGAATCGTAGAACACTTTCTTTGTCTTCTTGATTTAGGTTCTAAAACAACAGTTTATAAAATGCTCTACACATGCCCTTCAATAGCGATTAAGTAAAAGATTAATTAAAATGAATATAGCTACAATATTTGATCGTTGTCTAACCATCAATATATATATATATATATATATATATATATATATATATATATATATATATATATATATATATATATATATATATCGATGCTGCGTAAACGGTGTAGTGGGAGTTACAAGACTTTAGTAATTGTTTTTCACTATCGTGTTTATGGAAATTGAGCATTAACATATATATATATATATATATATATATATATATATATATATATATATATACACGTCCTCAATATTTCATTACAAATATGCGTGGAAGCAATGTGACGCATGTTTGAAAACTAATTTTGACTTTCAATCTTCAATTAACATATTTTGTAACAAAATAAAGCACAGTTTCAGCTTTGATCACGTTACGACACGGTTATCTCGTTCAAAGGTAACGGCCCATGCCAATGATGAAGGGTAATACTAGATATGTTAAAACACGTGCATACCGGAACCATCAAGCGATTTAGATGTTCTGCTATCCAGAAAAAAACAAGATCGTATGCCTTTACTTTAATCACTTTTACATTAATTACCATGGTTACAATATGTGATTTGTTAACTGTAAAATAATGTAAATACGTACTTTTGGGTACGTATAAGAATCGTATTGTTTGCAATTAGGATGATATGCAGTAACTGGGCAAATTACCACTTCATTTCACAAGATTTGTTATTAAACGTTTTTGCTCATCATGCTTTTTTGACAGGTTAAAGAAATTTTAAGGGACAATTTCGCATATGACGTTATCATGATTGTTACCTATTTATAAAGCCTGATGTAATAAACATATTGCATAGCTAATCGCAAAACAATTTAGGGAATAATATGATATCTTCCAGCATGTTTTGATTTGGGTGCACATTTTAAACCAGACATCAAGTTAACGTAATACAGGACGTTACAATTGTACAAGTTAAGTATGTTAACCACTCATTCTCTCCATCATAATCGCTTCCCGCCTTACTCTTCAGTTCTCCCTGTCTATGTGTTTAATTCTATTCTCTCTCCTTTTTGTCTCTCTCTCCCTCCCTCTCTCTCTCTCTCTCTCTCTTTCTCTCTCTCTCTCTCTCTCTCTCTCTCTCTCTCTCTCTCTCTTTTTCTGAGTTGGCTAAATTTCAACAACCTTTATAATATTATTTTAATTTCTCTTTTGTGGTCTAGGTTACCTTTAAAACTGATAATGCAGTGGTTCACTAGTTTCATGAAAGATACATTTATATACCAGACATATCTGTGAAATGATTATCAAAAACCACATAAATGTTACCCTTACTCGGGTGAAACTATTTAGAAGACAATCTCGAATGTCATAAATACATTTAAGAAGCAATCCAATGTGAGCAGACACTCTTGAATTTGATATATTAGTTGTAAACGGAGATTAAGCAAACAGAGGTATCAGTCTGTGTCAACTTATGAGATTGCTAAACATGTCCAGTGTAAACGATATTTAAGATTACAATTATCTAGAGCGATGACGAAAGTCCACGTATGAAACTGGAGATTCAATCAATAATCGATGTTATAGATGGATTATTTAATATGTAGACTATCCTATTCAAATGTTTTGTTTCTGAATACCTTTGCTTATTACGATATATTATTCCACAAATACATGTTTAATAAACTGCTTGCAAGAAGCATACTAGAAAACTGATTAATAATATTTAATAACATTTTTCGTTACAAAATACAATGTTATAAATATTTTCAGTTATCATCATATTATCAGTGTTAGCATTCCGATTTTGTTTCGAAAAAGATTCCATCTGCGGCATTTGATCATGGAAATGATATGCTATCTTAAAATGTGAAGCATAGTGCATACCAGAAATATCAAGCGATGACAAAAAAACTGGAAAATAACACTAAATGTGAAGCCATGGATTAATACATTTGTAAACGTAATCACACAATCATTGTCAAGGTTACATAATCCGATCATTATTTATACGGTGGAGAAATTTCAAGTTATTTGATAAGGGACATGTTTACATATTATGTTGCAATTCGTGTGGCACATTTATAAGGCCTGTGTTGTAAAAGATATTGCATAGGTATTCCAAACACAATGTTATAATATTATCTCATCTTTTTTATTTTGTGATTCCTTGATGTAGTAATGTTAGATTTCTATCCCCATCCTCATTTAGTGAAAGCAGGCACTGACCGTGTGATCTTCAAAACGAGATACATCATCACAAATACATGGCTATCGTACAACTCATGTAGTAAATTAACCCCTTCGACGGTGATAGTTTCTGATATAAATTGTCTGATTCGGTAACATCATATTAATCACCACAAAGACCACCAATTTAGGCGTATCAGGTATCATATATTTAGGAGTTATCTGAAGTTGTTTGAATACATCGTATTTTTTAAAAATCTATTTCTTTTCACAACTTAAATGCGACTGAGGTTAGAAAAGCACCACTGACCCATGTCCTACACACAACGTTGTCTTAACTTAGACTGTATGGGTAAATGATATTTCTTAAAAATGAGTTTATCCTTTAAACTAATAATAAATGAGTTCAGATTATACAGTTGCTAGGGAAAATATCAACCTTTTTCTTTTTTTGGGGGGGGGCTCCAGACAGATGCCCCCTCCCCTATTGAAAAAAAACTAGAAAGGTTTCATGTAGGTGTGTGTTCCTCCCGATATGTAGTTATGTGTTTTTTGTAATTTCCATTTAAATTATCCTAACCTTAATTTTTCCCATCAGGATTATATGATAATAGGAGGATATTTTGTCCTTAGTGTTATCTATGACAATTTCACCCGAACCTCAGGGTCCATCATGGGTGTCTGTCTTATTTCATAAAGTTAACCTTGGCTAGGGGTTTCCTAAATCCTGTGTCTGCTATTTGTGTTGTGCTATATGTATGATGCTATATATTCATATGAATATTGTATTTTTGTTAGGATAGCCGTTCTTGTCAATTGTCCCAGTTTTTTTCTAACCATATAAATACCTCTAAAAAACGGTATTTATTTCAGTATATACTTTACTTCCATTTAATTCATATATGTTCAATAATTTAGAATTTAGTACAAACCATGGTGTCTTAAAATGAAACACCCTATTGTTTTACTGTTTGTTCTATGATGTTCCATGTTTGTAATTTCCTTATTTATATACTACATTACTTGGATCGAAATGGGATTCGTGCAATTTTTTTATTATTATTCGCACTTCACCCTTCTCGATCTATTTTGTAATCTTTATTTATTTATAATTAAGCCCTTATTCCATTCCAAAAATGTTTATATTCCCTTAAAACGGGCTTTCTGTGTAGATTCACGATCTCCACAGAGTAAAATTATATACTAACCAGTGATTTCATATGATAGCATGCTTCCCTTAAGAAAAAAACACAAATCTTAGCTATATAATCTATCTAGTCCGTGTATTGTTGTAATGTAAATGTCTCGAGGTGAGCTTTGTTCCAAACTCTTTCACGGGCCTGTCCACTTCGCGTAGCGCCTTGTGATATAGCCCCATGCTCTCATTGCTTGTACTTTTCTCTACCTGAGTTCCCTGTTCCCTCCTTATCTAAAATTTTCCCCATAAGTCCTTATCGGTCCACATGCTATCATAATCTTGATAATAAATCTATAATTTGTGTTAAAATATCATTGGTCAATATGCCATCTAAATATAATAATTGTTTTTCTTCATATGTCTGATTAATTCTAATATTTGTTATAATTTGGTTTCTATCAGTTTGAGTCTTGGAACATTCAAGTATAACATGTCTCTTATTAAATGAAAAACCTTTGCACAGTGGACATTTGGGCGATACTTCGATCATATGCCGTCTCACTGCCATTTCCCCTGTCAACCATGCATCATGCATGTATTTGAACAGTGAACTTTTTTTTCTAATTGATTTAAAATTGGTCCAGTTACCCCATGCCCTATCCCATTGAATAGTTATGTATTTATGTTCAATCCTATTTTTTTCCTTATTTATTGTTTCTTGTGTTAGCCATTTGTATGTATATTGTGTATCGGTATCCCAAAATTCCTTAGCATTCCTATATTTGAATAATAAATCTTTTATGTATTTTAATTTTCTTGGCACTTCTACAGTTTTAATTAATCTATTGTTCCTACATATGTCATTTCTCTGCTTCATAGAGAACCCAAAGTAATATATATAAAGCCCTTGCCAAGGTATTTTGGGCTCTTCTTTAATTTCCTTAAATCTGTTCAAAATGTTGGTGTATTTAATTAGGATTGGATGAGGGAGACCTAAACCTCCCCTCATCCCTCCCTTATATAAAGTATTTTTGTTTGTATAGTGTATTTTATAACCCCATAAGTATTTAATAATATCGTTATCTATATTGTTTAGTGTAGTATCTTTAATGTCTACTGTTTTCAATTTATAATTAAAGTGCACATACATATAGTTTTTTGCTATTTGTGCTCGTTCCAATAAGCATATTGGCAAAGGTGCCCAGGTTGCCACATTTGTTTGAATTTGTTCTTTTATATCTTTCAAGTTCTCTATCATTTCGTCCTTTCCAAAATGTATTCCTAAAGTTTTTATATTATCTTTAATAAGAGGAGCAGGTAGATCATGTATCTTACCCCTCCAGTTTCTTATTAGTAAAATTTCAGTCTTTTCAGGATTTATCTTAGAACCTGAGACTTTTCCAAATTTTTCAAATTCCTTTATAAGTTCATTATAGGATTTTTTATCTTGTATAAAGTTTGTGCAATCATCAGCATGTTGTAACATCTTAACTTCGTCTCTAATGTTTGGAACTTTAATCCCTACAATGTTTGGGTTATTTCTAACTTTGGTACTTAGAATTTCTATTGCTATTACATATAATAACATCGATAGTGGGCAACCCTGCCTCACTGATCTGTGAATTTCAAATTTGTCCGTTTTTGCTCCGTTAACCTGTACAATCGAGTTTATATCATTATACAGGATTTTAGTCCAATTTCGGAAATTTTCTCCAAATCCAAATTTTTCTAGTGTCTTAATTATATAGTTATGTTCAAGTCGATCAAAGGCTTTCTCTTGATCAATTAGTACCATAGCACTATTATTACCATTTGTATTTATATAATCAATAATAGTCCTAATGTTTAAAATGTTATTCTGTATGTTTCTCCCTTTCGGTCCACTAGTTTGATTTATATTAATAATTGGGTCTAGACACTTTTTGACCCTTTCCGTTAAAATTTTACTGATAATTTTATAATCTACATTAAGGAGTGAGATGGGTCTCCAATTTTTAATTTCTTCCCTATTTCCTTTCCCCTTATATATTATTGTTATCATACCCTCCCTCATTGTGATTGACATTTTGCTATTCTTAAGTGCAATATTGTTGTATAACCATTCTAGAATTGGCGACAATTTCTTACAGAATTTTTTATAGAATTCTGCAGAAAGTACATCTCTCCCTGGTGATTTATTTTTGCCTAATTTCCCTATTGTCTCAACTATTTCGTCTTGTGATATAAATTCCTCACATTTGTCTCTATGTTCTGAGGTAATTTTTCCACAATTTGTCTCTCGTAAG
Source organism: Unio pictorum (assembly GCA_030141615.1). Lineage (NCBI taxonomy): Eukaryota > Metazoa > Mollusca > Bivalvia > Unionida > Unionidae > Unio > Unio pictorum. The sequence goes on along the minus strand of JARLTB010000034.1, from coordinate 4,017,489 downwards.
TAAGTTTCTATATCTTCGTCCGCTATTCTCTGTGAAGTATATAGGTCCTTATAGTAATTGTGTATATATTCTAATATTTGAGTTTTGTCGTCTAGTATTTCCATTCCCGTATTTAATTTCTCTAAAATTTTCCCTCCCCCCCTTCTTAATTCCTCCCTTTTATAAAGACCCTCTGCATTTTCATATAATTCTGTAAATAACCCAGCATTTATTCCCCTCCCTTTATAAAATTCTTTCTTTAATTTTTCTTATCTTAGTACTAACGTTTTTTTTTGTGTCCTGTATTGTTGTTGTCTTTATTAAATTTTCAAAGGCTTCTACTTCTAATTTATACTTCCTAATCTTGAATTTTGAATGTTTAATAGCTATTTTGTTAAATTTAACTTTTAAATTATCCCATTCTTCTATAATATTTATGTTCCCTATATTTTTAAAAACTTCTATTTCCTTAGTAATTTCATCTATAAATTCTTTTTTATTTAATATTTGACTATTTAATTTCCATGATCCCCGACCCCATTTAGTTCTTTTAAATATCCCTACTTCTAAGAAAATTAATTTATGGTCCGAAACTTGGTAATCTAAAATCCCTGATTTAATATACTTATTTGTGCCTAAACATGTACCCAAAAATTTATCTAATCTACTTGATGTATCCCCTCTTGTAAAAGTATATCCCACCCTTAGTAAATTTAACCGTCTATATATGTCAACCAAATCTAATGAATCCATAATAAGTCTCATTGTGTTCCTAATCTGTAAGTCACCTTTTCCTAATTTCCCTATCGTTCTGTCTATTCCGTCCTCAATCCAATTAAAGTCCCCCCCCCCAATAATCAAATTTTCCCCAATATAGTTGTCTAAGTACTCCTTTAACTGTGTTGCAAAGGCATTTTTCATATTACACACTGGCATGTATATATTAATAAAATTACACTTCTCTATTTTTAAATGAATTAATCTCCCCTTAAAAAATAAACCCTCCTCTATCCTTTCCCATTTAACCCCTACTCTATTTTTTACCATAACGGCTACCCCTTCCCATTTATCTTTCCCATCATGATCATTTTTTATTACAATACAATCCAGTTTTCGTTCAAGTTGTTCTTTGAGTTCATCAGTTAGTCCATTGTGTGTCTCTTGAAGAAAAAGTAAGTCAAAGTCTCCTATTGTTAGTAACTTGTTAACCTTTTCTTGGTTTAAACCATTAATATTTATAGACTTTAAAAGGAAGTTTTGTTCTTCCATTTTTAGTCTATCTCCAGGTGGCCGCTAATTTTTAAATGGATATAATTTATTTATCTAATGTTAATAATTAGTACCTATACTTTCCCCGCTTTGAGGGGAACCTGGATCTATGTTCTCCAATGTATTTCCTGATTCACTTAGCAGTATGTCGAAATCACTGGTTAGATTAGACGAAAACAGTGTATCATTAGATTGTTCATTTCCAGAGTCAGTATCAATTGATGTAATCAAAGTGTCCATATTTCCATTGGATGCTTCCTCCACATTTACATCCAACTGAGACTCTTCTTGAACTACTGGTGTTTGATTTTCAGTTTTATGTCCATCATTTTCTTTAGTTGTTTCCACCACTGTCACACTATCAAGAGAAGAAGAAAGAAGTTCCTTCTCATACTTCTCATTGCAAAGAGGAAATTCCTCATCAGAGGATGAGACATTTTCTGCTTTCCTCTTTTTTTGTTTGGGCTGGCATTTTTTTGAGCTAATTTTAATTGGAGTGGATGTTACTCTTCTTGGTTTCAGTCCTTTTTCTTTCGGAGAAGACCTCTCACCCTCTTCTTGCGGTAAAATAGCAAAAGGATTTGAATGCGTAAACGCTGGGAAATTTATTTGGCTAGGTCTAGACGCATGTACCACTTTTGCCCATGTATTGGGATTGCTATCTTTAGGAGTTTGAGGCAAAGGTACATTTACTATTAATGGCTCTTGTCTGACCACTTCTGTACCACATTCCCAAGGCCCATGGCCAACTTGTCCACATTTGGAGCATTTTCTGTCCCTTTCACAATTTCTGTACCACGTGCGGAGTTTAAACCCTAGCACATAAAAATAGGGTGGAATTTTCTTTTCTTGTCCCTCTTCTACTTTAACTATACGGACTGCTGATGTTACTCCGTCATATCCCCAATAGTCCACATATTTTGTTCCTCTAACGCTAACCCCAAACCTATCTTTTAATTTTAATTCAATTTCCTTGGTATCGATGTAGAAAGGGAGCCTATGGAAATGTACATCCATCATTTTAGGCCCCAAGTCTCTTTCTATCGGTGGTGCATCATGGACATGCATCATTATGTTGTTTACCATGAAATGCTCTACATTAAGGACTGGGTTTTCCTTATCTCTGGGGTATAACATAAACCTTTTCGGTCCAGCATTTTGCAAACAAACAATCTTTCTCATATCTACCCCTATTGCTTTTAGCGTAGCAAGAATTTCAAGCTGTTTAGGTGTGTCATCTGATCCTGATATGAGAATCTGACAACCATTTGGATGATGTGCTGTAAGCACATTGTTATCCACTGTACACTTATAATATAAGTGCAGTCTTGACCTCGATCCTCTATCCCTATAATGAGTTTCTTGCTCTTGGTTTGACATTTTGACACTATGAACAAAATAGCTACTATATAAGAAAAATGACAAAAAGAACAATTGAAAAGTGCAGTGAAAATAAAACGAAAAAAAGTGAGTATAAAGAAAAAACGTAGCCCTTTGTAGATAGCGAAAATATATCCCAAATATCCACACAAATTATTCCACAGATCAACTGTAATCACACTTATCTATCTTATCGAGCTTATTTATCCTTCGATTAGATATTTTGTGCTAAAGTTGTGCAATCCTCCCTCCCTCGGATCTATAACTCTATAGCTACAGTCCTTGAAACCAGCCGCTTGTTGACAAAACCGTAGTAATGTAAAGACCCTTTACATATAGCAAAGTATTTATACGGATTCGTGCTCCGTATCAAGAACACCTTGCACGAGCGGCATATAGCGAATTGTACTCACGATTCCGAAGTACAACTGCCCATATATATATATAAAAAATCACCCTCGGGTATCGTTGCACACGATAAACAAAACCGGAGTACATGTCTTTCCTAAATAAAAACGACAACATTCCGTGACAGACACATTACAGCTGATATTTAATTTTTGGTGAATTACACTGAAAGAGATTTAATCATCAAGGCGAATATGCTCCTACTTTCATTGTTGGATAACTCGGACGACCGTGTAGTTCATTTCGTTGCCAACTTTATACTGCAGGATAGAACATTGATGTTGAAGTTTTTCAGTAATCAATATTACACAATCTGAGAATTGATTTATAAGTTATAATAAACAGCAACAAGCTAAAAAAATGCATTATACATGTTATGAATTGAATAAAACAACAATTATTGTAACCATTTCGAAAGAGAAATGAACCACGGCAAATATACTTGAACATTTAACAGAGTTGGAAACTAAATACAAGAAAATAGCAACTGCATACATGTATCGATACAATTTAGGAGAAATATTACAATTAGCGTTATTAAGTATTATTGACTGATCAGAGGTACCAATCAGCAGCTGCTTTGCCTCTTATCTTTTAGCCGTAAAATATGTTTGCTATTAAAATTAAAATTATTCGATATATGAATATGTTGTCTGCCTTAGTATTCCAACTATTTATTTCATGTTTGTAAAGTTGATTTCCTAAGTTATACATATGATTTAGATAATAAAACAAAGGAAGTAATGCAGTTCTTAGACAGGTTTTGTTTTAATTTTAAATGTAACTAAAACAATTCCATACATTATACAATATTTGTAAAAGCTTTATAGCTGGTGTGGCTTCATGGTCAATATTTGTAAAGCTAACGGCTAGCCGGTGAATCGTAGAACACTTTCTTTGTCTTCTTAATTTAGGTTCTGAAACAACAGCTTATAAAATGCTCTACCATGCCCTCCAATAGCGATTAAGTAAATGATTAATTAAATTAAATCTAGCTACAATATTTGATCGTCGTCTAACCATCAATATATATATATATATATATATATATATATATATATATATATATATATATATATATATATATATATATATATATATATATATACGTCCTCAAATATATAATTACAAATATGCGTGGAAGCAATGTAACGCATGTTTGAAACTTAACTTTGACTTTCAATCTTCAATTAACATATTTTGTAACAAAATAAAGCAGTTTCAGCTTTGATCACGTTACGACATGGTTATCTCGTTCACGGTGACAAAGGTAACGGCCCAAGCCACTGATGAAGGGTAATACTAGATATGTTAAAATACCTGCATACCGGAACCATCAAGCGATTTAGATGTTCTGCTATCCAGAAAAAAACAAGATTGTATGCCTTTACTTTAATCACTTTTACATTAATTCCCATGCTTAGATTATGTGATTTGTTAACTGTAAAATAATGGAAATACGTAATTTTGGGTACGTATAAGAATCGTATAGTTTGCAATTATGCTGATATGCAGTAATTGGGCAAATTACCTCTTCATTTCACAAGATATGTTATTAAACGTTTTTGCTCATCATGCTTTTTTGACAGGTTAAAGAAATTTTAAGGGACACTTTCGCATATGACGTTATCAGGATTGTTACCTATTTATAAAGCCTGATGTGATAAAAATATTGCATAGCTAATCGCAAAACAATTTAGGGAATAATATGATATCTTCCAGCATGTTTTGATTTGGATGCAAATTTTAAACCAGACATCAAGTTAACGTAATATAGGGCGTTACAATTGTACAAGTTAAGTATATTAACCACTCATTCTCTCCATCTTAATCGCTTCCCGCCTTACTCTTCAGTTCTCCCTGTCAATGTGTTTATCTCTATTCTCTCTCTCTCTCTCTCTCTCTCTCTCTCTCTCTCTCTCTCTCTCTCTCTCTCTCTCTTTGTGAGTTGGCTAATTTCAACAACCTTTATAATATTATTTTAATTTCTCGTTCGTGGTCTAGGTTACCTTTAAAAATGATAATGCAGTGGTTCACTAGTTTCATGACAGATACATATATATACCAGACATATATGTGAAATGATTATCAAAAACCACATAAATGTTACCCTCATTCGGGTGTAACTATTTAGAAGACAATCTCGAATGTCATAAATACATTTAGGAAGCAATCCAATGTAAACAGACACTCTTGAATTTGATATCTTAGCTGTAAACGGAGATTAAGCAAACAGAGGTATCAGTCTGTTTCAACTTATGTGATTGCTAAACATGTCCAGGGTAAACGATATTTAAGATTACAATTATCTAGAGCGATGACGAAAGTCCACGTATGAAACTGGAGATTCAATCAATAATCGATGTTATAGATGGATTATCTAATATGTAGACTATCATATTCAAATGTTTTGTTTCTGAATACATTTGCTAATTACGATTTATTATTCCACAAATATATGTTTAATAACATGCTTGCAAGAAGCATGCTAGAAAACTAATTAATAATATTTAATAACATTTTTCGTTACAAAATACAATGTTATAAATATTTTCAGTTATCATCATATTATAAGTGTTTGCTGTCCGATTTTGTTTCGAAAAGGATTCCATCTGCGGCATTTGATCATGGAAAATGTGAAGCATATTGCATACAAGAAATATTAAGCGATGACAAAAAACTGGAAAATAACACTAAAAGTCAAGCCATGGATTAATACATTTGTAAACGTAATCACAAAATCATTGTCAAGGTTACATAATCCGATCATTATTTATGTGGTGGAGAATTTCAAGTTATTTGATTGGGGACGTGTTTGCATATGATGTTGCAATTCGTGCGGCATATTTATTAGGCCTGTGTGGTAAAATATATTGCATAGGTAATCCAAAAACAATGTCTTAATATTATCTCATCGTTTTCATTTTGTGATTCCTTGATGTAGTAATTTTGCATTTCAGAGTGATACATATTTTTGTAATTTGGCAATATTATATGTCAGTAACACTAATTTGGTAATCAAAACACGAGTACTATCATTCAAAGTTTTTCCAGGGTAACTAACTTTCAGATTTTTACATTTATCGTACCATAGCTTTGCTTAAATCTATGGTAACATTTTAACTTGTATTTTGCCATTATGGTAATAGCATTACACGTATTTCCATGGTAACAGGCTAATTCGTTTTCTGGCATTTAAATAATCAGCTATAGTAAGAGTAATACATGCATGCCTCACCATGATTTCAGTAAAAGATCATAAAATGTGGTATTGTTCTTGTTTGAAAGGCTTTTATTATTGTATGCATCATTAACTATGTTTACTACTTTGAAATGTAATATTGATAGATTTTGTACTCTAATGATAGTCAAACTGAAGCATCCAAGGTTGCTAATTGTTAAACGGATTGGATTAAGAATATAATTGATCATACGCTTTTGTAAAGTCATTATTATTATGAGTATTACTAGTAGTATTAGTATTTTATTGTTGTTGTAATTTTAGTATTATTATTATTATTAGTAGTAGTAGTAGTAGTAGTAGTAGTAGTAATATTATACCCACCCTAACAACGCATCCAATTTCTCCATCAAATTGCAATAATCCATAATTACAAATGCGTCCGTTCTTAAATATGAGAGGGAAATAGACTAAATCATTGTAAGGGATCCTCATAATAAACCTATCTGAATGAGGGTTGTAATATATGTCAGTATTTTATAAATCTTTAACAAATATTTTAGGAACAATATTGTAACGACACTACTAGTCAACATAATGATATTTCATTCCATGAGGCCCATACCAGGAAGAGAAATAAAAACGTGAAAGCAACCTTGTACCGCTCTAAGCACGTCGCCGTAATAAGTTCAATGATATGGTATAAACGCCAACTCCACGTTTTGCATTTAATTGGCATAAATGAAGATGAATTGAACTAAATAGTCAAGTGATCGGTTGTAATTCGATCAGTCCGTTGAGAAAGCATGTATTTTTGAGATTGTTCGATGCAATAGTTGATTTGCACATCTAACTCTAATATTGTTTTTTTATTCTTTATGAAATATTCTCATGATTATTTTTATGTTCATTTTTCCGTGTTTATTGTTATCTTATTATTCAACAATCATTCTTTCCCTTATCATAATTCAATATAGCCATTTGGTAAATGGCGGGGACGTTTACTTATCGACAGTTGATTTGATCTCAGAGTTCTGCCTGCGAAAATTGTGAGGAGGTTTGTCAGTAGATTTTCAAGATGCGTTGGTTCTTTCTGGGGTATTTCACATTTCTTTCCCCACCAAGTATACTTCCAGCAATGACAAGTTCATGATGTGCTGATGACAATCGTTAATCCCCAGTATATACCTCTTGTATATAACATACATAAACAATATGATGCAAAAAGCAGTACAGAAAGACACACACACACACACCCTAACACACACACTCACACCAACAAATATATATATATATAAAGTATTATTATCACACTATTCTTGTTATTCAAGGGCGGATTGTCATTCTCTCCTTGGTAACAAATGACGCAGAGGATCATGCTAACACATATTGTACTGAACGCAAAATATCTGATGGAAACGTCACGCATATTGAAATTCATCTAAGGGCTAATGGAGATATTCATCGCTGCCAAGGGAACACTTCCTGCAAGGAAGTTGTCCAAGTATGAAGAGTGTAGAATATTATATTTTTGTCCAAGATATATGTTGATTTTACGATGCGTTCTTGGAATGGTGCATGCAGTGTGTATTGCTAAAGTTAGAGTGTGAAATGTATTTTCACCTTATGCATACAAATACCTTTTATGGAAGCTTAGATGATTGCTTGTCTTATTAATACGATTAAGGAAAATAGTAATGAATAGTATCGACAGAAGCAAAATATTTGATCAGAAGACAAAATCAACATTTAAACGGCTGATAGCTCAAACAACACATCGTCAGAAACAAATAAATCACCAGAATATATTGCCAACTATTTCTATCGCTTTGTATAGAAAAAAAGCACCTATGTGTTAAAATCAAGTTTTAAGAAATCTACAAACATGGACGATATATGAGATTATAATTATGGGTCTGGAAAATCCGTGATAAGCCATGGTATATCAAAAAGAATAAACGTTTGACCAAATGAATTATCAAGACTGTTTATTAAATTGCATCACTGAAGAAAAACATGTCTTTTGGAGAGAATATAATCTCTCTCTCTCTCTCTCTCTCTCTCTCTCTCTCTCTCTCTCTCTCTCTCTTTCTCAGTTTGTCTTTATCTCCTCTATCACTCCCTGTCTGTGTATCTATGTTTCTGTCCATCTACCTATCTATCTATCTATCTATCTATCTATCTATCTATCTATCTATCTATCTATCTATCTATCTATCTATCTATCTATCTATCTATCTATCTATCTATCTATATATATATATATATATATATATATATATATATATATATATATATTTATATATATATATATATATATATATATATATATATATATATATATATATATATATATATATATTGATCTATCTATCTATCCCGATAGATAGATAAAACACCCATATCGACATTTATTAGCTTTGTTTCAAACTTACAGATATTTGACGTTAGATCTGCTCCGGTAAGCAACATTTTATTATTTTACTATATGTAGGGTCGTATTTGGAAGTGGAAGTACTTTAATTTCTTCATATGATCAGTTTAAATCCTCTAAGTCCATTGCCAACAATGTCGTTTGTTTATTAAAATATATGCAAAGTCGTATTTGGCAGTGGAACTGTTTACTTTCTTCATATGATTAATTTACAGCATTTAAGACTCTTGTCAACCATGACATTTTTTCTTAGAAGAGGTATCGCCATATGAATATGGAATAGATGTATATATATATATATATATATATATATATATATATATATTAAAAAGCAAGGCGACTACGTTAGTTTAAGTGCAAAATGAGGCAGCTAAATATCGCTTTTGCCCGAGCTTAAGATAAATGTAGTAAATTGACTGCGAACAGTGCAAACTAGTATTTAAATTCCCTGAGCGCTTTCAACTCTTAATGAGTCGTTTTCAAAGGTAATACAAATCATATACAAGACAAACAAAAGACCTATTTGTTTGCAAAACGTTACTGGACGGAACTGTTGCGTATGCTGGGAGGTATTTCAGATTGACCTAGAAATCAATGAACCTTAGCTACATATGTTATTTTAAGTTAATACAGATAGGGATATTTCACTGTTTTATTAGTGATTAGACGTTATCTAGTAACTAACAAGCACATTTAGAGGCTTATCAAAAAACAAATGTTGGCTACAAAGTTTTATGTGTGATTAGCTGTATTTTACTTATCTTCTTGGTTTAAACCGCTTGTTTTCGATATTTAAAGACGGACTTTTTAGGTCGATTCCTTTCGTTTCCGGATTTCGGAACAACTGTTGTGGTTGTGTTTAAATGAAACAATTGTTGTCACTGAACATGCTTAATTATGACGTATTTTCTGCTTTTATCTGATGTTATGGACATCATGTTTCTCTTTTGTCAAGTTTGAGTATCTGTTAGGATGGTAGGTGTGTTGGGACGTATGGCTTTCAACTCAGTTGGCAAAAGTTGGATTTGGAATTTAACTTTTTGGTGCTGTCAATTGCTTTTTTGTAAATATGGGATGGTCACAACTTCGAGGTTTAGATATATGTATTTCCTGCAAAGTAAATGGGGATTGATTATTCGGTATCCTATTTAAGCTAAGTATGTAAAAGTGTCTCGGCAGGGCAGAAACTCAATCCCTCCAATAAAAGTGTGTTCTGCCTCAGTAAGTTCTTACTTTCAGATAGTGACCACTGGTTTAGTAAAGGTTCAATCAGTGTTTGCACTAGAGTGCGCATGATTCTTCCTATTGCGGCGATATTTTTACTTTTGTTTGCTTTTAGAGGGAATCTCGTAGCTTGAGGTTTCTTAAAATTAATGATTTGGATGTAGATCACGACTTCTAATTTTTCAATACATAACATTGTTTAGTTTTGCAAAGAGTCGTTGTTGATACTTATTTATTTTGAAGCAAAACGTTTGCAATTGTTCGTATATTTAAACTGAATTCAACTGCTGTTTTAGTCCTTCGATGTTTACTGATTTGTCTAGATATTGGTGATTTAAGTTTTCCCACAATAGGGTTTGAGTTTCATGACGCATTATGGGTAATTTTATTTTTTCTTTGCTGATTTTAATTGCACTATTGTCCATAATTTGAGGCGTGACCTTTCTTGACTGATTTTGTTTCGTGTAAATATTGCAAGAGAGTGCAATGATGTTTTAGACTTAGCAAGGCATTTTCGTTGCGAAAATTTTCGAGTGTTTTTTTATCGGTCGAGACAATCGCCATTCTACATGAGTCGGCAATTAACTAAATACAAGTAATACATTTGGAACGAATACATTAACATGACATAAAATACAGAGCTAAAATGGTATGACATCACATTCATTTAGACCAGAATACAAAGTTAAATTATAAGGGCAATGATGTATAAATTTGTCATCAAATGTTCGCATCTTGAAAGAGAAAACCTAATAGAAACCGACCAGAGATTTTTGCAAGGGATATATTTACCTGTGGAAAAAAACATCGACCTTACTTTAAATATACGTTGAATGTGATTAACGAATTAAAGTTAGTTATTTTCTCCACTTTCACTTACCGAATACTCTACTTAAACTTAGAAATCATCCGGTAATGCTTCCGTATGTGTTAGTCATATTACAATGTTCAGAGGAATACATTATATGTTATATTTTGCTCAAAATAACTTGAAGAAACAAGCCAATGTTGTTTATTTTGTTGCTCAATTGTATTGTTCATAGGACTCGCTAAATCAGAGGTGGGTAAACTTTCCAGTGCAAGGACCGCATACACACATTTACAACTTTAGCGGGCTGCATAGTTATTTAAGTAAAATTATTAAAATTGAAATAGCAAAAACAAAAGGTTTTTCTAAATAACATCTTAATTTTTTTTCAGTTGTTAACATGTCGTTTTTTATAATATTTGAAAACGTAGCTTCTTGGCGTTAATGATATGGCTTTTACTATTGACATGGTTTCAATGCACATAACACTGACAGCATCAAACATACAATCTTTAATAATTTCTGTTTCCAAAAATGGTTTGTTTTGCTTTGCAATTATGTTGCATTCTCTTGTAAAGATAAAGTTTTTACAAACACAGCTTTCAGTTTTTTAAACCTTTTTAGCAGATCACTTGTTCTCTTTTCAGTTCTTGTTTTGATAATTTTTTCCAAAGTTACCGTGCTTAGTCTGAAAGTGATTTTCAAATTGACCTCCTTGAAAACGGCAATAGTGTCTTGACAAATCAAACACACAGCTTTAACACCCAGCTTTAACCCCAACATCAGTAAAAAATACTTGTCAGTCCGCTCCTTGTTCAACGCACTGCATTCATCTTCGATTTTTCGCTTTCTATATATCCTCGAACTACTCACTTTAGTAAACTTTGGTAGAAAATAAAAGCTTTTTTAAATGTATACATCGATACGGAACTGTTAATCCTGGTAAATTCTTCACGTCAACACTTTCGGGTTAACTGCGAGTCATTCGTCTGCAATGGCGAGTGCATACATTGTTCAAAACGTGTTGTTAAGATTTAAAAGAAAAATCCCAGGCAAAAATGTATTTTATAAGTAAATCTCGACAAAGCTAATCTATATTTCAAACATTATACATTAACAGTTCTGGCGATATGAGACCGTAAATATGATGTTTTTGTGGTATACCTTAGTTTTTTCTATAAATATGTGCATATGATAGTGTTGTTTACGTCCATGCATATGGAATGGGTGCCATATGCAAACGCATATAGTGTTTACTACGAAATGACACTATGCATAGCCTCCTCTGAGCAAGTTTGTATTTCTCAATATAAATTAGTTGCACTCCCTATGTGTAAAGCAATTTATTATGTTCAACATAATAACTATATGTATGTATGTGCATATATTGAGGGCAGACCCTTGTATTAAACCTCCTCCAGTTTTCATTTTGGCAAATTAACGTATTTGTTATCAAAGTACATTTCATCTAATGTTAAAGTCAAGGTGATATGCACATAATACCCGCGCGCATTGCATGCGTTTGTTTCGCTTTGGCTATATAAGTTTTTTTTAATATCGTCATGTTTAAATTCGTATCTAAATTAATAAGAAGGATAAAGTAACACTTAAGCACAAAAGAGTGCCATAAATGTAATGACACATGGTCATGTTTTTTTCTAGAACACGTAATGAATATAATATGTTCGTTTTTGCATGGTGCTAAGATATTTGGATATACTTTTAAACATAGTATGTAAGATAAAAGATTGAAATGAATTCTGTATTAATCATTTAAGGTATTACATTCCAGGACAAAGATAGTAATTACAATTTATAGTTACAAACACAAAAGCATAATGTTTAATCATCGGTACCTTTGCATAATGTACTAAACCAAGTTTTGATCCACAATGTTGAAACTGAAAAGAAGTAAACATAAATATCTAATGTTCCGTACACATGTCAGGTTCAACAGAACAAGTGTCCAGTTCTGGAATGTCTGATGGTGATAGTCTTCTTGCCGTTCCTATTTCTGGGTTGTTTTGGTGTATCCGTTGCTTTCTCTATCTATACATACTGGCAACGCATGAGTGCAAAGGTAATATATTTTACTATTTAGCATGTCATGAATTTAATACGTCTTCAACATTAATTTGTACACAATTTCAAACAAAGCTTGAATATGTACAAATGGGCTGTTGATTATAATGAGTTTTCTGTCGTAATAATATACTTAAATTGCTCAAAATGCCTGTTTCAAGGGAACGTATTTTCACACTCATTGAATTGTTTTAAAACTAATATTGTTTAATAAACAGCATTGTGCAGTGCAAACATTAAAATATATTTCTACATGCATAAAACATACATCGAGACTGAGAGATGCATAGCGAGAACGAAATATATTTACAATATTATTTAAACCATACAGCTTTATGACCAATGCTATACTATAAAAACTGTCTATGTGACATGCATGAAGCAGTTATTCAAATTTACAAAATGTCGTACAATTATTTATGAGAAGAATGGTTACATATTCACTTAAAACGAATGTCCCGGACCACCATTTTTGTTGCAATGGTAAATAACTCGATCATTATGAATGAGCAAGCAAACGTTCAGTGAAGCATATTTAACGGTGCCCCGAAACCAGGCAAAATTTGGAATATGTACACTAGAGCGTAAATACTTGTGGTTATTGTGTTTTATATGAGACAGTTTCACTACATACTGAATAAAATTGTTTTTTCGCGTTGCCATAGGGGATATGTGTTCTATTTGCTCCGTTCCTGATTCCCGTCGCTATTCCCGGTTCCATTTTCTGTTCTGCAAGAGTCCTCATTATGATATGCACGGAATGCCTCTCCTGTAAGGTACGTATCACAAATATAGAGTTCAAGACTCTAACGTTTAATAACAACTCGTGTGCCATGTTCTTATTATTAATACTAAAGTTGATGCTAATTAAATCTTCAATTAACAAAACTGCCTAAAATCATAAAGAATATACATTTTGTTAATTGTCAGTTCAAATTATAATATTTATCATAGTCACACAGCTAATATATATTAACATTTCTCACATCGGAAATATACTAGAATCGTTCTTGTTGTATATCTAATCAGAACCAACGATGAAGGAGTATCTATATGTCAAAGCAATGCAAGGTTTAGATGGATATTGCACTCCACATATGAAAGTCATAAGTAACATATATACAGCGGTTATTTATACATTCTTGAAAAAGATTTGGTAACCTAACTCCATGCAAATTATACATCATCCAAATATCAGTATGATAGTTACGGAAATTGATTGGCAAAAACTAATTTTGTTTTATTCATAGCAAGAGTATATTAACGTTCACCTACTTTTGATCCTGGTTTGACTGAACTCTATACGTCCATCATGTCTCATCACCTTCATGTGTCTATCAGTTAGCGAATAACAAAGTAAACGCATTGGAACATAACTGGTTCAATAATTGAAATAAATAATATTCGGAAATTCCAAAAGCAATCCACCTTGAATACAACAAACAAATACTGTAAGGACCCACTTATAATTTCAATTCAGACCATTGTCAACTAATACATTTATACCACAAATCAAACGTAATGAATAAGGATGATTTGGAGACATTATAAAAGACAATTTTAAAAAACAAATTGAAATAAATAAGACATAATCATTCCGAAACATTTATTCTTTGATGAGATGTAAATGAATGGATACTAAGTTTCTCAATAGCTTTTGAAACAACATTCGTTGTTAACATTTAAAATGAAATTTGAACATTTCATAATCTCTTTCCAGATGTCAATTATTTAATTATTTTCGGTGGTTATGTATGTTACTTTTATTTTTTATTTGTGTTGTTTTATATCCTTTTCACAAGTAGCGTTAAAGAAACTGGATACACAATATAGATCAGATCAGTAGAATACAAATAGTTTTCGTCATATGTATATATGCGTACACAGTTGTGTATGTGACGCTAGAGAGAGAGAGGGCTCTTGTTTTCAGAGTTCATTAATCCAAAAAGGAGTCTTGATGTTTTACAGTGACCATAATAAAACCAGCGTTCTCTCCTGTTTAATAACATGTTTCCAAAGTGTCACAATTACAGTGGAGCACCATATGACTATGGTATGCATATTTTACACAATGTCTGTTTCGTTTTGAGCCAGTATGCTTAATGATATACAGCCTAAGCTAGCTCCGTTTGAATCATGAAACAGATCTTATAAAAAAACAAACTATATATATATATATATATATATATATATATATATATATATATATATATATATATAGAAAGAGAGAGAGAGAGAGAGAGAGAGAAAGAGAGAGAGAGAGATGTGTCTGTGTGTTTGTGTGTGGTTGAGTGTGTAAGTGTGTGTTCATTAGTACCTTCAAGATGTAACTATTGTAACTGAATTATGGCTGGTTCATCTCAATATCTACTCCAGAAACGTTAGCAAATTCAAAACACATATGCTCGGATAATCTTTACATTACCACGACCATAACACACCTCCCTTCCGTTCTGTACCCTACACTGGTTATTCATTCGATCCAGAATCAAACACAAAATGTGTTCTCTGTTCTACGTTTCACTGACGGACTCCGGTCAAACATACTTATCCGGCCTCACCAATATGTACACATCAGCAAGAAACGTACGCACCTCTTCTGACAATCGTATTCTCATTGTTCCCAGAACGAAAATAAATAACATGTACAAATTCAACTTTTAAATTAGAGTCAAACACCCAGTGATTCCATTAAAACTCACCTTTCTGGAACAAAATAACAAACTTAAAGACCTAATTATGTTTCGTACCTTAACTATAATCAGAAGTTTTCATATTTTCCAATTTCTTTTTGTATTTTTTTATGTAGTCATATCATTATATATATATATTGTAAAGCACTTACAGCTTCTAATGATTAGAAGCGATACAATGTCCTTTATTATTAATGTAATTATATATATATATATATATATATATATATATATATATATATATATATATATATATATATATTGGTTTGTGTTTATTAGTGAA
This sequence comes from Unio pictorum, assembly GCA_030141615.1. Lineage (NCBI taxonomy): Eukaryota > Metazoa > Mollusca > Bivalvia > Unionida > Unionidae > Unio > Unio pictorum. The sequence goes on along the minus strand of JARLTB010000034.1, from coordinate 4,001,748 downwards.
ATTTATATACATATATACCCACACTATTGTATAAATCTTTTCAGTAAAGAAAAGTCTCATACATTTTTATCTCGTTTTAGCAGCCAGTGACGAACAAAAGTTTCATGGAAATAACAGTAGAACAAACAAGAGGTTTCTGGAAATGCATATGCTGCACAGGCTCTACAGACTACTATACTACTATAGACATAAATGTTTAAAACAGCGACTGCGGATGTTGACAGTATTCACAAACATAATTTAATTACACGTAATTGGTTGGAATTATTGGGTGACTTACCATAAACTGATCAAGTTTTTGTTCTTATTATTATATAATATATCCATGATTCGCAGAGGATATATAAGACTCGACGTTTGACTCGATTCAATAAACTTAGGAAAGCAAAATTGTTATGAACGTTACCAAATCTTTTACTAATATTTAAAATTTAATATTCCTAATATGAATTGCATCTGTAAAACTTGGTATCGCACACATAATGGTAAACAGCTATCGGTTACCTTGCTTGGTGATAGGAAAGGAGCTGACACAATATACCATAATTCTACTAAATTATTTGTCAAATTAAGGAATCAGTTGAAGACGAGCCTTAGGTATTTCTGATTGGGTCTTCCTACTTTTTGACAAGTATGATAAGATCTACGTCACTCTTGATTTTTGGTCAATAACAGTGAGGTGATTATGTTTGATGAATCTTTATAATCCCTAAATGAACAGCAAAGGAGTTTAGTGTGGCAGATTATTTGTTTCTTGTTCGTAAGGTATTGCAACTACATTATGATAGTTCACCGACCATTCGCCTCCAGTTGGTATCTTGGAACAAATCAGTAATTCGTTTCAAAATGAATTAACCACAAACTTCCCTCCAACTAGGTCTATACCATGTAATAAATGAATATCCTTTACTGGTACCTCAGACATTGTTCCAACTGATCCTCAGACTTCGTGTGATCATCTAATTGCAGATAGGATATGAACATTAACAAAGTCGCGCTCTACTCCCTCAATAAGAAAACTATTCAAGAAGATTGCGCAGAAAAAATGAAAGTACCTGAAAATAAAAGACTCCGAGGAGCTCCTGTAAATCTTAAAATGTAAGAGTGGGATTTGCCTAATCACCCACGAGTGATACAGTGATACAGAACTCTTCGATATGAATTCTTCATAATTCTCCATAATTAAATCAAACTGGGTTTTTTAAAAACCAACACATGTATAGCTTTCAATATATGACCTTGACCTTGATCTCTTAATAATAATAGCATGTGTGATAGGTCCCTCTTGAGTATGGTGTCTTTGTTTCAATACGTAGAAATCAGAAATAGCTTGTCCTTTGTCCTACATTAGGTACTCGTAAGAATGACAATAATGAATAATCAATCTTCTTTGAAGTTTCATTTTTTAGCAGTTGTGTCAGTTTGAGTATTAGAAATGCTTGCACATAGCACGATTAGAAATATTCATAAGGGCAAGCGGACTGGAAATAATTCTCCGGAAATAATTAATGAATCAGTTGATATTTGTAGATGATTATTTCAAGGCGGTATCATAGATATCGACGTATGTCAAGAATGTATCGATGAACTCGTTGATGGTTATCATAGTTACTAATTGTCACCACGATTAAATATAACGATAATAAATAAGATTATCATACACTATCACTATTATATACCAACCGTGGTCAGAGTAGTATACTCGCGATTACCCGTTTAAAGAACAATTTATGCAGATGGTCTTGGTGATGTTTTTCAATGGTTATTTGCAAGAATGGCTCCAAAAATAGCACCACTTGCTAAACAAATATCGATGAAAGCTTTTAATGTTATCAGCAAAAAAGCTCCTGGGAGTATTGGTAATATTGCCAATTCGGCGTATTCTGGAAGCAAAGAGAGCTAACACGAATAATACGACGATAACCGCCGCCAGTAAAATAATAAACCAAGCCGAGGATCAAAAACTAACAGGTTTGATAAATCAAGAATCTGATTAACTACAAAGAAATATTAACGCAACTTTAAGAGTGGGATGAGGTTTTAGATCACGATTTAGATCAAGAAATATATAGTAAATTGTTCAGATCTTCACCTGACGGAGCATTTGATATAGACACACCAGTGCTCAAGGATGACTCTGTACGCGAATATCAGTTTTATTCTTATCACGAAAGAGACCGAAATAGTCGATCAAGGATTGAACTTCAAATTCAGGATACAAGTAAATACTTCCTACCCGCTCAAGTATATATTCAAGTAGAAGGGGAATTTGTAACAAATGTTGAAGCTAATACACCATATGACGCAAATGTGCGACTTGATTTCGTCCATAATTGTATTATGGCATTATTTAGTAGCGCTATATACATACATATATATATGGTTGATGCAAGAGAGATTGAAACTATTAATAGTGATGTCAATGTCGCCACAACAATAGTGGGTTTAGCGAGATATTACGATGATTATATAAGATCGGCTGGTCCATGTTTAATGTTTGCTAAGGATGTTACTAATCACGCTGAACATGTTCAGCATATCAAATTACATACACCATTAGCTACAGGAATTGCTGATAAACCAGATGATTTTGAACATGAGGATAGACAAGTTGCTCTTTTTAATATTATCAAATGTGTTAATCCTAATTGCAATCTAGGGTTTGCAAAGAGCGTATTAATGTTATCAGGCGATCATAGATTATTTTCATGTGTAACTCCACTGTCGCATTTTTTGGATTTTGTAGAAATGTTAGAATTGTTATCTTTGGAGCTAAACATACAGTAGCCCTTGTAAGAAGAAATGATGATAATGAATAATATGGCGAGGATCTGGCTTTGCTGCTGATATGGTAACTATAACAAGACTCATTGTGGATGAAAGTAATGACTACATCGATTACCGCACAGGAAAAATTACTATCATTTATGGCTAACGGTGGTATATCATTACTATCATGACTAACAGTTACGACAGATATAATTCGGAGTATGATTAACGGTATACTTACTTGGTATATGTCATCATAGCAGGGTGTTTCTGCACCGCGGTATATATGTGTTAAGCTGAAAAATCATATCGGATAATTTCTCAAGACCGGAGTCATCTGATATTTGACCAACTGGGAGTTACCGAGGTTTCATTAAGAATAATCGGTCAACAAGAACTATCCGAGGATACTTTCCTTAATTACAGACGAAACAAAATAACACGCTCGTATCATCGTTTGTTGACATGTATGGGATGTGATCTAAATATTGATACTGGTCTGCAAACATCACATTTCGATATTAGAAACCTATATCCGATATTTTACTTTTCGTTGGAACATCTCGATTAACCAGACAGAGTGTCGTTCATATACACTTCCGAGCTCGTGTGAATCCGGTTGTCGTCCCTAATTACAGAGAAAGAGCTGTTGTAGTTAGCGACAAATCATTGTTACATGTGGCTGTTGGTGGACGAATGAGAGTTGTTGATGCACCAGAGGAAAATATGTAACACAATTAGATCACTCGTATTATTATAAGTGTCGTATAGTCGCGTTAGTGTTACTCTGACTCCTGGTCAGATTAAAACGTTGCAGTCGGATTCAACCAAAACATGTGTAACTACAATATCGTTTAAACACAATCAGATCACAGGTGGTCATAATAAACTATCACTGTCAGCGCGTCAGATTAAGCATTTCAATGATGAAAATGAATCCAAAAAGCCGAGTGTTCTGCTTACTCTCTCTGCGGGTGCGATGAAAGACACAATTACATCTGGTGGTATATTTCCACTTCTCGCGACTATACCAGCATTGCTTGCAGCGACCGAACCTGCAGTCGCGAAAGCTGCGGCGTTGGGATAAGTTGGAACAGCGGCAGGAATGGCACTAACGAAAACAACAGAACGAAGATACAAAAAAATAAAGGGGCAAAAAAATAAAGGGGTTCCAGGTTACCAGGGACTTATTCATGGTACAGCGTAAGAGGGTATTCATGGTAAAGCTGAATAGGTCTAAGATTTCCAGGGACGGCTTACAAACACAATTGTCAAATTCGAAACCATGCAAAGTCAATCAAATGGGTAGGGCAAGGAAGAATGATATATATATTCTTAGTCATTATAAGTGTCCAAAGATACTTGCTGGAGTCAACACAATTTGAAATACAAGTTGGTACCCTACGTATCCACTGTACATGTGTTTTGATAGCGGATGTCATGTCATTGTTATCTTTCGTCATTTATAGGTATATGTGTTTTAATTCGCAACGTACACTTTACAAAATATCTCAAGCACACACACATACACATACACAAATCTCACTGTATCATTCACAAAGAATTCTTACATTTATCATAATTTTGTTTGGGAAGAGCATTTATCATTTGTTGCGTTTCAGACGTGTCTTCTATACTACTACTTGTACCACTGGTGTTACACATGGGTCGGTTATTGGACTTGTTCCCGTCATTATGTACTCAATCGCTCTCAGTTGTCTTAGATATTCATTCAATGTCTCACCAACTGTATGCTGATGACACACATACATACAGATCTAACCAGGTAACTGACGTTGATGCTACCATTAATGTTGAAGAGAGGTGCATTTCTAATGTGACATCACGTCTGACATGTAACAAGCTGCAGATGAATGATGATAAAACTGAGGACATTCTGATAACAACGCCGAATTTTCTCATTCACATCATTAACCTCAAACAATAAATATCACCAACACCATCATTAAATTTAAATTAAAGACATCGCTGAAAAACAGAGAGGATTTGGCTTTCCAGCAGACTCACTATTCATAAACAAATCTACGAAGCCGCTTAGAAGAACGTCACAAACATTGTCCATTTAGCCAAGTCATCCCACTACAGTACTAAGATCACGGTGAGTTTCCAGCTGCAAAGAGCTTTTGGAGATAACTAAAAAACTAATGTCAAGGAACAAAAGTACAAACCAGTAGAGATTAGAGATTCGCTTGACAGCACAATTTCAACTGATTCGTCACCATACAGTTATGATGCAGAATTTCAGCGACAACCGTTAGGAGCATTTGAACATATTCCTATTGATTTAGTACGGATAATCGTGATGAAAAGTGCACCAAAGACTTGTGAACTTGATCCAATTCCGACATCACTGGTGCTTGAGTACTTAGGCCCAATATTGCCTTCACTAACTGATATTAATAATATCTCTCTCTCTCATCAGGGGAATTCCCATCACTTTTCAAAACTGCCATCGTAAAGCCACTGCTGAAGAAACCAACACTGGACCATAACGATTTAAAGAACTACCGCCCAGTTTCTAATCATCCAATTCATTTCACAAATCTTAGAAAAAGTTATTCTAACTCAACTTGTATCTCATCATCTCATGTGAATTCAAACAGTCTTTTTAGCAATGTACAGTCTGCATATCGCCCTTGCCACAGTACGGAAACTACTCTTCTGAAAGTATTTAGTGACATTCTCTCTGCTTTGGATAGTGGAAAGATTACAGTCCTCACTCTCCTGGATTTATCTGCAGCATTTGACACAATACGTCATGATATATTACTTCACCGTCTCCAACATGTATTTGGCATTCAGAATATAGCCTTACAATGGTTCAAGTCCTACTTAGTTAACAGGACATAAATTATATCTGCAAATGGAATACACTCCAGCCGAGTTGACGTATGTTGTAGTGTTCCACATGGATCTGTTCTTTCACATGTTCTCTTCATTCTATACACTCAGCCGCTCTCAAGTGTCATAGATCATCACCCAGTGTCGCACCAGTTATATGCTGATGACACCCAAATATACAAGTCTAGCCACGCAACTGAAGTTGATGCCACCATCCATGGAGTAGAGAAGTGCATTTCGGATGTGAAATCACGGATGACATGTAACAAGCTGCAGATGAATGATGATAAAACTGAGGCTATTCTGATCACAACACAAAGACTTTCTCATTTACATCCGTTACCTCAGACAATACATATTAGCAACACCAACATTAAACTCTCACAGTCAGTACGGAACCTAGGCATTACTCTAGACAGTACTCTCACATTTCACCAACATGTCATGAACATATGCAAGGCTGCATATCTTGAATTGAGACGCATCAGTTCAATTCGTTAATCTTTCAGTTGATGCCACTAAAACACTTGTGTGTTCATTAGTACTTTCAAGACTGGACTATTGTAACTCAATTGTGTCTGGTTCGTCACAATATTTACTCCAGAAACTTTGAAAAGATCAAAACACAGCTGCACGGATTATCTTTAGAGTACCTCGATCAGAGCACACCTTACCACTGTTCTGTACCCTACATTGGCTATCAATTCGATTCAGAACCAAACACAATTTGTTCTCTGTGCTATGTTTCACTGACAGACTCCAGTCCAACATACCTATCCAGCCTCACCCATGTGTATACACCAGCTAGATCCTTACGCTCTTCTTCTGATAATCGTATACTGATTGTTCCCAAGGTGAAAACAAAGTCATATGGACAACGTTCGTTTGCACACCAGGGCCCGGCGACGTGGAACGAATTGCCTATTGAAATTAGACACAAAGACACAGTGGTCCCTTTAAAGAGTGCTCTTAAGACTCACCTGTTTCGACTGCACGGATAAACTTTGCGACCTAATCATGTTTGGTATCTTATATGTTTTCAGAATTATTTTATGTTTTCCAATTTCATTGTTTTTGTCATTTGTTGTTCTTTAGTGTAGTCATATCATTATTGATGGTGTAAAGCGCTTAAAGCTTCGTAAGATTAGGCTCTATAAAAAGTCCTCAGTATTATTATTATTATTATTATTATTATTATTATTATTATTATTATTATTAGTAGTAGTAGTAGTAGTAGTAGTAGTAGTAGTATTAGTATTAAATTCACACAGTCAGTACGAAACCTAGGTGTTACTATGGGCAATACTATCAAATTGCACCAACATGTCATGAACATTTGCAAGGATACATATCTTGACCTGAAACACATCAGCTCCATTAGCAAATATCTTTCAGTTGATGCCACTAAAACAAGTGTATGTTCATTAGTACTTTCAAAACTGGACTATTGTAACTCAAAACAGCTGATCGGATCATCCATAGAGTGCTACGACCAGAGCATACCTTCTCGCTGATATGTACCATACTCTGGCTATCCCTTCAATCTAGAATCAAACACAAAATTTGTTCTCTGTGCTACATTTTACTGATGGACTCCAATCTAACGTAACGACATGGCCTCATCCATGTGTACACACCAGCAAGATAGTTATTCTCCTCTTCAGACAATCGTTTAATCATTAATTACACTATGACAACGAAGTCATATGGACAACAATCCTTTACATACCTGGGCCAAGCATCGTGTAACGAATTGCCCATTGAAATTAGGCTCAAATGCTCAGTGACCAATTTTGAGAATGCACTTAAAGATCACAGTTTTCAACTGTAAGACCAAATATAAAGACCTAATAATGTTTCCTACCTTAAATAATTGTAGCATTTATTATGTTTCCCAATTTCATTGTGTTATATGTGTTGTTGTCATATGAGTATATATGTTATAAAACGCTTAGAGCGTCTAACGATTAGGCGCCTTACAAAGTTCTCATTATAATTATGTTTAAGTTTCTGTTTCTCATACGTACAGAATTTTTGGAAAATAATCATATTATTATACAAAAACTGATTACCTGTTGCGAGAGTAACAATATCATATCAGATTCAACTTATGTCTCATTTTTGAAAACAAACAAATTTGACAATAACAAAGAACCATATTGACACATTACATACAAAAGCTCCTCATAGAAGAATAGAATTCATGAAAAGTATTATAAACAGTTTTAACTGATGTAGGTCTTATTTTTTGTCACACTGTCATCACAAATTGTGCAGTTGACTGTTTTAGGCCGAGGATGGTATACCTCATCGAAATAGTTACTTCGGATATTGATGAGATCTTTACTGATTCATTACAGGATAATTAGAGAAACGGATTGTTTATGGCAAGTATCTTTTTGAGAATCATGCTCTACAGATCTGGGAGTCTGTGACTGGGTCTAATCAGTGCAACATCATTATGGGGAAAGTTGATACCATTATAGTATATGTTCTTTCTAAGTCAATGATGTCTCGTATATAATTAATTTAGTTTCAATATCAAAACTTAGGGTATTATTAGGAACGATTGAGATTACACAGTTTAAGAAGAGGCATACAATGAAATGCCCTTGAGATTCTGGAATTAATTGTGTCAAATTACTCTTTTGTTTTGTCCCTACTGGATAACACCAACTTTTAAACGTCAGGTAATAGCAACATATAATACACATATAATTTTTGTTACCTTTTTATAGCATCTTCCATTAATGACAAAAACTGGCAAGTATTTAGTTCTTCTCTCTATTTAATCCAAAATATATTTCAAGAGGAAGAGCAAAATGTGAAATGGCAAAATGATGGAACTTGTTCTCAAAAGGCTTTGTTGAATTAAAATATAAATACTTTAAAAATATTTAAAATCTATATTTTTATACTTTTGGACCAGAAAATATGTGCTTTGTTTCATACTCGAAATCGACATGCACATGGATTATTTCATTCAAATCGTTGTATCGTTCATTGTGCAGTTATTTGTGTAAAATAATTTGTACAGCAATTATCATTTTGGAAAGAGATATGTACAAGAATTAGAACCCAACATTGAGGAAGATTTTGAAATATCTACATAATTTTCAGTAGTTAATTCGTATGCATCATATGAGTTAAGGTAGCATTAGTAATATAAGTTGCTTACATTTGATTACAATTATGCGTTAGAAAAGGAATAACGTGACAAGTACACGTATTACAGCTGATTTTGTTCATTATCTTGTGATCAAATCAAACATTCCCTGATTTGAGCGAAAGGTTATAGGACTATTGTATTCTGTATTGGTAACATCGAGTAAATAAAATCTGGTGATACAATGACAGGCAACTTCAAAATGAACTCGAATACAATAACTGCACTTGGTAATCCAACATCGGACACCGACGCTGTGACCAAAATCTATGTAGATGTCGTAGGCAATAATCTATCAACGCTGCGAGCCGAATATAATACCACCAAAGATAAACTTTCAACGCTGAGATCAAAATACGATGTTCATGTAAACATTTTAGAAAAATTGATGACACCGTGTATAATTTCTTTTGAAAACCGCCAAATATCCCCATGAAACTGTCTGATATTAAAACAACCATCGACACGATTAAACAAACACAGGATAATATCATTGGAGATTTTCCTGCTATCGCTGAACGGCTTGATTAGATTAACATACTGCATCAACAAAATATCAATACCGTGTACTCGGTACAAAATAGGGACTTTATGTGGGCACCTCAAAATAACATTATTGTTGTTACCGGGGAAGTCCAGGGTATCTATAGCATAACTTTAATTTCAACATTACAATTAATGTGTCATCAGATTTATCAGATTTATCAGCCGGTGTTAACAGCTTAAGTGAGTTTATACGCAAGGGAAATTCTGAAGGTTTAGAATAAAACCCATCAATGGTAATTTAACAGCAACGACAATCAGATACTACGTACAAGATTTAATTGATTTAAGTAAATAATGTAATGAATGCCAAACAATATCGATACGATCAAGTGCGCAAGTTACAAACTAAACTAAATAATCTCGTTGACGTGTATACGGTAAAGATAAACAAATACCGCAGGCATATTATTCGCGTTGACATAATCGTGTATTAGGTTTCAACTGTTGTTGCTGGAACGGGTAAATTGCTATCATCGATAACAATTATGACACCTGTAGTTGTCACAATCCGTGTTTCAGCGGCAACAATTACAGGGGTTCTTAATATCATTGTAAAGAAATGTCCACATTCAGTTAGAATAAACAACACGAGTATATAATTAAGTTACATATCGCAACGGCTGTATGATCTCAAGTATCTTCTTTGATATCATCTAGACTTCACGATACAATGATATTCGATAACGAGTTCTCGGTGATGATTACCATCTACGATACAGCGACATCAACATTAGAAAAACATAGCAATAATAATGACGACGGAATTACTGCAACAGATAGCCGCGAACACAGCCCCATCAAAGACAACCATGATCTCAATAACCTCAACTAACCCTGAAGTTAGCGTGAACGTTCCAAGTGCAATTTGGGTAAAGGAAATCGCGCTAGCAAAAATACTTGTATATCACAGCTGGCCAAATATTTGATTAAAATCATTCGCGGGTCAAAAGCCGAATAATTATCTCGTGTTTGCAAATACAAATAATAAGGATAGAAACCCTGAATGGACTGTTGATTCTATACCATCCAGTAGTTATCAAATCAAACAGATCAATGATGAAATCCAACGTAGAATAAATTCCATTACGGGAAAAGAATCAAAACTTTCTATATTAGTCCACGAACCGATATTATTAGCTGCAAAACTAACCAAGCTATGTTGTAGATATTTATCAATCATCGCTCAGAACCGCGCTATGATGGCCTGAAATTCCAACAACGTGTTTATCAAAGACCGCGAGAACCAGACTGAAATGAGTTTAACACAGATGGAAAACTTTTTATAAGAGAACCCGAGTATAGAAAACTTATTTAAGAAAAGGAATTATTCCATATTTATTCTGATGACGAAAGAATACCCACTCGTATGAATGATTTATTTATGACTGATACTACAGGGAAGAGTTTTAATATGATTGAAAACGAATAATATATTAATAGTTTTAGAGAAAGAATAACCCCAGAACTCACTCGCGCATTTAGTAGATTACACAATATGTTTGTTAGTGCTACACATGATTATTCTGATGACTTAAAACAACAAATTATCGAAATAATTCAGTATTTAATTCAAATAATAGATGATATCAAGTACAATAATCTACTAATTCGTTATCGAGCAATACATATAATAGATGCTCGTGCGTACAATAATAAGACAATATTATATTAAGATATGGTATTTCTTGATCATTTTAAAATATGCGAACAAAAATTACCGACATTTAAATATCAGCATTTCCATCCGACCAACCGAAGAAACCCCTCAGCGATCTTATCACGGAGAACCTTCGTAAAATACTTCCTGCATAGAAAGAAATACTCACGGGGTGGGGGGGCATCCTCAACCATAATAATGACCCAGGCTGGGTGGGAGACATATATCACCTAGAAATGTAAATATATCATCATTGATCGCATTAAATCTATAGACATTTCTAAAAAGATTATAATCTATATCTCCCTTACACCATATTCCAGGATATAATTACTGCGGCCCTGGAACCAGACTCCGACTTGACGGCCAAGACCAACCAAGACCAGATGTATATCATTTAAATTGATCGGGCTTGTCATGCTCATGATGTTGCTTATAAACGTAGCAATGTGTAATATAGTCATATAGTAGATGTGACATTACTTCACGGGCTCAATTCTATTACGAATAAATCTTTCAAGGAATAATTACCTAACTGGTAAGTAAGGGCTGCGTTAAAGGGTAAACTAATGCATGGAAGTGGAACTCCCTATGCGGGTAATTAATCATCTGAATAATATTTTTAATATGGCTATTTATTATTCCCCAAGCAGATTGGTTATCAAGACAGGCGATATGGCATATTTATCTACCACCATCTAAGTAAATTCACTTTGCACATTTTGATGTCATCGTTCCAAATGAAGTACATCAGGAGGGTATATTATTTCTCCTCCATGATACTGTCAAATGACGGATTTACAAGTGCGTGTTAACTGTAGTTGATGTTGCGAGTAGGTACAAAGATGCTGAGCCATTATTGACAAATGCAGCATCAGAAGTACTAATGTGTTTGAAAGAATTTATAGACGAGGGCCTTTGATCTTCAACAGGTTTATCCTGGCAATGAATTGCAGGTTGCAGTGCTATCATTAATGAAGCAACATAATGTCACCATTAGACGATCACGCTGCAAAACACCGCGCTAAGGCAATTGTTGAACGATTTAATCGAACACTTGCTGAGCGGTTATTTGGATATCAATACGCGAAGGAATTCATTCAACACAAGGGATCTCGTGAATGGGTTGCAAGATTACCAAGTGTGATAGCTGCGTTACATAATGAAATTACTCAAACATCGACATGAAATCTAATAACGCGTTAAAACATAATATATATATATACTAGAACGAAATGATTTTTCAAAACAAGAAATACTTGGTAATGTGACTGTAAGATATTATTATGAACCAGGTGAGCTCGCGGGAGGAAATAAAAATAGCAACTGGTCCTATTTGGAGTGTCAATTCACACAACATATCTAGTATGACAAGATCCTCGGGTAGACCCGCAATCTATAAATTAGATTCAACTACACATCAGCGTGGATTTACATGTGATCAGTTGCAGTTGATACCAGATACACAATTACCACAGCAATCAATTAATTAGCACCTCTGCGTCTATTACACTCTAGACATGACAACAAAGCGTTTTCACGTGTATGACCACGTGCATATTTTATGTCTGTTGTAAATTGGTATGGATTGTCGTCTATAGACCAACACCATATCATTATACAATTACAACTCGCACAGTGGTTATTCTGCTGTTGTTTTAGCATCATTATAAAATCATCATTAATTTCAAATTCTCTATTATTTCTGTATCGCTTTTTTTATAACAAGCGAGTTGTTTTCTTATTATTTCAACGCTACAAATTTAATTGTAGGTGTTGTCATTACAATTTAAAATGACTCTACGAAAGTTGATTTATTCTTCTAACTCGTGACACTGCGAGATAAACTAAATTCGACCACTCGATGCGATCATCTATGATCTAAACAGGGAGATTTGTCAGCGCGCAATGCATCTTCGACAACATCAATATCGACCAGAACAATATCATTTAACACGACTGTTTTCTGATTTCCCAGGAATATCAACTTCAATATTTTGTTTTCGTACATCAGCTGGTATATAATATAACGGCACTGGCAGCGATGGGAACTTTTGTTTACGTAATTGAAACAACCACTATTGAAGTGTGTCTCTGACTATCTTTCTACTTGCACTATCAAATTTCCAACGCTTCCCAAATATTCATTTATATTGGTTTCTAAAATTATTATACTTGCTATTTTACATTTGATGTTCTCTGACTGTAATCTCATTAATTTCATGAACTCGCTTAATTCTGGATCGAGCGCTCTATGATCAGTATTAATTTCCTAGTAATAATCTACAAATAGCTTCAACCAATCGTGCGGAGACAAACCGACAAATCGCGGTGGTTGATCGTAATCGCCACACATTATCACAGCTGTATTTTTTGAGTAAGAGCCATTCAAGAAACATTTTTAATATATCCAACGACACTCTACATATCCAATCCCAAATAATGATCTTTGGAATATATTTCTCACCCATTCGATTAGGAGTCCATGTGTAACCCGTATACCCAAAGAAACTGTGATTAGTGCAGGAATTAACACCTCTCTATTTCATCTCTAGAAAGTCTTGTGTAGGTGCTGGCACAATCATGTCTGACTTAGTTCGAAATAACTCGATAACATGAGATGTCTTCACAGACCCGCCACATCCGTTTAAGTAAACGGTCTTATATCAACATACTAGATCGGATATAGATGGCGCTGACGATAATTCTGATATTCGATTGTTTCTCAGGTGATTTTCTTCAATCGTATCATCCGCAGATTCCTAATAATCATTTAACATTTCTTGTTTTATTCTCCATGATCCCCAATGCGCGTCAGAATTTGTAAAACGAGCCACTGATTCTTTATATTTGATATCTATATAAAATGAATCCGTTTCGACTTTGACCTTGGTGTCCAGAAATCTATTTATCATTGATAGCAGGATTATTGACACATAAACCAGCATAGACGATATTGGATGGTTATACTGAGTAGATTCGCCACTGATGTAGCTAACAATAGTTCCTAATTTTGTTCTACCAGACAAGTAAGCATTTTCCCGACTGACAAATATATCTATATCTGCTGCATCTGCGATTATAAAATCGTATTCAGCATCTTCCAAAATTAATCGTGAATAATACTGCTTGTGACCATACTCTCCTCTTTGGGTGAATTTTCCGATGATTTATTCTACTTAGAGATTTAGCGTAATTATCATTGATTTCAAAGATCTCCTCGAATTATTTAACAATATAGTCCTATGTGAGATCAGTACAATTTTTTTTATAATCGTTAATAATTTTATCAAGTCTATCGTCATAAGGTTGTGGTAACAAAAGCTCAGTCTGCGCTTTATATGAAATAATTGCCTCACCAACAATCACCGATATCAGTATTTTACAATCAATCATCTAATGTTATAACACTATTGGCGCCCAGTATTCTTCAGAGAAATGTCTACCAAACGAACATAATAATTTGGAGTCCTTTAACAAACTCGATTTATATTACACGAGTGAATCCGGTTAGATCAAAATCAGTTAGTGGTCCATTTATCGCAACTCGTGTCATCTCGTGCGTGGTATGTCAAAGTCGATTAAAATAATCAGCGCATTCTCCTTAACCGAGAAGACTTCCAGGTTACACGCAACCATATCAACCGAAAATAACATTTTTAGAATTATATTTGGTATTCCGTGTCTAAATCTACACAACTAGGTTGAACATCTGAGAAAAGTTAAAATATTGTTAGTTTCAACCGATTTCTTTGTCTGGCGAAATGAACTGCGACTGAATCGACTGTAAAACAGTATGTTAGTAATTGCTCGGTATTATCCTTTGAAAAATTCTCAGTTTTTTCATCGTGCCGTGAAGAGATTCTGTATGGTATATTTCACCCTTAGGTCTTACAAAATTTATCAAATTTACCTTCTTTATCTTGAAAACTCTGAAATAGCAACATTGACACAGGATCGTTTTTGCTTATCTCGTAACTAAAATTAAACATGTTTCTTCTAGTATTATCCGTGTAGTATTTCACAATTATATTTCGTGGAAATATTGCTACCGCGTTAGTCCACGCGTGAGCATTATCATCGATTACATTGATTGGAGACCCTTTCTCTTTACATTTCGATCCATATAAAACTTCTCCTGTTATCGTTGTGCAGCCCATTCTTTTATTGTAGCACCAGAATAAATAACTGATTTTCAGCCAATTTGTTTCTCTTTATACGTTTTGGATTTGCTAAAATGCTCTTTTACTCGTTCAGCTACACAATTTATTTTTGACATTTTCATAGGTTTTAGATTCTCAACAATTGGTTTTTCATTTATCGGATAAATTCTATAAATAATCCCGGTCACAGGATACGCTCGCTCGTAATACGGTTTGTCAATTCCGGTAAATATTCCTGGTTTGGAACTTTGACGCACAATGACAGATTTTTGGGTGGCAAGGACAGGGTTGTATTTACCATGTAACATCTTATTTCCTGTTTCTGCTAGTTTAATAAATTTCACTCTGATGAAATACTTTCTATGTTTGAGATGGCTATTATATTCGATGTTTGTTTACCGTTCATGGTAGCATCAACACCATCACTGATTCGAAATGTTGACATTAGTGAGATGTGTCGTCTTTCATTATTTCGTTTTATGCATCGTACATTTTATTATTCACGCTTTTAATCTCCGCTGGACCTTTTTTTGGTGCATCAACAGAGATTATATCCAAATTAAATGTATGGGTTTTCGAGGGCTTGATTTTTGATAATCTCTCGAATTCCTCCATAATATAATTAAAACAAGTATTTATATGAAGACATTTGATACAATGAGCTACTGTCACTGGCTAATGATAGGACCCGTAACCCATTTTAACAAATTCTGCAGAAACGAATTCTCCGGAAATCATTCACAGAGTGTGCGAAACCTTCTATACGATGCGGTGTTAAGCGGACAAACACATTTGTGTCTCCGTTGTGGTGGTAAGCGAGACAGAGAGCTTAAACGGTATTATGATAAAATAAATAAAGACCCTGCCAGTGAAAACGATATGGTTATAAGAACCCTAGAGGATTATATTGATAGATTCTAAACAAATAATAATTAAAACAAACAATGATTTAAACAAATAAAATATATATTAAAAAAATCAACCAAAAATTTTAACGGCATCCCACGATCAAGAACTACCAAGCGTCTCGTGATGGCGTAGTCAGACACATTCGGTCGAAACAAACATTAGGCTTTGTCGATAATACTTGTTATCTTAGATTTAATGCTGGGGAAAACAACTAAGTCACTGATTCACCAAGGAAGTGTTTAAAGGAGAAATCCCTCATGGTCTTGTGATTGACCAAATTAATGGTATATAAACCATTAACAGATTAGATAACCTTCAAGCTATCACTCAAAGTTGAAAAATCAAATGCGGTCGTATAGTAATGCATACAAAAATTTCTAAACATATAAAATCAGTGAATGTTCAGACGGATGAGGTAAAAATATTTCAATCAGCCGGTAGGTATTATGATAATCGTATGCCTTCGGTACAGCGTGTAGCAGAAAATGAATGTAAATCACCTTTTCGACAAAATACGGACACAACATTCAGTTTGAATATATCTGAATCCAATTGTTTTCACCGTAAACACATTTTAAGGTAGATAACTCTAACACGAATGTGTATAATTCTAAAGGGAAATTAATAGAGTTATCTCCTTTCTGAAAGGGAAATAAATCTATAATCCTTTATTGAAAGAATCGCGTACCATCATTGACTCTATCCCTAAATGTACTTTCTTGACTATCTCTTATAGCGTAAAGCAAATAAATATTTACATACTATCCTTTTTTGTTGCATCTGTCAGGTATCTTGCTTCATAGATTTTGTCAGTAATAATAATTAAGTAAAAGAGAAATAACGAAACCCTTCTCTTTATTTCCTGGATTAGTTAACTTGTATAGCATATAGCCACCTTTATCATTTTGAACCGGTCTTCGAATATCGAAATTCAACTGAAAACCATTCTCCCACGTTGGCAACACGCGATGTGGCTGCGTCCAACGGTAAATACTGTATATAAATATAAATATTTATGTACTCGTTGAGCCTGCTGGAATGTCCTGTGGCACTCCAGGGGGGATCATACGGGAAATACGCCGTTCTAACTGTAAATACTATATATAACTGTATATATTCATGTAGTAGTTAAGCCTGCTGGAATGTCAGGGCATTCCAGGGATTAATACGGGAAATGTCCCGTCCTAACTATAAATACTATAAATAACTGTATATATTCATGTACTCGTAAGCTTACTAATATGGCATAGGGAAACTTAGGGGTTCATGTGAGTATTGTGCCGTCCTAACGGTAATTACTATATATAACTGTATATATTCATGTACTCGTGAGCCTACTAAGATGGCATTGGGCACTATAGGGGTTCATATGGGTAATGTGCCATCCTTACTGTACTGTGTGACGTCATTCACCAAACACGCCTTATTGAGCCTGCTACACTGTTGCTTGACAGGTTGGGGGTTCACAATAGGGAGTTGGGTTTCGTGCCGACCCTGAAAAACTACGATGTAATTGGCCACCTTAGGGGCTCACATGGGATTGTATTGACTTCGGTATATCTCTAAGCGGTGCTAAGATGTGATAGGAAACCTTAGGAGGCGGAGGTGGAGATTATTTTTTCCATATATTTATTTTAAAATTTAAAGGTATATTTTGTATGCAATTAATTATGAAAATATCAATGATATAATTTCTACTATTACAAATTTGAAAAATCAAAGAATAAAATTATCAGTTAAACTAGACTGTGATAAAATCCTCCCTGTCTTTGAGTGATTTCCAGAGCTTATACTCGAAAATAGGTAGTACGGTACCGCCACAGTATAGATTCATTAAGGAAATCCAACAGACCGTTAACGCATCATTAGCGGATAGCAGCGAATTAAGTAAGTTCATACCAGCGTTTACCACTGTAGAAAAAAAAATTATCAGAACAACATGAAACAAAATAAAACATTAATTCCCGCGTAGAACAAAAAACAAAATTATACAAAGCGAAAATACACACCTGATTTCCGGTAACTAAGGCGGCTTCTAAACAACGAAGCAAAGCGAGCACAGAGATATTTATTCAGAGTAATAATTTACTACTAAAATCATGCAATATGATTTCATCAGCGCTGATAGATTTACTGATCATTTTGTTTTTCGCTTTCGTAGGAAGCCTTGGATGCCTTTAAAAAATTGTAGTTTTCGCCCTCTTTGCTCGAGCTAATCTAGTTGTTCCCGACTCTTCTACCATTATTGCTATATGATATGATTTATTTCGTAGTAACAGAGAGGGTGCGACAACGATAATGCGTCTTGAAAGTTAAAAGCCTTAGATTTGTTTTTGACACTATTTTTTCGGTATCGCAGTAGGCCTTGGTTTGCAAACAGACGCCTCTAAAACGTTGTAAGGTCACACACCCAGTCACATTATCATGATAACAGTCCGCCCAGTCCTATCAATAACCTCTTAATGCTGAGAGGCGAGCCAAATGTTTCAACGATTGTATAAGCCTTTGCTATGACCCCGCCTGTGTTTGAACCCGTGACCTACCACATCCGAGTCTCGCGCTCTGACCACTAGACCACGGGAGCAATGAATACTAGTACGTGTTATGAAGCTTAGGTATATAACACTATTTCGTTTTGTTCATTTCCTAAGACAAATTTAGTCATAAAGTTATCGTCCATGAGTCTCCTATCCAACGTTAGACGTGTTCTACTATAGGATGAGCAAAACACCTTGTTCGGTATTCTAAGAGTATCCATGTATTTATATCATTTTCTAACAAAGCGAAGGAGTAGATTCCTTTCCCATAATTAAACCTTTACTTCTAACTTTGTATAACTTTGTATTAAGAGAATTCCTGATATATATCTATATATATATATATATATATATATATATATATATATATATATATATATATATATATATATATGTTGTATATGTTTTGCATATGTGTTAGTGAAGACCTATTACTTGTGTGCTTAATTCGACGTACCATACCGTATCTCTTATATCTGAATGTACCGCATAAATGTGATCAGAGCGTAAGATAAGCATGTGTACAGTACAACTTTTAAAATGTACAAATTTTATATGTCATCACTTTTATCAGTGTCTATACATATGTCGGGCGAGTCATATTATATAAAACAAATTGCTGTGATTGTCTGGCCCAGCATTTATATGTGATAAAGACATTGTACAGAAGCTCTAAACTCTTTATAACTTAAGACAACACCGTAAACATAAAGCATATATGACGATTCGATTAAAAAGTAAACACCATGAACTTATAGAACATAACTAATGCTGACAATATTTAAGGTCGGATACATTATTTGGTATTTAAGTTTGTTCTTGCATTCCAAATACGTGAGTTTTATGACATTCCACTACACATGCAAGCAATCATAGCCTGATGAATGCATTTAATAATATGTTAACTGTATATACTTGAACTGGCGTTGATTTGATGAAAATGATTAACATATCATTGTGTTTGTATAATTGTGTTTGTATACATAGTTCCGTTGTAATCGAAATCTTAACTACACAAAATGTAAACACAATTCATATATCGAGATCGTTTTCCCAAATTGAAAGATGGTTTAACAATAGCTAAAACGCTCAGAATTTTCTACTGTGCCAACTTGTTTTGATAACTGTAAAAAAATATTTATTTATAGCTGCATCAGATTATAATATTCTTACCAATTTAGATTTACTCGGAATGCGACGATGAAAAAATACAATTGCTTAAAACATCCAATCAACGATACAAAACACCTTTATGATGTACATTGAATTAGCAAGTATATAAACTGCGTGATTTTGAAAGGAGATCTGCGAGCGTGTTGTACCATAAAATTAAATTCTTTTTCATTCATTACAAAACAATAAAACCGATTAATCGGTACTAAAAAAAAGTATTAGAAAATTATTCCCATCCACATACTACGTATGCGTGTACTCTTAAAGAACTATGTTCTTCATGTCTGGATTTAATGTACTTTATTGCAATATAGGAGGTTTCGATTCAGTTAAAATAGCTAAGTTCCTTAATTTTTATTCGTATTGATGGTTTGTGTATATCATTATTTTTGTGTGTTGATCTCGGAACACCATCGTACAAATTGAAACATAAATAATGTTGTATTCATAATCGATTTATACATTGAAAGTGGCTTGAAAAATACAAGATCTCCGTTAAATACAAAATATATAATCACCAATCAAACATGGGTAACTATGAGAGAGAGAGAGAGAGAGAGAGAGAGAGAGAGAGAGAGAGAGAGAGAGAGAGAGAGAGAGAGAGAGAGAGAGAATATTCGTACGTGTATGATACATCAAAGATATATTCACTATTTTGTCAAAAGGAGAATCTTCATTGCCGATATGACGAGTTTGTTGCCAAATGATCAACTTCAGCCGGATCGTATGATCTCTAAAGTGGTGGATTAGTCCCAAGCGTGTCATGTCCTACTCAAGTCTACTTGAAGGACAATTAGTCAATAAATAAATTAATCAGCCATGTAATAACAAGACATAAATTCATATAATACTGTTATTTCCCTATAGAACATTTGCAGACAAAACATTTATGGCTATATATAGATTCGACTGTAACGTAGTTCAACGATATTTCAATCATATAATTACGATGTCTGCTGCGTGGCGATTTAAAGTGTTGAACATTAATTGGGCATATCCCACACATATAGCATAATGTTTGTTTGTTTTGTTTTTCGGTTTAACGCCATTTTGCAGCACAATATATGATATATATGGCGGCAAGTATTAATGGTGGAAGAAGAACCAGGAAAACCCCGGAAAGAACCACCGACCCACGAGAAGCTACTGGCAAGCTTTCTCACATACCCACATTAGCCAAAGCCGAGACTCGAACCCACGCAGAGAGAGGTGAGATGGCAGCGTTACGGACTGCGCTTTAGACCACTCGGCCACTCGGGGCCCCTCGAAGCATAATGTCCCATCCAGTCACATTATCCTGATAACAGGCAGACCAGTCATATCACTAACCTAGTAATTCTGAGAGCCTAGCGAGTCAACTGTTACAACCATTTTATAAGTCTTTAGTATGACTCCGCCGGGGTTCGAGCTAGCGACCTACCTCATCCGAATTTCGTGCTCTGACCAGTAGACCAATTGAGCGATCAATACTAGTACGTATTATTATGAAGCATCGGTATCTAATACTGTATTTCTTTCTCGTTACTTCCTAAGACAAAGTTAGTCATAAAGTTATCGTACATAATACTCCTATCCAACTGTATTCAGTATTATAATAGTGTAAGTTCTTTATGTATTGTTATCTAACACAACATAGGGGTGGATTCCTTTCCCATAAATAAACCTTTACTTCTAACTTTTTATAGCTTTATGATTAAGAAAATTCCTGATATTCATGTATAACGTTGGTGTCAATTTTTATGTCAGAACTTGCCGGTTACACTACAGCAAATTGTGGGATTTCACGAAAAACAGCAGGAAAGAATTGGTACGAATCAACCAGCTGTATGAAATATTGAGAACGAGACCATTGATAAAGTGTATTATTATTATTATTACACTACTAACTTAAATAGCTCACATCCGTTTTATGTTTAATGCCGTTACATGGGAATTGTGAGCGCACTATATGACATGCATTTATGCCACGCATGGACATTACAGAATTCTGAAGGAAGATCCAACCCAGTTTAGTTATGTTTCCGTTTCCCTAAAAACGTGCATATTAAACAATAGTTTACTTTATCGTGGCAAAGGTATTTAAAACCATTGATAGTGAAAAGTACGATTAGTTCTTGTGATTATCCTTGCCCTCATTTTCCTGAAGAATTATGTGCATGCACCTGCATATTAAAGTTTTGATTTTAATGAATGTCTCTTAGTTCACGATGGACATAAATGTTACAAAAAAGAATTTAATTTAGTTTGATTACTTTAACATTCTAATCATTGTTTCACAGAGTTTTCTGAAAGGTTAACTCTTCTAGACCAAAATGAATCGGCCCAATCAGAAAATAGCTTATTCACAATGGCCATGCATAATTACTCCACATTTCAGGTTTTTAGAGTTTCTTTAAAGAAACCAGACGTTATATCAACGAAGCATCATAATCAAAGAGTTAGAAGTATATTTTCAAAAGTGTAATCATTTCAACATTGCTCTCTGTGTAACGACCAATACATGCAAATGATTATATTTGCACCTATAACTGCATTATTTTGGTTTCATGTAAGTCACCTGTAACTTGCTACAAGGAATCACTTTGAGTCTAATTTAACGTCTGTGAGGTTTGACACTACATTTACATTTTTTCTTTAGCAACTTGCACAATAACAATAAAACCTCGAACGCATTAGGCGTTATTAGGTTTTATCTTTAAATGTATAATGTAGTGTTCCTGCCAATTGCATTGAAAATAAAATAAAATATAAAAAGACACAAAACACTGTGTTTTTACAATAATACTTTTAAAGTATCTTTCATTTCATTTTTATTCGCTTGACATGCTTTTCACTTCAGTATGAAAAATATAAATGCATAAAGTACCGTTCGATAAAATGAAAAAGTGATATAGGGCTATAAAGGATTATATCCCATGTATGTAATCCGAAGAAGATAAAAACAAGGCAAAGCAGGACCTTTAGTTTTGCAATTTTTCTCATTTTACACAAATTTATTTTTGTCTTCTTCTTCTCATTCTTCTTGTACAAATCTATCAGTTTTAAACAATAGATAAATGGCAGAACAAATAATATAACAATGATGAGTTTAGCACTTATCCAACCAGATTAATAGTGCTGGAAATAACGATACAATAGCTACACCCAGACCAATGAATCTAAATGTACAGCTATTAAAAGGTAAACGTGAAGTCAAGCATTTGTCTGCAGTTTCCGGATCATACTGGAGAAAGAGGCAAAAGTAAGTATTATTTTTGTAAACAAATATTTAAGATAGCACAAATATTTAAGATACGATGTGTTGAGGGTTTTACATGCGTGTCTATGATAAAAGTAAAATATTGAATGCTTTATCCATAAATGTCACCACGAAACTACCAGACGAAAATTATATATCGCTATGGACGTTTACGATGTACTAAACCTGTTTTAAAAACTAGTTGAATAGTGAAAATCGAGATTAGTACGAATTTGTTTGCCAATATGAGTAGCATTCTTTGTGACATCAAATACTACGACATTCAATCAAGAGTGTACTGGAACGTACATTACTGGTTTATAGATGTATACCAATCAAAAAGAGGTGAATACGTGCCACTCACTTACAGGTACGTAGAATCAAATTCCATAAAATGACAACCAATACTAAAACAGTTGAATGCCTATAAGACGTGTGTATCTTGTACTATAGCCGTTTTCAATTTCTTGCTTCTATCATAACTTGAACAAGTAGTATGCGACTGTTTTGTCTTGCGCTTGTAATGACTGGTACCAAATGTTTGAACGATTCAAGCCTCATATCATAGGACTGACTTAAACGGTTTAGAATGATTATGGTTGCGTAAATCTATATCTAACAAACTTCGAAGTTTGCGCTTACAACAAGATGTATATCGAGTTTAATAATTGCCAACATCTACGTATCTATATTTATCTGATTTAATAATAATAATTATTATTATTAATACTAATACTAATACAATAATCATAATAAAAATAATAATAACCTACAGATCAAGAGTGTGTGATTACTAGTAGCGATTTTAATTAATAATCAACCAAGCTCTCTTTCGTAGCAAAACGTAAAGGCTCTTCATATTCAATAGTATAAAACAGGGTGTGCCTTTTTAATTCCTCATGCTTCACCGACTCTAACCCCAATAAATTGTTCCCATTATAGCAAGTATACTGCAGATGTTAAGCAGCCAGTGGATTATTAGCATTAATAATACATGAAACTGAAGACGTACAAGCGAGATGATATAGTAATGTAGAACAGATACAAGCAGGACCGCCATTGTCACCCACGTTCTTAACCATAAGCAACTGTCCATTTCCAAATGTTCTTTCCTGGACTCTGAAGTCGTTGTTGGGCCACAGCATTAATGAATTTACCATTAGCAGCTGGCATTTCTACTGTTTATGGTTGTGTAAGTGCTTGAGCTGGTGCTAGATTCACTCATGGCCATCATCGATTACGATCCCTAACATACTATTTATTTTGTTGCTTACTGACTTTAATAGCTATCCCCGATTGCGTCACAAGCTGTATTGGTCTGCATCGTCGAGGTATTTGATGTGCAATCCCTTCGATTAACCCCATCTCAGTAATGTTTGGTTTCCTTAGTGAGATTGTAAACATCGAGGTAACGCGTTTTGTTGTACGTGGTGCAAACCGTTGTATAATATCTTTGATTTTGGGCAAAGTCGCCTAAGAAATAATCACCTGTGTCGTAAATCATTAATCGAAACTGGATATGTTATTTCCATTTGGTTGTTAGTAAGTAATCGCTTATGCATTAACGACTTTCGGTGAGTTGTTGCCCATAAGAAATAATCCCAGGAGAGTTTCATATCGATCTTTTGGGTCGTTATGGTCATATTAGTCAACCGAGACCTTTTATTTGGTTCAGTAATTGATAGTATCACTTTTGTATTGATTCTTGTATCCATTTGGATGTTCTTACATTGTGCTCAATTAGTTGAAGTTTGTTGCGTTATTTATTTTATGAAATGTTGATCTGTAATAATTCACGTTATTCTGGGGTTTTGTCAGTTGGTTAGAAACAGTTTGGGCTGAATAAATTGAACCTATTTACGAAACGAAAATTCAACTAACGCGCTCAACAGCTCTGGTGGTCTAAACGGTTGAGTATGCACCTCGGATGCTGAAGGTCGCGGTTTCTTATTTGCCTTCAGTCCTCGCCGCTGGAACATTTTTAATTGTCCCTGCAGTCGCTCTTCTTGTTTTAACTGTCAATCTTTATAACTAATTTTAGCTGATTCTACATCTGGTCTATTTATCGCAGCCACCCGTTCCTGTCCTCTGACATTAATCTTGGTTGAAATTTGTTTCTCACTATTTTTCATCACCTTTGTCTTCTCGGTACTTGTCTCCATGTCAAATCTGGAAGATGTTTCATCCAGGTTCTGCACTAACGTGGCGGGCTCATCTTCACTGCCTACCAGCCCGACAATGTCGTCTGCAAATCGGAGGTTGTTGATGTTACGCCCTCCAATGCTGACTATCCTACAGTGGTTTTCAAGGGCTTCGCTCATGATACGCTCTAAGTAGATGTTGAAA
This sequence comes from Unio pictorum, assembly GCA_030141615.1. NCBI lineage: Eukaryota > Metazoa > Mollusca > Bivalvia > Unionida > Unionidae > Unio > Unio pictorum. Next base: position 3,976,382 of record JARLTB010000034.1, on the reverse strand, counting down.
AGCGTGTGTGACTGGAGACAGCTTTACCGTACTCCAACTGTTGTCTTGAACCAGTCCCCCGTGTAACCTTGAGCAGTTACTGTACCTGTAGCCTTGGCGTACAGCTGCTTGATGGTATTGGTCAACTTGTGACCCATATTTTACTTCTTTATTGTGGGCCACAATGCCTCATGACATTTTTGAAATATATGAACGCATGATATATGTATTGTTGATGTTGTGAGTACCTTTCACACAGAACCCTGATATTGAATATTTGTTATGTTGTGCTTATGCCACTCCTTAACCCTGCCTGTTCTTCAGCGATTATTTTATCTGCTTGTGGGTTCAGTTTGTTAAAGATAGTCTTCAACATCACCTTACTAGCAATCCTGATCAAACTATACGTTCTTGTTTTTGCTCTACTGATGCCAGATCGGTAACGGTTTGAACCAGTATGCAATCGATCTGGTTATGATGGGTTCCATTTGTCCAGCATGTCGGCTAGTACCAAGTTGTAATAGCTTGTGTACTCGAACAGCCGTCTCCCTCTTTCAATAGTAAGCTCGTTGCAAGAAGGTCCACAATGATCATCCGAGTCTTAAAGAGCATCTTTGCCAATTTTGCCATTCCAATCTCCTTGGATGATGAGGATGTCGTTCTTCCTTATCATGTTTATTATATCCTAGTGTTTGTTGTAAAACTCTTCTGTTTCTTCATCATCAAGATCAGTTGTTGGGGCATAGACTTTGATAATTGTTAGATTAAAAGCAGAAGTTTTCAGACGAATTTATACGATTCTGCTATATATGGGGCGACATTCGAGCACATATCCCTTGATGACTTTGTTAAAAAGTAGCCTACTTCATATATGGACTTGTCCAACTCTCCATTATATTGTAATATATGCCCATCTTTAGTTTGGTTTTCTCCTAGGGATTTCCATCTTACTTACAGAATGTGCCATGTACAGTGTTCAATGTCATGTGTCAAATCTTGGAGTCTTCCAGTTTGCGCCAGAGTTCTAATGTTCCAGGTGGCGATGTCAATGCTCTCTCTCGCTCTCGTGTTATGCAAGGTATTAGTAGCATAAGTGTCACCTCCGTCATGGTGGACAACGGGTGGCGCGATCCCTGTTGACCCGGGCGACGATCGCACCGGTTTGGTAACTTCAGATTTTTTCAGCATTATCAGTGTGTCCTGGCGGAGCCCATCCCTCTCCAGACCAAGGAGTTGCCTGAAGGGGATGTAGTACATAGTCCAACTGCCTTAGGGTCTCCACTCCGGATTTGTTTAAGGGTATTTGTATGTTAATCGACGTCTACCAATTTTAATAGTATTGTGTGTTAAAATTTATATATCCGCCTGATTATCTTCATTTGGAACACTAGCATCAAAATGCTCGTTTTCGATTCGTTTAGGCGGTGACGTGATAACCAATCACAGGCAGGAACAGGTATAACATTTGCCGCATCAGCAAGTTTACTAATCGCTGTTCTACCTTTCCAATATCATCTTGGGCAATATTCAATATATTCCCTATATAGTAAGTACCAGCCACTAATACTAGTTTACCGTTCATCTCTGATCATATTAACCAATTAGCTAATGATTCCCTGAGATATTTATTTTCTTATGCAGATTTTAGCTCATGAATCAACAGCTCATCTGCACTATGTGATTGTTGTAAATTCTTTACTCGATAAGCTGCATCATGAATAAGAAAAGTTTTATCAATTTCACTTACTGAATACTCTCCATGGTCTTTTTTGATTTTGGTCATTAAGTAGGATATCAAGTTTGGTACCAGAACCACATTAATTATATCATGAGAGCTGTGTTTCGACGACATATTTGCTAATTGAGGTTCCTAGTAACTTTGGTAACAAAGTAGCTATATCACCGCCTGTTTTCCTTGATTTTTCAATGGAGATAAATGTATATTTGTGTACCAAATCGTACACGCTTGCCGGTTATCGCACGTCTGATATTATCTGTTGTAATAGTCGTTATTGTATATGTAGGGGTGGATGCTTTAAATTGTGCAGAATATCTATGCATATTATGTATTATATTTCTACAACAGGGATGTAATCAATTTTTCAGCAACAAGAAATCATGGTCGAGTCAAACATCTTCTAGCGTTAGCAACGTTTATCAGAATGATAATATTATGTCCATCTGAGTCTGGTAAGACGCAATTATTACTTAATTTAATAATGATATGGCTAAAGTGGGAACCATTATATTTAGTGGCACCATCTGTGATGTTTCGATGTACTAAACAATTTCTAATAAAAATGAAAACGTGTCAGTTAGAGACGGTGATGATATTATTAATTGTATCACTGATATCGATGAAGCACAGACCGATGATGACCTTGATAGATTTATTATTAATCTAGTTGTTTATGATTTTGTACTGCTGGATAAAGACAACGATCCAGCTAGAATATTTTCTCGAGGAAGCCATACAAGTACTGGTGTGATTTATATTACAGAGGTCCACGCAAATACCATAAGTGATCAGAGATAATATTTTTGCTGCGTTTAACGGAGGTGATACACATACCTTGCGATATATTCATCGGACTTTGTGTTGCTGACACATGGATATAATTAAGTTCAAAATGTTCTTCTCTCGTGCACAAACTACCCAGCATTGATAAATGTTTTTAAAAAATGTACACAATCCGAGGTAAGTCTTGATATAATATTTGATTGAGAGACTTATACAATTCACAATATTAGCGGCGGCGTTGCTGCGCATAAGTGTCAAGTCAGGTAAGCAGGTATATTGTATCGCACTAATACTAAACATGTTTTCAAAGAAGTATGCTTGTAAATTGAAAGATACATATACATATTATGAACTGAGAAAGATGACCGTCAGGCTTTAAAAAGTAGTTTTAATTTAGTCTTACTTCACATAACATGTGTAACATAATTGTTACCGAGTGGATGGTGGATTAAATGAACAACACAAACACAATGTGTGAAAGATAATGTGAATTTATGAAATAAATTATTAATGAAAAATAATGATGTATCAACACAATAACTCATGCGTTCAACCCACAATTACACTCACAACCATTCACAATACATGAATAAATTAAATATTAATACAAAATAAAACACAGATACAAAAGAATCTCTTGGACTATACACAGATCCAAGGAACCTTTACAAAAGTTATATTAACGCAAGTATAAATTGCGATAAAGAAATACAACCATCAAACTATAATATCGCACGTATGGATTGCGACAACTAGCACGAACATATACATGTATTTAATCAAGTTGCTAACTTTCATTGAGATTCATGTAATCCCTTGAAATACTACTGTGATTTGAAGTAACTATGTAAGTATAACAATGTATTCAATTGTACTACAATTGCAACACACACATGTGTCTCGACCCGGTATAACCGTACGATTCACCAACTGTTGAATCGCCGCCCAGTTTCTCCGAATACCTAGGGTTGACCAATACTTTTATCGGCCGTTTGCCCTTCACGGATACACCACATTTATACGTACAGACAGCATACAACATCTACTAGAACCATCGGTCCCAAATACCTAGATGCCACCCCGGAATGTTTACACCTCTAGACAGCTCCGACACTCAGACTTCTAGATTTCCGGATATTTACACATCACGACAAATGTAGACGGACAGACAATCCGACAGACAGACAGTCAGATACCTCAATTTGATCTCGCAATCAAATGGCTCAATTAATCACATTCAGCTACAATTCAAAGACATTCAGAGACGTTCTGCTACAATCAGACACGTTCAGAGACGTTCAGCTACAATCAGATACGTTCTAAGACGTTCAGCTACAATCAGCAACAATTTCAACTACAATAAAGAGACCAAACTAATAATAGTTTTTCTAAAACAATCTACAACTTAGATTACACTATTGCGTTTAAAGTCTAATAGTGACTAGTAATTCCAAATATTCCACGTTTAAATCTGCATTGTAATAAAGGCATCATTACATGAAATGATAAACTGAATAAAATTCACAATAAAACGAAATATAAATTTAACGCTCACCCCTTTCCTGTGATAAGATACTTTTGATCCCGTAATATTTATCAGAAATATTCTGCCTTATATATCCTCAAATAGGTGAGCAGAATTCACGGCAAAATTACCGTGCAGCCCGTGATTCTAATGTTCCTGACTTCAAGTGATTCGAAGTCAGGCACATGCAAATCGTTACACGCCGCTTACCTTGAAAAAGCACTTATTCACCCCAGGTAACGCATGTACGACGAAACAAAAAAAATGGTAAGATTAGTTTGTAATTCAAGAAAAAAAATTTCAATTTTCGCCTAATTCTGTGACAATACCTCACCCCTAAGAATAAAAATGTTCACATTTTTAAAACTAACAGAATAGAAGAAAAATAACTACTGATGATATCTTACAACATTTACACTGGTTATACTACAATCTGGATTTTACAACTGGGCAAAAAATTCATACAAATTTCCCAACATGCCCTACTCAAGTAGTCTGCCCCTATATTTTCAACTCCCCTTATTGCTTCTACACGGATACGATAAGGTTGTAGTGTTAGCGCCCAACGCATCAACCGAGCGTTAGCGACCTTGGCCTTGTTTAAATACAGTAGGGGTTGGTGATCAGTCTCGAGAACGAAATCTCTCCCAAATAGATATGCGTGATTCTTCCCAATTCCCCATACTACGGCCAAACATTCCTTTTCTATGACGGAATAATTTTTGTCCCTGGGTAGCAATTTCCTACTCGAGTAAGCTACGGGTAACTTACTGTCGTCTTGCTCTTGCAGTAAAACTGCCCCCAACCCAGTTTCAGAAGCATCTGTTCTTAGAATAAAAGGTTTGCTGACATCTGGCAATTTTAATATAGGTGCACTAACCGGTTTCTCTTTCAGAGCACAAAAGCTTTATCTTGTGGCGGTCCCCATTCAACTTTGTTTGGTTACCCCTTCTTGGTCAAATCAGACAGTGGGCTAGCAATGGCTGCAAAATTCGGTATAAACTTTCTATAAAAACCTACTAGACCTAGAAATGATCTTACCTGCGTTTTGTTGGTTTGATTTGGTGCGTCTCTAATTGCTTCAACTTGCTTGGGATGAGGTTTTAACTGACCCATACCGCTGACCCTATGACCCAAACAATCTAAATCTGTATAACCAATACTGCATTTAGTGGGTCTCACTGTGAGGTTCGCTCTGCGGAGTCTATTGAAAAGCTCGCTCAGGACGGACACGTGCTCACTCCAAGTATTCGTGTACACGAATGTGTCGTCAGTAGTAATATGTGGCACTATAGCGTCAAGGGAAAATCCAGTCAAAAACAGCTTGGGGCACTATGGCGTCCAAATTTATAGCGTCAAGGGAAAATCCAGTCAAAAACAGCTTGGGGCACTATGGCGTCAAAACAGCTTGGAGCACTATAGCGTCAAGGGAAATTTAACATGGTGGGCCTGTATAGCGTCAAGGGAAATTTAACATGGTGGCCTATCTGGCCTCAAGGAAAATTGAACATAGTGGGCCTATCTAGCCTCAAGGGGAATGGAACATGGGGAATATGATTTGCATATGTATAGGGGACTGTCTAGCGATAAAGGAAAAAATGGAGGAAAGAAAGCTAATATCTTTTCGAGACCTATGAGTGGCCCTGAAAAGGGCCTTTTTATGCATCTTCTTTTATTTTCTGCCGTTGTTCCACCACCTTTTGATTTTTCCAATGATCTTCGTTTTATTCTTCTTTTCGTCCTCGGGAATCCAATTAGGATGTCCCATAGCTCTAAAGTTTCCTGAACTTTGATCCATCTTTGATTTAGTTGATCAAAGTCCTCTTTCTTCTTTTTGTTCTTTTGTTCCTTTTTCTCCTTAGCCCAGTTTTCTTTAATCTGGATCACCTGTTCTTCCATCACTATTCTCATCATTGCTTCTGCTTTCTTTAGCCGGTCTAGACCCCACTTCACATATTCCCACTCTATCAAATGTAATGTTTCTTCTAGAAAGCACCTGACTTTGATGACATGATCAAGTGCCTGCTTCAAGTCCCCTATTCTTATATATTTTGTTTCAATACGTCTTCTTAATTTCTGGTCTTCCTCCTCTATCATACCTTCTAATAGATCTCTTGTTAATTTCAGTTGGCTTACAAAGCCCAGGTTACTCTGAAATTCTTCCTCAAGTCTTTCCACTTCATATTCTGCATCAAGGATCCCAAACCAGCTGTCTCGGAGTTGGATAAACAAGTCGAAATTCATCTTGATGTGTTCAAAACTGAATGGCTCCAAGGACCGACGATTGCATATATATATATTAAGCACGGACGTGAAAGAAAACACCCCTTACATTCGCTTTTCATATTATATACTATTCACAAACCATACTATATACTATCCAAAATCACACCATATACTAACCACACACACACACACACACACACACACACACACACACACACACACACACACATACGTGTATTCATATACTTGTGAGGACCTTGACATATTACTACATTTCGAGGACCATAAGAAGGAATGAAAGTATATGTTAGAAATTTGAAAGTAAGCTTAACTTTAAGATAGGCAATATCTGTATCACTTCATTTTTGCCATATACTTCTTTATGCATTATGAGGACTACTCTGACTTTGCCATCATTGTGAGGACGTCATTGTGAGGACTAATTTACACGCAATCAAAGACTACAATCAACCTGAGGACCTGAATTTTTTTTCACTTCTTATTACACCTATCCTGGAAAAACATCAGAAGATATTTAAAAGTTTAGGAACAAATTTATCTGCAATTAAAACTACAGATAGATAAATAGATACACGAGCTTAAATGTTCAAATCTTATTAAAATATAAGTTTTAAGTTCCTTTGCAAAAACCTAAATCTCAGGCACTGTTTTGCAACTTTGTGACCTCTTTTATTGACACAATGAAAACTACCATCCAGAATAGCAATTATATCAAAATTGTCAATCCATCTATTAAAATAAAAACTGTGATTTCTAAAAATGTAATTTGACACCAAAGCAACTCAAATGCCATAAGGCAGTTTGCCCAATGCAAATTCACTGGAACTGAAGTTGCCTTTGGGAAATCTGCGCTTGACTCATTATATGATAATATATCACTACAAAAGTTTAAATATTATGCAGCATATAACGGGAAGTTAAGGAAATTGCGTTCCATTAATTTTACAGTTATTTGTTTCTTCATTTTTTTATTTGTTTATGCCTTAAAATCATACGCCCATAATTAAAGTTATCAATAAGTGTAAATAATAAATGAAGATTAAATATGTATGTGAGAAGGAAAGGAAAGGTTAGAATGCATATAAATGCATCTGCATATACATACATAAATATTGTATGGTTTTTAAATATTTAGAAATGAGAGAGTATAGATAGAAAGGGGGTTAAAGTACATTGAACTGAAACATTAAATATTTTGTCTTCTAACGGCTTAATTTAACTTGCTTTTGGAACCGTTATTAAATTCACTTATATACGCCATGATATGCTACTATATCAACATGTGCAGTAATGAAAGCTAGGAAAAATATTTTGTTCTAAATACTAATTATTTTCAGAACACTGGCTTATTCATTTGCTTAAAAATAATCATCTAGTCACCATGAAGTCTGCGATATGCATTTAAACTCTCTCTGATGAGTTAAGTACACTTATTTTAATTTACTTCTTTTTCAAACAATAAAGAGTTATCAGCCTTCTGTAATTTGCAGGTAAACAATCATACAATAGATAATAAACATTGATTAAGTTGCAAGTGTTTAGGTTGATTGATTAGGCATTTAAAGAAAAAGAAATAGAACTTCCTTATTGCATGTCTTAATAACATCAGTTTTTGTGGACTTAATTTGGGTTGCATTTTAGTTAGCATACTAACCCCTGGAGGTTTTTGCTGTTTTCGCATGCAATGCGAGTTGGAAACACATTTTGGGGACTTTTTCTGAATACATCCTAATACATCGACTTCCAAGCAATATTCCATAAGACAAATGGCTAGTTGTGCTAAAGAAAATGTTTTTCTTTGGTTAGTTTGCTGGCGCATAGGCAGAAGGTGATACAAATGGATTATTTTCGTTTGCTTAACAGACCCATTATTTTCGTATGGAAAAGACTCTTTATTCAAAATGTCCACCTTATCCTACTTTTTGCACAGGTTTACCGGTCTGTGTGCGCTACAGATTTGTCTGCCGTAGATCTGTGGCCATAAAGTCTAAAACATGGACACAAATTCGGAATCCGACCATGGGCAAATTTTGGGCGAGAAAAAAAACCGGGTCCAAAAACTTAGTTTTGTTTTCTCTCTGTATTTTGTAGTGCAATTAAAAGGTCCAGATTATTTGCTATCATTGTAGAGCTACATCTGTCTACCTTTCTATAATACCACCCACTTTAGTGTATCATGCATGACCATGCCACTGCAAACATTGGAAGTAGGCTACTACCTTCTGCCCCGTAAAGTCGTCACTAGAGGTTAATGTGTTAATATTTAAGAAACTAATTTCTTTAAATTATGAACTGGAAGTTCAAGGTTCTTATTATTACATATTAGACTAAATGAATATTTTGGAATGGTACTGAACTGATTTAAGACGTTTGGATTATATCCCCCCCCCCCGAGACATGAAAAATGTTGGCACATTAGTACATTCTAAGCTATTTACATATCTAGTTCAGTATTGGAATTTGGCTTGCATCACTAATGGATATCATTTGAAGAGAAAGTCAAGTGCAATTTCATAAAGAGAGTGTTGAAGAAAGAGGAGAGCGAGAAGATATGCAAATTGAGTTATGTGCATGTGTGCGATTTGGATATTTACCATAGCTTTAACAATTTTTCAGTCATATCACTATAAGGTCTGCAGCGTGGCAGTATATAGTGATGTCTAGCACTTGTGTATCTTGCTGCTGTCCTACCAAGACACATTATCCTAACACCAGGATAAGAAGTGCCAACATTAAACTCGTACTGCTGAGCATCTATCGCAAAAGCTGCCATTTTTATGCCTTTGGTATATTACTCGACCTGGGTTAAAACCAGCACCTCCCACCCCAATCTATGACTGACACTCTTGCAACTAAACCACCGGAGTGGTCTATAAGGCAAATGGAAATAAAAAAGAAGAGATAAAATACAGAGAGAAAAGTCAAATGGAGAAATGCAATTTAGATTAAATATTTAGAACTGGAAAGTGAAAAAGCAACTCTTCGTTTACATACATGATTGTGTTTTGATGCTATCATAAATAATAGGTTAGTATACATTATTAGAGAAGATGAAGTAGATCAATATGGCCAAGACAGCATTGAAATATATTTGTACAAAGTGTACTTATTGGCAAAACTAATACAATCTACATTTCATTGCCATTGCAACAAAGTGTTAATAATGATGTGCTTCAGGTTCATATCTTGAGGAGTGAAGAGTTGGTACCTGACGTATATTAACACATTAGAAAATTTAAAAATGGAAACTGGATAAATCTCTATTACAACAAGAAAGTGCATGCTATTTGTGACTGCTAAAGATTGAAAAATAAGCAACATAATTGAAACAGACTAGTCAAAGGCTCCTATATTAAGAGGCCAATGTCACAGACCTGTACTGAAAGCAATCAATTTGTTGGATCAAACAAATCAGTATGATTTTATGATTGATAATTATAAGCCATTGATATTGAAAGGCTCTTTATCACCTGTGAGCAATTCTACCAAACCTATCCCAATTAAAATATTAAGGGACACAGGAGCTTTTCAGTCTTTTATTATCAGGTGCATTGCCTGTTTCTGAGCACAACTCTGGTCACAGTGTTCTTATTTAGGATGTAAAATCAGGCTTTGCTTTTTCTCTTCAGTGTACTGAACTCATGACCATTGGATTACAAAATGCAGTATCCGCCTACTGAGCTGCTATGGCCACCTACCTAATACTGTTTGAAACCAACAAATTAAAAATAAAAAACAGTAGGAAGTTGAGAAGAAAAAGAAAAAACATTAAATGGTTAAATTGCATTATAATTTAATTGAGCGAAGCATGTACAAATATGACACATATTTCATTGCATAAAGTAAATATTCATCTCGACAAAAATGTTTAATATAAAATATGCAACCAAAATAAAGTCATTTCAGTCATTATGTACGTCATTATTGAATAAATACAAGAAGCTGGCCACAGTCTGCATATTAAGTCCAGTCACAAACATTGAAAATGTTGGTTACAATGGTATTAAAGTGAAATAAAGTAAAACAACTGTTTCATTGAAGGTAATTAAAGGGTGTTGACAGATGAATGAAAGGACATCAACTTCCATGTAAGGTGGAGGAGTCCTGACAAAAATGGCATCACAGGAAGACATGCAATACTGTTACATTGTTAAATGAAAACATCATCTTATTTATCATTAATATCTGCATGGACAGTCTCTATTATATAAAGATATGGTAATTCCTTCCAACCTTGATGAAACGTCACACTGTCAATTTGTTTTTGGAAGGAACATCAGGAAGCAAGACAATTTCCTTCGTAAAGTGAAAATGCATTTCAGTAATTCAAAACATTTCATCTTTACTTATTTAATGAAAGAAGCAAACACAATTTAAGTTAGCTGTACCATAATTCCAGTTAGATTGTCCCCTTGAGTTCAAACTGCAGAATATTAATAAATAAATGAGAAATGGCTAGCAGACCTTTGAACACATTCAAAACTGGTGCTAAAATGCAAGTAAAAAATGTAGATGTGGCGTAATCTCATTGGTTGACATTTTAAACATATGACAAATACAACTGTTACCTAAACCAATTCATCTGAAAAATGTTAAGTTTTGCATTCAGAAAATTCAGACAAACTTAATTTGGAGAAAAGATATTTTACTGTACATGCATTTACAAGATGCAATATCCCATTTCAAAACTGCATTTTATTTCTTACCAAAGTAAACATGTCTCAATGTACTATGAGAAAAGAAATTAAAGCAAAAAACAAAACTATATATCTGAACATTAATTTAAACTTTCATGGCCTGGATGCAAATTAATCAAATGACAAAACTGAAATCTAAGAACACATCATAAACACAACTGGAGAATCTATCCTATTTGTTGGCTTATAAGTCACTGTGAAGCTTAAGTCAACTTAGCAAGTTTCTGTCCTTCATTCATAAACAAGTAGATGCCAAGTATAAGACAAGGCCAAAGCAATACATCAACTTTGTTTCACTACTGTTTGATACACACATGAATTTTATCCAAGCTGTTACTCCACAAATTTACTAGTCAGCATAGTTAAATGTAGCTAAAAAAACTTACCGGTAATTTGTTTCACACCAAATATCTAAAACAAATAGGATACTTTTAGCCACAATTGACCTGAAAATTTACAGAGTTACAGATAGGATAAAATTTGTAATGCTGCGTGAAATGTAGAATAGCAACTTCTGGAATATTACACTGTATGCATAGCTGCCAATCCTCCAGACTCACAATTCTGTGAAAATGGTGATACAAATTAGTGAATTTTGACATGAATTCATGAACTGATCCTAGAGTCTGCGAATATTTGTCGATGCAAATGAGTTTCCTGTCCCTTGCCACACCATTTGTTTATATTTGGAGTTTTATGGGGGGGGGGTGCAGGGACAAAGTCCATTCCCTATCGAAACAGTTGGAATTTGCCGACACCATTTGGTGTCAAAATGGGGTAGCATCTTACTAGCTGGCATAGAAAACTTTAAAGACCTTTCCTTGAGATATAACTGCTTGAAATCGATAGGAAAATTATTTATTTTCTCAAAAATCATGAACATAGCATTAGTCATGTCTTTAATCTACTGACAGGCGAGATGAAAATGCATTCTTGCTGAAATTTGACCTGGATCTGGCCATTTTTGTCCCAATGACATGACTATACAAATCTCGCTACCTACATGTCAATTAGGCCATATAGTCACGTGACATGGACAATAAACAAATTTCCACAGTAAAAGTGGGGTAACAAGGGTCAGAGAAAATGGTGAGACAATTTCAAGATCAGTTGCAGGTGCATGTGAGGAACAACATTTTGGTTGGGCACCAGTTTCTCTTAAAAGCATTTGTTGTTGTTGAAGGGTATAATACTATTTTTAGCACACGATATGCTATACATGGCAGCCATTATTAATGGTGGAGGAACAACCCGGGAAAACCCCTGGAAAGAACCATTGACCCACAAGAAGTTACTGGCAAGCTTTCTCACATACCATCATTGGCCCAATCTGAGACTCGAACCCACGCAGACACTGACTGACACATTTGCACTACTATTTTAGAGAGTATCCATTCCACTAGAAGAAGAAGAAGATGAAGAAGAAGAAGAAAAATAGCACTTCCCTAAATCGGTTGACTTGTCACAAATCAAAATGAAATTATTAGAAGATAAAATGTACCAAGCCTTCAGCACCTAAACTATCGAGTACCTTAAAAAACCACAAATAACATAAACAAAACCAAGTCCATACGTTAGCCACTGTCGGAATTCCAATTTTATGTTCAGTGAGGATTTAAACTAAAATAGATACATAGAACAGTATATTCAAGAACAATGTTTGAAATCATCCACAGAAATCCATACAACTTTAAAGCAAAGAAAGAAATACGTAACTTTTGAAGAAAAAAAAGTATTTCTTAAAACTGACGAATATTGTTGTGTACAGTTAACTGGTGGGTCAATTTAAAAACAGGAAGCAAGTACAAAGATTGGTACTCTAAAGAAAAATGTATTAAACTTCGAAAGGATATATCATTTCCAAAGAAAACATTTAAAGGTAAACTTTTTGTTAGTCAATTAATTTTTATACTGCAGCAAGCCCAAAAACCATAACATATTAAGAGCATTATATTTTCATGGCAGATATAGATTTCTTTGTATTAATGCAGACCTGTATAAACAGATACACTTTAAAATGACCATGTTTTATGATACACGTAACTACAAAAAGATGATATTTTGGTGTTCCTCATATGAGGAAGAAGAAAAAAACTCGGATCGTGTAATTAGCTGAATACAAAAATACCGTGGTTTTAGAAGTAAGCTATATGCCTTTAGGACAAAACAAAGATGAAAAGTAAGTATTCTATGGTATTTAATAAACAATATGTAATCGCAAAGTATTGAAAGTAAGCAACAATATTTACTCAACAACCTGTTATCACAAAGTAGCAAAAGTATGCAGTGGGATTTGTTGAACAGTCTGCAATCACTAACTATTTAAAGTAAGCAAGTATATTTATTAAACAACCTGATATCGCATATTATTTAAAGTGAGGAAGGTACAACATATCATCTATTTAACCAAACTATAAACTAAGAAAAGCTAATTGTGATACATTTTACGGACTGTTAAAATACAAACAAACAAAAAACATTTAACTGAACATTTAACAGATTTACAAAATACTTTTAAATACCAATTTTTAATAACATAACAAAATTTACTTTTTGGCGAAAGGTTAAAACGATTTTTCAATGAGAAGGTGTGACACCTGCAACAAGCAAATACATCTTTTTGCATGGCATCAGAAAACCCTTGGTCTAAACATAATAAATTTGGTAAAATGTCTTATAGGAGGGAATGGACGGGTAAAGGTGACACAAAAGCACCAGTTGGTGACACATAGGCACCAGTTGACAATGTAAACCAAGAGATCTAAATACTGACATTATTTGTTCGAGTTAGATTAAAAGCACAAGCATCACTGATTGTTTATTTCTGAAAGCGTAAAAAAAGATGGCGTTTAAAATAAGCTGGACAACTTGTTCCTTAATTAACTGATGATGTCATTCTGATTATTTTTGGCCGTAATTAACTTGTTGTATGCGATTCAAAACTCATGTTAACATTTGGCAACAAAAGGAATGAACACAAAATAATAATATGGGTAAGAAAAAAACTATTTTCAGAAGTAAATTCAGTCAGATCACGCAACCACATACATAACCATATACACTTGTTTATTTGCTTCGTGAATAAAGTAAATTAGTTCTGTTTTTTAATCATCAGCTGTTTTAACTGTAGACCAATTACAATCTCTCACTGTTTGTCCTTTTGTCGAGATAAGAATAGACCAATTACAATCTCGCACCATTTTTAACCTTTTGTCATCATAACTGCTAATCACATTCTCTTCTTTACGAATTGTTACTGACTGTTTTTCAGTCACTGGTATTGTATTATTTACCAGGTCCGTATGTAAGCGTGTCAAATGGCTGTTGTATTCAATAATACTACAAGTTTTCATTCCCATATCACGAGGTACACAAAAATATTCCATTCCCATCATCAATAAGATAATCTAGTTTTAACTTGTGGTTAGAGCGTCCGCCGCGGAAGTGGGAGGTCGTGGGTTCGATCCCCGGCAGTCATAAAAAAAGGCATTTACAAATGGTACTAACAGCTGCCTCGCTTGAAGCTCAGCATTAAGAGGTTAGTGTTAGGACTGGTTGGCCTGATGTCAGGATAATGTGACTGAGAAGCATGACATGTCTGTGGCATGATGCCCCAGTGACATCACTATAAACTGCCTCACTGCAAACATCATAGCAAAATGATTGAATTTCTTTTAAAGCTACATTAAAAATCCTAACCAAACAAACAAAGTAATATTGCTCATGCCGTACGGAGCACGTCCGTTGTCAAATCGTTAGTTTCGGAGGTTCATAGATTGACATATTGTCAAGCTCTTCAATTTTGGAGGCAAGAAAATCTTTAATTCAGACCACAATCCCACAATAATGGAGAGCGCTTTAGACAACTTGGGGCCACCTAAAGCATTTGTAAAACTAATCTTTTATATACAGTAGTCCCCCTCTTATACAGCCATCCCTTCTGTACCTTGAAAGTCGCCTTATAAGACGGGTGGTCTTTCCAGAGGGGGGAATAAATTTCTATGAGAAGTATATGTAATGTACATAGTTTGAAAGCTATATACTTCAAAGAATTTAATATCTTAGTTTAAATGTAACATTAATCATTAAATGTTCTTCTTGTAATATTAACAAACTTATTTCAACTGAATATATGTTAATAGTTCTATATCTTGACGTAAGTGTGATATGCGAACGGGTATTGGTGTCATGCGCAATGAAAATACATTCAAAAACGTCATTTACATCTTTGTACATACATCTCTGTTAACGTGATGACTTGTTAATATTTGATAATGATTTATTCTGGTGTTGCTAACTGTATGTGATTTAATTATGCAGACAAAACTTGTGTCAAGTGGAAGAAATGCAGTTTTCATAAAGGAAGCCATAATTGTATTGTCACGTGATTTTTCGGTCTCTGTATTGTACTCTGTTTTCTTCAAAGTTCTATGTGTGTGCCAATGCACAAAATATATTTATAGCCTATGCTGACCCTGTTATGATCTTAACAATTAAAACTAGTTATAATTATCAGAGAAGAACTCAACATATGTGTTAAGCCCCAAACTCTATCAAAACATTAATGAGCCAATTTTGTGTAAACAAAGCCTTTTATTTATAATGAACATGTACTATTAATCTTTAGTCAACACTTCTAACGGAAACTTGACACAGGGAGACATGTATCGATGATAGAGATAATCAATTGCTTACCTTACATCAAGATTTGAATTAATAATTGGTTCTGGATACATTTGAAGAAACAGGAGTGGCAGCTCATGTAGGGGACATTTTACATATTTTGTACTAAAATGCTGGCTGCGTTAGAGAATCAGCTGTTCTTGAGGGTTGCTTTTGAATACAAACTCGTTGGTGCTATGGGATTCTGCCCGTAAGAAGCTGGTGGCTACTAGTCAGGGAGGGCCGTTTAAGAGTGGGACTACCGTGTGTGTGTATATATATATATATATATATATATATATATATATATATATATATATATTAAAATGCCTTAACATGTTTGCTACCGGGGTAAAAACAGTACCTATCAGCAATAGTTCACTTATACCACGACCAGTTTGTACCAGACCTATTCAGCAACTGCCGGTATAATAAATAATAATAATAATGAGGACTTTGTATAGCGCCTAAATTCACTAATCTTTCGAAGCTCTAAGCACCTTACACCATCTATAATGATATTACTACACTACAGAAAAACAATGAAATTGGAAAACATAAAAAACATGCTGAAAACATATAAGATAAAAAACAAATGTTACTGATATCATAACTAGCGTTTAATGAGAAATCAGTTAATTTAAAAAATACTTTAAATAATTGAAAATTGGGGAATTAATTAATTTTTTGCATAAAGACGTGAATTTGTGAATTACTGAAAAATGGTTGGCAGCTATGGGTAGCCTAATTTTCCAATTTGATCTGGTCTGCCAAACATTAAGCTCGCACCGGTTTTGACAAGAGTGACCGGACTAAATCATTACTATATTTAATGAGCATATAATTAACACTGCAAACGATTTTGTATGATATTACTACACTACAGAAAAACAATGAAATTGGAAAACATAAAAAACATGCTGAAAACATATAAGATAAAAAACAAATGTTACTGATATCATAACTAGCGTTTAATGAGAAATCAGTTAATTTAAAAAATACTTTAAATAATTGAAAATTGGGGAATTAATTAATTTTTTGCATAAAGACGTGAATTTGTGAATTACTGAAAACTGGTTGGCAGCTATGGGTAGCCTAATTTTCCAATTTGATCTGGTCTGCCAAACATTAAGCTCGCACCGGTTTTGACAAGAGTGACCGGACTAAATCATTACTATATTTAATGAGCATATAATTAACACTGCAAACGATTTTGTTTTTGAGACAATGGATACCATAATTTAGACTAGAAGGAATTGTTGATAGTGATATCAATTGATAATGGTGCATTGCCTTTGTACAAGGAGTATGATTACTATTGTCATCTAACTTTAATGCAGGCTACAATTCTCCGGAAACCTCTCATATGAGGCCATATTATATCACAAGGTACAAAAATAAAAATGGATTGAATACCTGTCTTTGTCATGGATATTCATTTTCTAACTTATCTATTATATGTAATCAAATTACTAGTACATGCTGCTTTCGCACAATTACATAAGATGCACCAGAATTTAATACTGAAATGCATGTATATATTTTGAAATCCTTCTAATATCGGGTTCTAACTTTTTGAATGAAAACTGAATGAAAAAAGTATTTGAATGGCAAATTCCATATCCAGCTTGATGAAGAGTATAAGACTAAGCCCAGACTTTATGATCCAACATTATGGACTTATATGCCAGCAAATATTTATTATCTCTGTGAAATTCTTAGGCAACTGTTTTAGGTCTTTAGCTTTAACATAGAAGGTTTATATTTTAAATATTTTATAAAATATTTGATCTGGGTCCATGGACGACTTGCCAGAATAGACATCTTTCTCTTTGCCTCTTCGCATGCTGTTATTCCTAGTAATGAAGCTGTTCTGATTAATTGTCCAGGTTGTCTTTCTACAGCTGCCTTATCCTTCTTTAGCCATGGTACTCTTGCTGTTTTCTACTTCTCTGCCTTAACAACCGATTTGCAGCTTTTACCTACAGAACAAATAATCCCTCTTCATTTTGGATGATAGATTCACCAAACATTGATACTATTTTAACTACAAATTATTCAACTGTTTACCATTTAAGAAATGTGAAGAAACCAATACTGCCAAAAGGAAACATTGAAATTAGGATCTTGGGTTCACGCTAACAAATATATTAGTTTACCATACTATTTAGTTTGCTTTAACAGCATCAGCTACAAGTGTATATCAATTACAAACACAGTAAACATTAGGTAAAAAGTTTAACTTCAGCATTACGGTCATATAGTATATGAAATTTAGCATGTGAAAGAAAGAAACAAGTTCAGTTGTTAACATTCTCTAGGTACACATCAAATCACAAAAGGATTACTGTGCCATTAACAATATATTAATTACATTTACTGAAACAATGAGTTATGACATAAAACAAAGTTAAATTGTTTGGGATCACTGATTTTATTTAACAATCTTTATAGTACAGATGTTAGTAATTGACAGTAATTTCTTTCATTATAATGTAAAAATCTTGTGGTTTTGTAAAAAATATATTTCTCTCAGTCCTCTTATGCTCTGAAATAGTTATAAGCATACAGCAACGGGTCCAAACATTGCAGTATTATACACTTACATAACATGTGACACTAATAGTTCAATAGATATTACATAAGTGCATATACTTATGAATAATCATAGGATCTGGAAAGTCGTTGTGTGTGACAACCATAAAGATAGTGAATTCATAGTCTTGGTGGTTTGTCAGGATCATATCAGTATCTATTATTTTGGTAAGCATTGCACATCAACTTATTTCCGGTGCTAATCTCCAAAAGCATCAACTGTAATACATTACCTTCACAAAATTATGTCTTTTATTCTTCTTCCTCCACTAAACAACCATCTTGAAGGTCTTCAATAATATCTGTAAAGATAATGTTCAAATTTATTTTATATTACATAAAATGTATGAACTGGATACTTGCCAATTGTTTTCATTAATACAAAAAATATAACAAGGTAACCAAACTATCTTCTGAAATTTAAAACTGGAACCTGACTATCAAATATGTGACAATGTCCAGCTATCATTTTTATTTGTGAATGCTTTCACCATATTTCCTGAAGTTACAAAAGCTACATATCAAATACATAGAACAAAATACACAGAAAATGTTCGCTTCACATGACATACTGTCTAGCTATGATACATATCTGGGTTAAATATCAACAAAAGGACAAATCAATTGACAAGCAACGCTGCAGAATAATCGGACAGACTTCGGATAATGATGATGTTTGCAATGATAATGACAAATACTGGATTGCAAAAGAAACCGAAAATGAATGATTCTTAAGCTACAATAGGTCAGTAAAATCAAAGAGATTATATTTAAACCAGTTATCTGAAAATTTAACACGCTGAATATCATCTATACGTAAACTTTGTGCTTTACGTCGTTTCTTTATTTTGAGGACAATTTATCAAGTCCTATGTTGAGAGGAGTCATGATAATCAGTCTTTGGTTCTTTCAACAAACCATTCGCAATTTTTCTATGCATCAGAAATTAGAAGCTTTATAAAAAAGCTCAAAAACTACCAAAGTCCTTCATATGAATTACCTGCAATATCATGTGACAGAAATATCCCTGCTAAGTTATGTTCAGAAGAATCAAAGAATTTCTTGACGTATTTTGCAAAGTTTTGGTCACTGAATTAATGTAATATACAACTATTCACACTTGATAAAAATTCACATTGACCTACCATCATTATCAATCTGTATCTTGTCTAGACTTTGTCCTTATGTTCAGCATATTTAAAAGGTATTTAAAATATATTTTCTTTGAAAAACATCAGGCTCCATGCTGTACACCGCGTTATAAGAGTGTTTGCAAGTTTTCGAGGGAGTGGTGTACTTGCCATTTTGATTACATAATGCACCATAAAGTACACATACCGTATCTTAAAAAAACAGGAAACTTACAGCTAGTTTTTCCCTGTATTACTTTTCCCTCTGGCTACCTTCTTTGTATAATATCAGTTCTCCCTGATATTGTAAAATGTAATCATTTTTCTTCACGCTCTTTCCAGCAAATACACCATGTCCTGCAATATAGAGAATGTTGTTCATGTCTCAGTTAATAAAGGCAAATCATGGCCACTAACAAAGTCAATCTGTCAGATGAAATGTAGAGCTGTACCGATATCACTTTTTGCCAATTATGCTGATACCGCGTATGGCCGATTATTAAAATTGCCGATACTGATTATGAGATTATCACAGTATAAATACTCGCGTATAAGATTAATAATTTAGGAAGAAAAAAATTGCCTGGAAGAGAGGGGGGTGTCGGCTTTTCCATGGGCCAATGTCTAAACTTTACCGTTTTTAGGTCTTTTTGTTTACTACTGTAACAGCTGTAAATCTTGGAACATGAAACAATGATTTTATCCATGTCTTAAGACATAGGTATGTTAAAAAGTAACTTTCGGTGACCCGACAATTATTAAACTGTTATACAATACTATGATTGATTTTGTTATTATTTTGTATGTGCATATTTGCTGATTTCTCCAACATGGAATTAAATAAAGGTAAATACAGACTTCATAATTTTTGGGCCGGGAAGACATGTACTATAATGTACAGTACTTACACAGTGCAAAGCATGTATAGCATCATTTAAATCCATATTTATTCCCAAACATATTGGATGCAGATTTTGCTTTATTCATCGTTTCGACCAAATTGCATTCTTCTAGATAAAATTTCAGATAGTCTGTTTCATTTACAATGAATGTTTCAAGAGTTACTCATTTTCAATGATAAAAGCGATCCTACAAATTGAGGCAATATGTTTAAAAAGATACGCACGTTTGATTGTGCAAGGCACATAACCATCATAATTTACATGCTCACGAAAAGAGGTAATAATAAAAGATAAAATTCTCATATAGATCGACTAAGATCAAGTTCAATCAATTTTAGTTTTGTCTTTTGGCAGAATAAATATCACAACTTTCCACACAATGAAAAGCTTGATGTTTCGGTGTCTCCTTTGATGATAGTCGGTGAATTTCTCTATAGTTTTGCGACAGCAGTACAGGCCAGTAAATCATTAAAATGCCTGAAACTGGCTTGTGACGAGAGGAATTTTGAACGCTAACTATACCAGTACATTGATGCAGAGGCGTAGCTAGAGTGTTTGGAGCCCGGGGACAAGATTCATGTATACGTTCCCGGGTTCTTCCTCCACCAATAATACAGGCCGCCATGTATAGCCTATCGTGTGCTGAAAAATGGCGTTAAACTCTACAACAACAGCTACAACAACAACATTTAACGACGGTAATTAACATTGGTATATAGTCTAAAAATGCCAGAAGTTAACTCGTGTAAGTTTCTTTCGTGGGAATGGCATTGGAGTTAAGCATTCGTAGTGTGACATTCTTATTTCGTGAAGATGCGAATTCTTTATAGAAAAGTAATTATTTCGCCACAACAATAATTTACAGGCGATGCAACAGAACATGTAGGACTTTTCTTGTTTGGAAGAAAATGAAAAGCGAGGACATAATGTAATAATTGGGAGTTCTCAGCAAAAATCAGCCGTAGTTTACAGCAATTGTGTTAAAACAGTAGTTACTTTTAAGAATATATTGTCTTTCAATTAATCCCCAAATAAAATGTTTCTACTTTAGTTTCCACTATTTAATTCTGTTTTAAAATTCAAGCCATGTCAAGATGAATGTTATAACTGAAATTATATTTACAAAATTTATTTGCATCGGCACCGATTATTTCTGCCGATACCGATTATACCGATTGTTCTAATAATCGGGCCGATTATGAGTATGGGTGATTAATCGGTGCAGCTCTAATGAAATGCATAATAATTATTTTAAATAACTGTACAGTCCGTTAAGAACAGGATTCTGTAATAAGCATTAGCAAGCACTAAACCAATCGGAGATACATGTAGAGACCAAACTTGGTATTACTGGTACTAATCTGTCTTTTAATTCTGTAAAGCTATGTTAGACAACTGACACCAACCATAATGCTGATTGATCGAATGAGAGATATTTTCCACTGAATCCTTTGTAGCTGCAAAGAAATATATAAAAAATAGACAAATCGGCTATATAATATTGAAAGAATCTGATTTTCATGTTTTATATTCATTTCTTGGTCTCAATAGCCAAATGCCCAAATAGTCACAAACAGGAAGCTGTATTGAAATACATGTACTTAAATGTCTTAGTTCTATATTATGATTAGGTTGTTGATGCATTTCCATGACCGCTAAGTATTTTTTCTTGTGTTTTATTAATAATTATAAAAACTGTTTTTATATTTTCCTTATAAGAACAACTAATTATTAAGACATGTGGATAAAACCACACATAATTGCTTAAATTTGGTGAACATTTAAGATTTGACAATATTCCACATTATTATTAATTTCAACAATAAGTTCAGATTAGTCAGAAACAATTCCCAAATTCTGCTGCTAATGACGGAAACTAACTTTGAGCTGTAAACTACAACACATCAAATTGAATAACTTTGAATGTTAGAAATGCACCTTTCCCGTGCTAAAATTGACGTTGTTTTATAATGCTAGTTTTATAACTGTGTACAATGGTTACTATTGTTATTATGTAAAACATTGTCTCAATCTAATTCTATAATAGGAGATACCATATAAATTCCAAGGGGTTATATGATCTAAACCAATTTTATCTTGTCATGTATGAGAAAATAAAAAATGCTCCAGTTGGAAAAAACCATAACTAAGAAGTCGCATACAGTAAAAATGCAGTCAGAATTGCGAGAAGGTTTATAATTGTGTACATGTATATTCAACCTTGTGAGTCATTACTTTTCAAGGACTGAACAGGTGGTTGCATTAAGTGTAAATTGAGGTTGTTTATTGGGGCTATTTTGGGGTTGTTTGTTTTAAAAAACAACTGGCTGTAATTGAGAATTGAATTGTTCATACCTGGACTGTTCAAAAGAAGACCAAAAAGGTCTCGTGTGTACGTTTAAGATTTTAAATAATTAACTTGTTGCAAAATGGGTGCTTAGAAATACCAGAACGCACAGCAGTAATATCTTATATACCATAGTGTATATTGGTGGTGAAAGTATAATTCATATTTGTGACATAATATTAGTTATGTAATAAATTAATATGTAGTTTCTTTTCTGCAAGTAATGCAACATCAAACTAAAAAGAAGCTAGAAAACACATTTTGGCGACAGTTCGTAGAGTAACAAAGTCTAATATTAACAGCCTGTATAGCAATTTATACACAAGTTTAATACTTTAGCTATTAATAATAAAAACATATTACTATTGAGTTAATATTGATTTCTAAAGTTGGTTATTATGCTGTGGTTATTAATTATTACATTTGTCTTATTATGTTATGTTCCATGATGTGTGAGATTTGTGCAACGCAGCATGTGAAACAGCTGTCTAGTTTGAGTGTAACTATCATAAATTACACATGTAATGGTCTAAATGCAAAGATTCACCAGATCCTTGCATACATACTAAATGGATGTCCCCTAATTCGAGATCTATGAATAATACGCATTCATCAGAATAATTTTCTCTGTGCCAAAAATATTTAAACATGTGTAATGGTTTAGACACCAATTATTTAAGTTGAAACAATTTGGCCGAGAGTTCATCATATAAGTACATAATCAAAGGTATTTATTTTCAATATCTTCTTTAGATGACATGTGAATACGTTTCTGTACAAATAATAATTTTAAAGATGCATAAATTATCCATGTAGATGTTACTCAAAATATCAGAAAATGGTAAATAAGAATAGTTCATGAAAAGATACATGAATTTGAAATAAAAGTGTAAACGATGATAGATAAAATGTTATGAGTGAAGAGAACAATTATTAATAAATCATTACTAATATGCATTTATTAGTAATAGATCAAGCATTAAAATTATGTCACAATCGTATTAGACACTATTAATAGTAAATGTTATTTTCATTAAAAAAATGTGGCAAATTTCACAATATTCAGCAATGGTATACACAATATTGCGTTTCGGTGTTTCTATTGCGTTCTGGTATTTCTATGCACCGTTGGGAAATGTGTTCATCAGCTTTTTGTAAATGAAAAAAGTACAGTAGTGTATAGTTGTTTTCGAGACATTCTCTAAGTATTATCTACAATTTGATTTGGCATATCTATTAAATGGTGTTCATTAGAACTAGAAAATGTGTATACTCATCTGATAACGATGCAGATACATCTCTCTCTCTCTCTCTCTCTCTCTCTCTCTCTCTCTCTCCAGGGTCATACACATTAACCACAGACACTTGATTCTGGGTAAATTAATGTATACCATATTATATGGTGAGTGTATACATTAATTTACCCAGAATCAAGTGCCTGTGACATTAACTCACGCCCACTCTTAGGTGGTGTCATCCTGAATGACTACAACGATGGAGAGATGGACACCCACCCCCACCCCCTCTGTCTCTCGCTCTCTCTGCACCACCCACCACTGCATAGCGTGGAATTCCGAAAATATACGCGAGCTGTACTGACATCAATATAAATTCATTGCTGAAAATGGGATAAAACCAAGTTGTCACACATAATAATTATAGTAATATAAAAACAAGTTGTGCCCTTACTCCGACGTCGTGGACACTCAACCACAACAAATCAAGTTGAGGCTACGACATCGTAGCTATGAAAAAAATAGTAGCTATTTTGGAGGAATACAGTTAATAACTTGAAAAAAATTTGTTTTATTACTTACCAGTTTGATTCAGCATGTCCTGCCATCTTCCAAGAATTTACTGTAGTGTATTATAGGCTAATCCTTGCAGGAATGGAATCAATGTACGCAATATAAAACAAAATTAAAAAACGCACCAAGACACCGCACAAACGGAAGCCCCGGGCTTAAAATACCGCATTCTGTTCAAGCATCGCCAGTTTGCAATTATTATAAAATTATTTTTTTAAACCTGTAATTCTTTTTAAAAGTCACATTTATCTGTATAAAATGTACAGTTACACTGCAATGTAGCGATGTTCTGATTGGATGACAGTCTGAGATCACACGCCTTCTGATTGGCTAATAGTTTGCACACTAGTCAAGCCTCTAAAGCGCGAAAAGGAAGGCTGCAAATTGTGTGACCTATACACACGAGTGTAGCTCTATGTCAAGCATTACCGACTTCGTGAGGACTTTTACAAAAACACGTGGTTCATCTCATATGATCAGTCTCAACCGTTTTCCGATATATCATTTCGAGGACTAGTGTGTAAGTCCTCGAAATGTAGTACAGTCCTCGAGATGTTGGTGTGCAACCCAACTCAAGTCCTCACAAGTATAGCAAAACACACCCACACACACACACACACACACACACACACACACACACACAAACACACACACACACACACAGGGAAGCAGTCAAAACAAACCATACTATATACTATCCAAAATCACACCATATACTAACCACACACGGGGAAGCAGCCAAAACAAACCATACTTTATACTATCCAAAATCACACCATATACTAACCACACACACACACACACACACACACACACACACACACACACACACACACACACACACACACACACACGGGGAAGCAGCCAAAACAAACCATACTATATACTATCCAAAATCACACCATATACTAACCACACACACGGGGAAGCAGCCAAAACAAACCATACTATATACTATCCAAAATCACACCATATACTAACCACACACACGGGGAAGCAGCCAAAACAAACCCAATTATTTACTATCCAAAATCACACCATATACTAACCACACACACGGGAAGCAGCCAAAACAAACCATACTATATACTATCCAAAATCACACCATATACTAACCACACACACACACACACACACACACACACACACACACACACACGGGAAAGCAGCCAAAAACAAACCCTTTTATATACTATCCAAAATCACACCATATACCATCTAAATAGAGTCAGTGTTTATAATCACACTACTCCTCTCTCATTCCCATTGGCAATTGACAAAGTATTTCTTTTCTAGACATTTGGGTAGCCCTGAGAAGGGCTGTTTTTTAAACTTCAAAATGCACCTGGCTAATGCTGGTATCTCCCAGGTCTAGCCCCACACACACATCTCCTACTCCAATCGTTCTCCCAATTCACTCTTGTGATTGGGAGCGTAGCCCAATTCACTCTTGTGATTCGGGGCACAGAGGGAGAATGAGTGGCTTCACTATCCCAATCTTCCGTTTGAGGGATAGTGAAAGCCTCTTCATGTCTTCTTCTATTCCGCAACCGTGCATGAGGTTGTGGTTGTTGCGGCTGAGACTGTGGTTGATGCGGTTAGGGCTGTGCTTGTAGTGGACGAGCTGGTTCTGGTGGAGAAAGTGTCCTCACCATAGGCTTGACTTGACTAGTTTGTCTCATCATGCGGTGAGGCAAAATTGACATTTGCATTTCCTTCTTTTTCCTCTCCTCCTCTTCTTTAATCCTAACCTCTTCTTCTTTGGCTTCCATAGCCAGTTCATCCAGGAGACGCCTAGCATTCTCCAGGTGCATCTGAAGCTCCCTCAATTTTTCCAGTCTACTCATCTTCTTCTTTGAGTTGATACGCCAAAAATAGGTAGTCAGACTGACGAGTGATTTTTTATATATATCATAAGCGCGGACGTGATGGAAAACACCCCCCTACGATCCAAAAACTTACATTATCTCTATCATCACCACAACACGCCGACGTGATGGAAAATACCCCCCTACGATCCAAAAACTTACATTATCCCTTACATCACCAAAACACGCGGACTTCAAAGAAAACACTCACTCACTTTTTTACTTTACTCATATCAATTATAAATTTAACAAGTTATTTTAGAAAATAAGTTGTGCTTATAGACGCACTTCAAACAAAAGTAAACGAAAATACCCCCCCCCCCACGATCCAAAAACTTACATTATCCCTTACATCACCAAAACACGCGGACTTAAAAGAAAACACTCACTCACTTTTTTACTTTACCCATATCAATTATACATTTAACAAGTTATTTTAAATATAAGTTGTGCTTATAGACGCACTTCAAACAAAAGTAAAAAGAGACAGTGATTATAGACTCACTTCTATTTTTTTTCTAACTTCCTCACATACTATTTGCAAACTGAATGATTAATTCTTTTCGAGAATATTGGGTAGCCCTGAAAAGGGCTGTGTTTTGTGTGTACGAGGAAGGATGACAATCTTTTATCGTCTAAGATTGCGTCCTCGTAAGGCAACACGATAGGGTCTGCTTCTTCTGAAAGAGAAAGAGAACTCTTTCGTGTCCACACGGCAGTCGACAAAACTTCTGTCTGGTTCCTGCTGCTGTTGTTGCTGCTGCTGTTCTCTCTGTTCTCTCTGCTGCTTCTGAAGTCTATACTTCTCAGTCCATTCTTCTTTGTCTTTTTGAATTTCCTCTCTGAAGAGTTCTTCTATGAGGTCTTCCGTTACTTGTAGCATTCTAACATTCTCTATCTCTTCAGGCTTTGGCATCAGATTGTGTCTGATACGATGCAGAGTGACGTAAGCTTCGTTCAGCTTAGCTAGTCTTGAGCACATCTTCGTAGTAGGATGAGTCAAACAATGGATGGCCAGACTGGTTACTTACTTAGCTGGTGTTTTATAGTAGACACCGACCTCTAGGGTCATATGGTCTACTTTTATAACCGGCATATAGATTCCCGTGGAGAAGGAATTGTGCCACATCTCCATTGACATTTGTGCATACAAGTGCACTTTTAATAGGGCGTCATGTTGAATCACTAAAAAGTGACTATCAACATGAATGAAAGCCCCGAGTGGGTAGGAATAATACAAACACACACCCACCTAACCAACCAATCAGTCAGACCCAGTCAGTGCCAGAAGAGGAAAGGGAGAAAAGGGCCACGGCAAGACACGCCACCACGCACGCAAAGAGAAAGACAGCAACGCCACAGCCACCGCCCACACCCGAAACAACAAGGTAGCACCTACATCAAATATAGTCCAGTTGTACTAAGGACAGCCTAAAAAACCCAATGTTATGTTAGCCACCTGTGCAATTGAGTCAAATAACTAAGTCGTAGAATTGTTATTTATCATCCTATGGTTCTACATATAACTAGTACATAAGCGTACATAAATTAAGTCCCTATTAATTTAAATACTAATATGTCTATGCAACATATGTTAGTGTAGTCACTGTTAGGTATGTTTGGTCATGAGTTTGTTTGCGGAGGCACCAATGTGATCGAATGTACCTTTTAGGGCCACGTTGGTTGTTCAAGGATGGTTACTCATAGCCAACGAGTACCCTGTTACGAGAAAGGGAAAAATAAAGAAATAAAATAAAAGTAGGGTTGAGAGGGCTCCTGGTCAACGTCCCTCAACCTTGACCAAGAACCCTTCGTATTATCGTTAGGTGTGGCCAGACTGATTGATTGATTGATTAATTGGATTTAAGACGTTTTCGCCCATTGGGCATTTACGTCTGTTTAATGCCCCAAAAGGGCTAATTAATTGTTTCGGGGGACGGAATAGTGCCACGTCCCCACGCATTATTGCACAATGTTATGCTAATTAATTGATACCAACCGTCGGAAGCAGAAGAGGCAAAGGCGGAACGAGACTGCATTGGAAGGAAGGTGATATACCCAATAATTTAATCCCCCGAATATAATTTAGAATAATTGTCGTCCGGCATTTAAAAATAAGTGGTTGGATAGGGACAATTGGAATGGGGTGCAGTATTAAATACTGTCAGACTTGTCTATTTCCCGGAGGAATAATAGGATCAGTTCTGCAGTTAGGTTGGGATTAGGGTTCGTGATACTAAGAAATGATGGATAGGTTGTGCTCGAGCCTATTTTAATAAGAGAGCTTGCAAGTTTATTTCTTGCTACTCTATATGCTGGGCACACATTAAAAACATGTGATAGATCTTCTAATTGATTGCATGATTGGCAAGAAGAATTTCTTCCAGGGTTGGATTTACTGTATTTGCCCATACTTCCGGCTAGTAGAGTTTTTCCTGTTTTGATGCGATTGAAGATTCCTTCGAGATGTGTATGTTTAATCTCTGCTCCAATAATATTCCTGGATACTTGGTTTTGGATAGAGTATAGTTTACGTCCTTTCTGGCTTGAATCCCATTGTTGTTGCCATTTTGACATGATTCTTTTGGTAATGACATTATAATTCTGTTACCGAGTACTCTATATATTCAATTTCCACATTGTTGAGGCTATTTTTTGCAGCACGGTCAGCTTGAACGTTTCCAAACAGATCTATATGAGATGGGACCCACATAAATTCAATTGTTTGGTTAATGTTAGCAAGATCATTGACAGTTAGCCTAGTTAGCTTTTGATAGTTGCCACGCCCTTTTGAACATCCAGATTCAAGTGTTTTTAGGACACTTAAAGAATCACTGATGATGAGTGATTAGGGAAATTTATTAATTTTGATCTGATTCAGTGCCTCTAAGATAGCCCAAAATTCCGTGGTGTAGATGGAACATTGGTCCGGAAGTCGCCTCCCTATTGTTATATTTAACTCTGGAATGGTGACTGCTGCAGCTGTTCTATCTGGATCTGTTGATTTGGATCCATCAGTGTATAATTTGGTATAATCCTTGTAGTTGACTTCTAAGTTATTGAGAATTTTTGATCTTATTTCGTTCGCCATTGATTCTTTAGGTCCAAATGTTGTGGCTTCAAAGTTAATGTTTATTGGTATGTTCATCCAGGGAGTATTGTCCGGATAGGCGATTTGAACAGCTTGAAGGTTGTTAATGCTTAGTTCTTTGCTTAAGGTGTGAATCCTCTTCCCGGAAGGTTGGGATGGTACTAACCTCTTGCTAAAGGCTTTGTTGCAATTTTTAATTGTTGTTCTGGTGGGGTGATTTGCGTTATGAATTGAGATTCTGACCGCATATCTAAGAGTTAGCTCATCTCTTCTAAGTGATAATGGCATTTCTCCAGTGATGATTTGCAATTCTTCTTTTGAGGTGCTTCTCAAGGTACCTGTGCAAATCCTTAGTGCTGTAGTTTGTATTTGATCTAGTTTCCCCAAAAGACTTTGTTTAGCAGATGCGTATACTTGACATCCGTAGTCCAGTTTGGATCTAATTAGGGCCCTGTAGATCCTCAGAAGAGTTTTTTGGTTAGATCCCCATTTTAATCCTTTGATATTTTTCATGAGGGAAATGTCTTTTTTGCATCTGCGGATCAGATCTTGGATGTGGTACTTCCATGTTAGGTATTGATCAAATGTCATACCCAGGAATTTGATTGTTGTTTCAAATTTAATTAACTCCCCTTGAATGTATAGCTTTGGTGCTTCTACTGTTTTCTTTTGATTTGGCGAAAAAAATATACCCCTTGTTTTGCCCTTTGAGAGTTTGAACCCCCATTTGTCAGCCCAAGTTCCAATTTTGTTGAGGCTGATTTGGAGGGTATTGATGACTTTTTGACTTGTTGGATCACCATCTTTCCATAGACCGCTATCGTCTGCAAATTGCGAAAGGTCTACTTCTTTGGGATCAACGTTGATTTCCAGATCATTAATCATAATGTTGAACAGCGTAGGGCTGATGACACTACCCTGAGGTGTGCCGTTTTCCAATAGTAATTCCTCAGAGAGTGTATCTCCTATTCTAACTCTGATGCGCCTATTAGACAGGAATTGTTTTATCCAGGCATGCATTTCACCATTTATACCGTAGTGGTTAAGTTTGGCTATAAGGCCATTGGTCCAAACCAAGTCGAATGCCTTTTCAAGGTCTAGAAAAATTGCAATCAAGTGTCGATTTTTTTTCCTTTTATTGCCAAATGCTAGTTTTATTTGGGATTCAAGTCGGACTAGCTGATCTTTTGTTGATCTATTATTCCGGAAGCCGCTCTGGTTGTTTGATAAAAGGTTTTTACTCTCTAAATGATGTTTCAATCTGTTGTTAACCATAGTTCCCATTACTTTACATATGGTGTCCGTAAGGGAGATGGGTCTGTATGATGAAACTTCGGTTGGGTCCTTGTCTGCTTTTGGGATTGGTACTACTATTGCTTGTTTCCATTTCTCTGGGATTTGTCCCGTGGTCCATGATTGGTTAATTAAAGCAATTAGAGCTATTTCCATGTTGGTTCGGATGTTTTTATATATTTCGTATCCCATGTTGTCTTCTCCTGGTGAGGTTGACTTTTTTGGTTTGATTGCATTTATCCATTCCTCTCTAGTAAAGGGTTCGTTGAGAGACGGGTTTCTGGGTTCTCTATCCATAAAGAGATGTGACTGTTGTTTCTCCACTTTTGCTCTATATGCTTGGAATTTTGCAGTGTGGTTTTTGTTGCTGCTCATTCCTGCAAAGTGAGATGCTATTGCTGAAGCTTTTTCCATGTTTGTTATTGCTCCTTTGATATTTGGTATAGTCGTGCTAATTCCTTTTTTCATGGATTTAATTTTATTCCAAATTTGTTTGGAATTGCACTGTTTGATTATTAAAGTGGAGCAGTAGTTTTGCCACGACGTCTCTTTAGATGTTTTGATGATCTGCTTTGCTAATTTTTCCTTTTGTTTGTAGTCATCGAAGTCCGTTGACTTGCCAGTGTGCCTAAATCTGTTGAAGGCTTTCTTCTTATCCTTGATCGCCATCTTGCAGTTGTCGTTCCACCAAGGTATGGGCTGTTTATTTGTAATTTTTGTTCCCGTGGAAGGAATGCTATTATTGGCTGCTTCCTTGATACACTGGATTATGTTGTTATTAAACTGGTCGATGTTGTCGTCTTGTAGATCATGTATTGTCTTTTTTTCCAGTAGGGTCCGGAATTTCGTCCAGTTTGCTTTGTTTAAAATCCATTTGGAAGTTTTTTTAATGGGATCGATTGGCTTTGACAAATGTATGTCAATAACTATTGGGTAGTGGTCACTACCTAGTGTAGATTCTCTGTTTACTTCCCAGTTGGTGATTGCAGCCAATCTGGCCACACTGGAGACAACCCCTGCTTTATTAGGTTCAAGCGCGGACGTGATGGAAAACACCCCTCGACGGTTTAGGGTTTGGAAACATTGGGATAGTTTGATGTGAGGGATAGAAAGAAAAGTCAAAGAGCATTTATTTGAATAAAAATGTAAAACAAACGACAGACGCATTGGTTTCAAAACACAAAATTTTTATTCAAATAACAAACACTTTTTCAACTAATAAACATTTTTTTCAAATAACAAAAATTATTTCAAATAACAAACATTGTTTTTCAAATAACAAACATTTTTCCTTCCATAACACTAATACATTATCTTTGACATGGTTGACAACGTTGTGAATTAGATTGAGATTTCCACTGTTGGAAGTCATTGGGCCATTGATGTACACTACGTTTCCTAGCTAACGACAACATATAGTCATAATGGTCACAAAACCATCGATCTACTTTGTCATCGTTTCGAGATGAATGACGATCAAAATAAGTCAATAAATGTTCTAAAGAATACCCAAGACTGCGATGATTCAGATAATAGACACAGTATTGTCCACACGCCATAGAATCTGTGCTTTGTAATTTCACATTATTGAATCGTGTCGTCCGGGCATTTCTTCTCATAAAGTCAATGATATCATCTTCGAAAGGGGGTAATCCATACGAACCAATATATTCCACACAACCCTCTTGAGGAAAGTAGACAGCTACCCAGTGAGTTCCTGGAAGATGACTGTCATCAGTGTTGATGACATAAGCTTGATTCTCTTGAGGTTTGCGATGAGGTAGTTCATCTTTAGCACACGCGACAGGATTCCAAGAAGCAGTGTACGAACTACGGTTCAAAAGATAATAAAGTTCCCAGGTATCCATTTTTTGTTGTGTAGCCTTGTTTTTTTCCTTTTTCACAGATGATGATAAGTCATCAATTCGATCCAGACTTTTTGCTTGAAAAGGTCTGTCAAGTAACTGTTGGTTTGCTTCGTCTCCTTACTCTGTGCCAAGAGAGCTTCGATGCGATCAATTTCTCCAGCAAACAATGGAGGAGAGGAATGAGCACACAAGTCTTTATACCACTGAAGTAACACGGCTTCTTCTGAGATGAGGCTCCAAGCTTCGTTCAGATAATCGTCCAATTTTTCTTCTTGACTCATCATCATACATTTATCGTGTTGAATTTGACTGGGATGATCGATTTGACATCCATAACAATCTTTTTTAATCATGTTCCTCATTTTATCTTCCAAGTGTTTGGCAAAACAGGTGACTAACTGTTGTTCCTGTTCTGGCCATCTGGACTGCATGATCACTACTTCTTCTTTTTGGTCTTGGTTGTCTGCTTTCTCTGTTACCTCCCATTCCATTTCCATGAATTCTCCACTAATCAAAGAGGGACAAGAGTTTTCCATAGTGTCTAATAGTCTAGAATGACTTCTCTCAAACTGTTGATTTCTATGGTATTATCGAATTCAGCATACAGAATGACATTTACCGTTTCTGTAAGAGGTCCTGCAAACTGAAGTTCCACACTCAGTTGCCCCGTTTTTATAGGGTGGAAATGTCCCTCGTCGCTGCCTTGGTCTGGAGTGAAATCAAAAGCCCACAAAGTGTAACCTCCTGCATAATCGTCGTAGGAAATACCGTGGCTGGTGTTGGTTCCTAATTGTCCTGTGGCTTCGTACAGTGACAAGTACGACCTCAAGTAATTCTTCTGGGCAAAGTCGGGTTCGAAAAGTCTGGTACACAAAGTTTTGCCATCGCGACTGACTTCGATTTTGGATACATTGCAGTGCTTAAACTGGAAAGGATTGTATTTGTAGGTACCGTTGAAGGCTGCATTGCTGACGATACCGATGAATAAACGTTTGGGTAACTGTCCTTGGAACAGATGATCTTCGATCTTAGATCGGAGTCCAGTGGCAATGGTGAAAGATTTTACTTCCACGCGTCGTATCGGATACTTGGCTGTCGTTCTGCTCAAAGTGTGACTGATATCATTTCCCACTTTAGATAACACTTCCACACGACGCACGTATAACCTGGCTTCTTGGATAATGGTTTTACAGTGGTGGAGAGCAGGATTATCATCAGGTTCAGTAGCCATCAAATGGAAAGCAGCACTGCTACGATTTAGTCTCAAGCGAATATCCACCCCGTTCAGCAAATACTTCTCTTGAAACCACATGTCCAAATGCAAACGATCGAACAGTTCTAAACTACGTCTTAGGTGAATTTTCATTCGACGCTCGTTAAAACCCACATTGTGAGGATCGCCAGGATTATCATTGTCGGCTACTACAGACAAGGCTGTGTCGTCAAACGTATTTGCTGTGTCAGGTTTCCATACCACGCAAGCACCTAAATGAGTATTCTTGGCTTCTTTTCCGTACGTCAAGAGATTTTCGAGGTACGCTCGGTAAGGGTAAGTATCCATGCTACTGCTGACCAGTTTGTTATTCATGTACAAATCCACATCGCTGAACACGGAATGCATGAAATTGTTGACGGGAGCTACTAGGGTATCGGCTTGCAGCTGGGCGCCGTCCGTTTTGGTCAATTTCACTTTCAAATAGAAGTAACTGTTGTTGAGATCGATGTAATCTTCGGGTTGTCCTTTGATTTCAAACTCGATGGGAGCTGAATCCGTCAAAGAGGAGACGGGATGAAATTCAACCCATTAGGCTTCTTGCATGGTCATCATCGTGGGTGGCATGGCAAAGAGATCTAGTTCCGACTTGGACCAGACACAAGATTCTTGGTGCATCATTTGTTTTCTCAGTCTCTATGTGTTTTTACTTTTAATAATCAAAAATGTCTAAGTCTCGAACGGTTCTTTTTTTCTTCGTCTTTCTAACTTTAGAGGTACGGAGACTTTTGAAAGGGTGCCATCGTCGTCGCTTTCTACCTTGTCCTTGCTGTGTCGTCAGAGAAGCAGGAATGCCAGACTCGGTACCATTCAGGGCATTTATAGGACTTTCTCGTCGACCCAAAATCTCTTTACCCGTTTGAAGCAAGATATTTTTGCCTGCTCTCAAAAAAGCTTCTTTGGGGTTTTGTTTGTCAATGAGAACATTTTGATCAAAATCTTTGCCGTGAGTCAATGCGGCATCTTTTAAGGCGTGCAATTCTCGTGTCACCATCGGTTTCAAAACAGGGACCACAGAACGAAAGGCTGATTTAAACATATCTCCTAAACCATGTCCTCGTTGTCGAGTGACTCCTTGGTACACAGGACACATCACTTTTTCAGTTGTTTGAGAATCGTTTTTGAAAATGGAGTT
The DNA here is from genome assembly GCA_030141615.1 of Unio pictorum. Taxonomy (NCBI): domain Eukaryota; kingdom Metazoa; phylum Mollusca; class Bivalvia; order Unionida; family Unionidae; genus Unio; species Unio pictorum. The sequence continues at coordinate 3,941,441 of JARLTB010000034.1, read as the reverse complement.
TCACTGTGACTTTCCCTTTGGTAAATGGAATATTTTGTCCTAGTTTTCCTTTTATAGTAATGTTGACACTGTCGAAATACGACTTACTGACAGGCAAATAATGAGGATGTTCAAATTCACGGTGAACGTGATAGGTATTTCCACCTTCCTCGTCAGCGGCGACGACAGAATCCAATTTGAAAGGAATGACACGCAGTAACGGTACAGAGGTGTGTCCTACCACGTTGTACTCCACCACATCGGAGTACACAAACATCAAAATGAGTCCTTGGTTCATTTCTACAGGGAATTTAAAATATTTAGCAACATGCGCGTTACTGTCTATGAGTTGTGTTTTTTCATTTCTCTTCTTGAGCAACTCGGTGTCTCCACCTAAAATAGCATACAATTCAGGACAAAAGGTAATGCCTATCATTTTATCCTCTGAAAATTTGATCATGAGACGACGAGCCACTTGATAGTACTCAAAGGTAACACTTTTTTTGGAGGGTAGTTTGTCCATGGCTTTACCAAACACAGCATTGAACCTGGTAGCAAGTGTAGTCACTAAATGTTGACCACTAAAATAATAGCCTGGAGGAATGCTGATCACATGAGTGGACAGGGTTTTAGTTTTGGGTCCATCTGATTTCTTTGTGTCAATGCCAGTGATGGCTCGTGCGTCTAAGGCATCTTGCAATTGGTCGTCAAACACTTCTAGTGTAAAAGTGTTTTGATTTTCGACGATGTTTTTGATTTGTGTCGGGTGTATCATTTCTACTGAAGCCACTTCCCAATGGGCATCTTCATCCAAATGCATGGCTTGAGGTAATTTAGCCGTGTAACAGCACAACGTGTTCTTAGGAAACACCTCCATGGAACTGTCACTGGGTAACGTTAAGTAAAATTGGTTAATAGTGTTGTTCATAATTCCAATGTTCTTCTGTCCGAGGAGTCACTCGAGGTTAAAGGAGTGTCTAAAAGAGGATTGTGATTGGAAGGGTGACTGTCAGGAGAATGACTAACGTTGGACGCAAGGCTCCCAATAGTGTTACTGTTGTTCCCGTTGTAAGAGTATTTCAGGGAAGGATTGGGAAGAAGATACCCGATGCAACTGCTGAGTAAAATGGTCCATAATTGTTTGTCTCCTTGTTGCAAACTCAAATTAGCAATGGCTGCACCGATGACACAATATACCACAAAGATTTTACAGAAAAAGACGATTTGCGTCTTAGGGACACGTTCTCCACACCACACCCACAAGGGTTGCTTTTGTAAATCTTGCAGAGAAGAACTGGGTGAAGGAGTAGTCACTGTGGTCGCTGAAGCTGTATTGAAGGGCATGATGGTCACTTCTTTTTATAGTCGATGACTTGAGAAGCGTCAATCCAAGAATCAAAACTAGGAGGATATCCTTTCCAACGTACTTTGACTTTTTTGACACGACGTTTTCCTAATTTACGGGTTCTTCGTTCGAGAATGCTTTCAATGTCGTACACGTCGTCTTCTTTTTTGGTGACACGTTGTAATTCAGGCAAGTAAAACGTTCCTTTTAATACTTCTCCGTTCATGTCTTCCAATTTATAGACGGTAGGATGATGATCATGCACTCGTCCAGTAACACGAAACAATTCGGTGGTCCAGTTGGGTAAGTAACCTTTGTCGAAAGTGCGTTTGGTTTTACCAATGCGTACCCAATCTCCAGGGGTTAACACTTCTCCACCTTTCTTGGGGACAGCCATCGTCCGAGACGTACCAAACAGACGCTCAAAAACAGTCACTTCGTTGTCGGGTGTCACCTCTTGTGGGGCACGTCCAATGCTTATATGGTAAGATTGATTGTAGGCTTGGACTAAGTGCGGTAAGACGTCGATGTACTTGAGAGTGTGTTGATGCGTAAAATATTTCCACATGCGTTCTTTCAAGGTACGTTGAAAACGTTCCACGATACTGGCTTTGGTTTCAGGATTTTCGGTGGTGAAAAAATGAATGTCACGTTTCTTTAGTTCTCGTTGGAAAGCTTGGTTCAGAAATTCGGTGCCTTTGTCGGTTTGCCATCGAAGAGGGTGACGACCACTTTGTTTCAACACCAGTTGCAAAGCTCTTACTAACTCTCCGCTCGATTTGGATGTCAATGGTACGACCCAGGCAAATTTAGAAAAGACGTCGATGACACAAAACAAATATTTGCAGCCGCGATTGTAGGTGGCTAAATGAGAGACATCGGCTAAATCGGCTTGCCATTGATGATCGATGCCTTCCACTTGAGTGCGACTTCTGTGAAATTTGTGTCGAATGGGTTTGTGTAAAGTGTACGTTGCTTGTTCTTGTAACCATCGTTGTACTGCAGGTAAACGGAGCTTTTACAGGCGAGTTTTTGCAGCACGATACAATTTCTGAATGCCTCCGTAACCTGCAGGGTGAGCTGGATCGTAGTAAATGCTGACTAATACCTTCTCCATGGTTTGGTTAATAAGTGACCCACTCTTCGAGGATATTGCTTTGGGTGGGACGAAATGGGGGTTGTTTGGAAACGGTTTTACGTGTCCGATGTGCCACAGGAGTTGACGTCTAGGGTACTGGTGGTGGTAGTGGTGGTGGTGGCGGAGGTAATGATATAGCTTTGGTCTTCTTTTCTTTTTTCACTTCTGGTTTCCTTTCTTTCTTTTTCACTTCTGTTGAAGAAGGAGTAGCCATCATCTTTTTAAGTTTTGAGTTCTTTTCGTTGGGGAGTGGGGGAAGGGGTCAACAAGGAAGCGGCAATCTTACTCGGAATGCGAGTGGCAGTGGGTGTTTGAAAGACATCATGGGGTTCTTCTTCTTCCTTAGGTAATGGTGGGGTAACGTCTGTTTTGGCCACTGTAGAGGGTAAGGGCGACGGATTATTCATTAGAGCCTTCAAATCTGACAGAGTAGGTAGAGCTGTTTGTTCCACAGCTTTTCGATGAAAGAGTTGTAGTCGTTGCAAAAGTTGACCGTACTTTTGCGATTTTTCGGTTTCGGCCAAATCGTGGCGATGCATCAAGGATTGCAATTCGTGTTGTAATTGTGACATCTCGTTCAAATCAGGATTGGGTGGTAAATGGGGGGTACGTTGTTCTTGCCAACGATGGTATTCCATCCATCGTTCGTAAGGAACTAAAGTCAGTTTTCGTCCTTCCATGGGCTTCCAAAGGTTACGTCTGAGATCGTGGTGCTCCATGGTTCCCTTTTATCTTCTGGAAGGATCAACTTTGGGAGATCCCTCGTGCTATCCCTTGTACCAAACCTGGCAATATACTCGCGCCGGCTTTTGCTAATCCTCCCAAGATAGGAAAAAGAAAGGGAAAAAATCCTCCCCGTTGCACCAACATCTTTTTCTTTTGACGAATGGGTATTTTCTTTTGAACCATTTGACGAAGAATGTGTCGATGTTTGGCTAAGCAATTTTTCTGCTGTGGAGACAAAGGTATCGTACCTTTCAAGACATTCAAACAACATTCGCACACAGTATCGATGACATCTTTGGAAGCAGTTTTAATGATTTGTTTTCGCATGAGTGGAGAGGCTTTGGACAGGACGGACAACACATCTCCATGTTTGACTAAACGAGGAGGTAGTCCTTTCCTTTTCTTTCCCTTGGGGAGCGAATAAGAATGTTTTGTGCGAGGTGACATCTTTGCTTGTTCGTTCCACAATACCACTAACGTCAATGACTTGGTACACACCCTCTTTTATCTACTAGCGCTTCGTCAAAAAGGTAACAATGTGTTTCCCAAAATTGCCAAAGGATCCTCCTTTTTGGTGACTTTTTTTCTTTAAAGGACTACGTCTTTGGAGGGGATGACGTCGAGGTTTAATTTTTAAGCGTTTTGTGGGATGACGAGATTGTCTTTTTCCTGTTCCTTTTTGAACAGCAGAACGTCGAGGGTTGTGGTGTGCACGTTTTTGAGGAAGCATCTTTGAGTGTTCAGCAGTGGCACAGAAAATACTGATTCCCGTTGTTGTCCTCAAGTCATATTTTTAATCTGGAATGCGACGCCACTGATTATCTTTGCGTCGTATCAACTTCATGACAGGTAACACACGTCGTGAAGGGGTTCGTAACGGACTCAATCGAGACAGTTCTTGTTTGGACAAATCCAGTAAACTCTTTAACATGCCAGATCTTTCTTGGACTTTGACTTTGGGGGCAGGTACTTTGTGAGCAGCTGCTACTGCCGCTAATGTGGATGAGGGTGTCACCGGTGAAGGAGACGTTTTGGGAGAGACAGATTTCCAATGTTTCATCAAATTAGGAAAAACGGGTGTCAAATTGGCTTTGGCTGGCATCACCCGCAACGGAGAACTGGAAGCACTTGTGGCTACTGGAAACGCGGACCCTTGTAGATCTTCTCTTACAGGTCGTGGTTGACGAAGATAAGGTTGCGTCTTGGCCGACGTGCCTTTTTGCGGGGGACCGCTTTTTTCTGTGGACTTTTCTTTTCCTGTGTTTTGGTCTTGACACCCTTGTTCTTTTTCTTAGGGGTTCGTTTGGCTTTTTTTTCTTGGGGTGAACTTTGGGAGTATTGGGATCCCATTTTAAAAGGGAACGAATGATGACACCTCCTAGAAAACCACTACCTCCAGGTTTCAATATGATTTGCTTTTTGGCTTGAGTGTCGATGCGAGGATTGGCCAGTTGCGTCAAGGCTACATTGTTTCTGTCAAAAAAGCGTTTGGTTTGATGTGGAATGTGAATGATGCCTTGCAGTATTTGACGTGCTGTCACCGTAAACCATCGTAAGACTTCATTGAGATTGGCTTCTAAGACGTGAGCACGTATTTGTGGATTTTTTTCGCGACTGATACCGTACAAGGCACGAATCAATTTGATGGGAAGATGAGACTGAAGGGACGTCATGTTGACGATGTATGAGACAAGGTCAAAGTGACCCAAGGCTTTTATAGATTTTTTTAGTGCTTCATATGGTTATGTCGACGACGAGAACGTGTACACGACAGGTCCTCCGTCTTGACACCAGTCGTGAAACAAATCGGTACGAAATCGCAAATAATCAGGGGTAGTGGGTTTTAAATCCACGAGTAAATAGGCGTGTGGCGATTGAGTGGCATCATCGTACGCATGAGTCAGCCAAGGTGTTCCAAACTGTTTGGCTAAGACTTGCACTTGTGATTTATCTCGAGGACTTTTAAACAAGACCACGTAATGAGCATTGAGACTAATGGTACGATGGGCTTTACTTTGTTGAAATACATTTTGTGTAATGTAAATGAAACTGGCATTACGATGATGCCCTTTACGTGTAAACCACAGTTTAATTTCTTCTTCGTCTTCTCCTAACATGTCGTCAAAAATGACCCAATGAGTTTGACTAGGGTCAGACACGATCCCCTTGTCTTCTCTATGAATACCTTCTACAAACACAATGGAATCACCTTGACTTTCTTGCAAGAGGCTGTATGCCGATTGCCACTCTTTGTAACACCACACGATGCGTTGAGGTGGACGATCGATCAAATGATGTTTATGTTCGATCAAACGTTTGACAAATTCGGTTTTGCCTGAACCGCTCGGTCCAGCAATTAACATGTTAAAAGGATGACGAAGATACAAGGCTTTCCAACTAGCATGATCTAAGTGTTCGTCAATGACTTTGAATGTGGAGGAGGAAGGAGTAGTATAAATAGCAGAGTGAGCCATAGTCGTGTAGGGTATGACACTATTGACACAAAAACAGACAAGACAAGAGGTTTTTATACTTTTTTCAAGACACGTTTATTTCAATGCAACACGAAAGACAAATATACATAAAAGCCAAATGGATACATACAGGAATAAAATACACAGTGAAACGATCAAAGTGGCATATAAACAAGTCACTGTACAACATTGTTTGGGTAACGAAGGTGTCCTAGAGGTAGTGTGTAATGTTCTTATAGTCTCAACATGAGGTACAGTCACATAGGTGTCCTGTCCGAAGGGTCTTTGTGGGGGAATATCCATGGCAGTTCTGTCTTGAACAGAGGGATTGTTCTGGGTGACAGATTCTTTTTCTTCTTCTTCTGGTACTGTCACTAGCACAGGTTTAAAAGTGACTTTTTTCACTCGACGATGGAGTTTACGAACACAACGCTTGGGCATAATGGGATGCTTCGTTTGTCCAAGCCTCAAAATCCCAACTTTTCCAGTCACGTACATCTGTCCAATGAGGGTGTAAATCACAAGCTACACACACATCTTCATACACCACTTCCGTATGTAAAAGTTGACGAATCTTTTTTTCCTGTAGAGGTCGAGACGTATCCAGATGAAAGCGTAAGGCTTTGAACAGAATGAGTCTCTCATGGACACTTAAAGTAGTCACAATACTGTCTTTTTTGGTAGGTAGTGTTCGTAAAGTGTCCACAAGGTATCAACAGGTAAACGAAATCCCAGAAAGCAAGTCACTAAAACACACACTACACGTGGACCCCTATTCATAGGGCACAGTTCTTGCAATAAGTGTTCGTAATCTTTCACCGTGTGAATCTTCTCATTGATATCCTTCCACGGAATCTGTTTGATCACAAGTGATAAAGGTTGTGGCATGGTCGTTCTCTTTTATACTTTTTTAGGTCGAAGACCATCAGTGTATATTCTGCACAGAATCAAATCTTCTCCAAAAGCGAAAGTGATTAATATAACGTGTAATTTCGTCTCACTGCCATTCAGGGTAACGGTTAAGAAGGATCAAAACATTTTCAGATGTAAAGGTACTAAATTGGAAACAGAGCAAAAAAACACCCTTGCTCCAGAGAAATCTAACACGTTGGTTAATTTTTGTCACTTTCCTCTTGTGAATTTCACGATACAAAAGTTCTACAGCCACCCATTGAGATTTTTCTTTAGCAAGGCCTTGCCAAACGTCCTTGTAGATCTTCTCTTGCAATTCTTGTGGTAATCCTTGAATATTATGTTTCAGAGAGGGGTTATATACTAGTCTAGGTTTGTTAAACGACATGAAGCAGTAGTGTCACTTCCAATCACTAGGTCCTACTAAAGGTAGGTATTGACAATTCGGAGACCATCGAGCATGTTCCAGGTAAGCGGAATCTTTATGTTCCCACTCGTAAATGGACACACCACAACTAAAGCACTTGACTTTATCCCCTTCGCCCAAGTAGAAAAATCCTGCTCTGGCTAATTCTTCAGGAGTTGGTCCAGGCAGATATTTTGGCCATTTATCTTTGAAGGTTTGGAATCGACTTTTAAAGTGACAGTATTCAGGCAAACTTGTCGGGAACGAATATTCGACTCTCCTCACTTCAGTTCGATGTAGGTACGGTGAAATTCCTACGAGTCCACGATAAATGTGGCACCACTTTCGCATCCCTCAGGTTTGACACGCACATCATCACTTTCCAAGGTAGATATAGGGGTAGTAGTCATAACAAAGTTCCCACGATATCCTGCTGAATCGCTGAAGTCACAGCGCCTGGCATCACTACAATCGCAAGGTTTAGCATCGCACTCCACTTGAGAATTCCCGAATTTGAATGATGTCTGTTTAAATGGATTCATCTTCCTTTCGCTTGGTCGTTGTAGTGACAAATGAACTATTGGTCTTGGACAATGTCCCTTTTTATATGCTGCCCAATTTCGACGTGACCGTACGGTAGAGTGAAGTGATTGGGAAGTCGTACTCTTTTTTGCTACACGATTTGATTGACTTTTTCCAAAGGTCGGCTAACGATTTGGTGTGTGGGTAAACGGACAATCTTGTGCGGTTCGTGGGTAGTCACTTTAAACGTTTCATCCTGTCCAGACTGTAAGGCTTCTTGAAGCACGTCAAAGTTCACCACTCGGCTGGTGCGATAATTGAGAGTCAATCCTTTCACTTTACATTCGGTGTGCATTTCTCCTTGTAGGTCTCGGTATTCGTAGCCGTAATTTTTAGGACCACCACTTGCAAAACATATAATCTTGTCGTCGGGATGTTCATCGGTGCAGGCTCCTAAACGGTCTCCTTCAATGACAGGGTTACACTGGTTCGGCCGGTGAATGTAGATGCAACTGTCCGTGTCAAAATACAGCACACGATCTCCTAGCAGTTCTAACACTTCGTACAATTTTAAGCGAGCGTGGGCTGTCACGTAAGCCGCAATGATGACATTTCCAAAGTTGTCGGCTTCTACAAAGTCTAGTTCTTCTTCGTAATTGACTAAGATCAAGTCCTCACGAATGACGTCCACGTGTTTCATGACTTTGGTTTTGTCGTGAATCATCTGGAAGTAGCGAGACGGTTCGGACAAATACTCCGTCTTGGGTAAAGATGGTCGTTGTGCCATTTTACCCCACAAGCAATTGAGCATCACTTTGGCAAACGATCTCCTTCCTTCGTTTTTCTCGATGTGGTCTAAAGTGATGCCTTCCTGCTCCAGATATTTTTCTTTGAATATCTTTTGGTCTTCGGGAGTGTGACACCAGGAAGGATAGCCACTAGCTTCTTGTTTTAGTTTTAAAAAGGCATCCACGTAGTCTGCAAAAATACCTTTCTGTGTCTCGATGCCCTTGTGGTATTGTTGTGTCTTGGGAAAGTGGTAAATTTCGTACACTTCTAACAGTCGGTATCCCAGGTCCAGTGCTTTAAACAATTCCACGCTCACCCACGTTCCTGTCAAGGCGCGTTCTTCTTGGGTGTGCTGACAAAGTTTGTCTTGGTTGCACGTTTCGGCACAATTGCGACACAAAGGAAACATCAGTTTTCCTTGGCAATGGTGAGGTAAAACGGGATGGTACAAGTCTGTGGGAGGTAAGACTTTGCACTTGATCAATCCTTCGTACTGTCGAATGTGGTCCAAGTCAATGTGTTCTGTCATCAATTCTGGATGTCCTACGGGAAAGTGACAATATTTGCAGACGTAAGGATACAGCGAACACACGTCCAAGTATTTGATTTCTTCTCCTTTCTCCTCGTCCGCCTGGTACAGCAAACAGGTGGCATTTGTTCGTCCTCCGTACAAACTATCCTGGGGGTTCAGGGGGTTCACCAACTTGTAACTTTCTACGATGCGTTTAAACTCGGGATCGGTTTTCTAACGCTGATCGTACTCGTGTTCCCACATTTCCACTACCTGGTATCCTTGCTGTTCTAACTTCAAACGTCGCTGACAAGTAGTCTGGTACAAATCTTCCATAGTCCGTTGTAAAAACTGATTTTTGGTGTCACGCTGAGGGTAGCAGAGGGGACATCCGTGAAATAAGCATCCGTTAAACTCGTACACGATCTGAGGGTTTTATAAGTCCCAACCATCCACCGAATACGTTCCAATGGTCTTTTCGCCTCCTCCGTTGCGAGCTTGTTGGATCCATTTGTCTTTCTTGTCGCACAAATAATAGAGCCAGCGTAGGGCTTTGACGGAGTATTGACGTTTGACAAAATTTGTCGTTTGAGTACTGATGACAGCTAGAGTATTTTCGGGCATAAAGCGTTTTCGGTACACTAAGGAACACGCTTTGGCGATGGTACAAGCTTCCTTCAAAGGATCGATCCCACCGTACTCCATGAACAATTCTCGAAATTTTCCACAGCAACGTCGTAAAATGTCCACGTCAGATCGACAGTACTTTAAAATTTCTTCTTGAAAGTCAAAGGGGTCCGAGGCGTGAGTCTGGTACCAAGCATGGAAAGCTTCTCGTTGTTCGGTGCGCATGTTATCGGGGTCGTAGTCGTCAGCCTCAGGCGAATGGGGTAGAACGGCATGTTGATTGGCTTCAGTATTAAAAAAGTGTGTAAAATAACCTTTTTGTCATTTCTGTCATTCCAAACGTTTTAGGCATGCGACTCAAAGGCATGGCCAAGTAACACATCGAATCTTTAAACTGTACTTGTCCTACTTGCATAGAAATGATTTTGCCTCCGTTTAAAGTCACTTGAGGTCGTTCCGTACTTTGTTCCGCATAGTATTTGAGCAGAAATTGCCCATCGTATCCCGAGAAATTGTGAGCCATGACCGTGGCATGGCGATGACAATCGCCGTAACGTTGGATTTCCTCTGGACTCCACGTTTCGTCGATGGGGTTTAGGATCCATTGGGCAAAATCGGCTAGCGTGTTTGACCCTCGAAAGATTTTTTCACGTCCTCCAGGAATCTTGCTGCAGTGAGGGCAATGACTAAAGATAGGTTCTTGGATAGACTTCTCGCACGCACGGTGAGCCACGCAGAAATTAGGAATGTGAATACCAGTCTCTTGCATGCATTCGAAATCAAAAAAGATAAAATTCCCTTTCTTCTGGGTATCATCTGGTCGGGGTTGATATTTTTGAATGAAGCATTCGTGCTCCAAATCCACAATTTGGTGACAAATGTGACATCGTTTCTTCCCTCGACAAACGTGAAACTTGGCATTACTGGTACGTATGCCTTGTCCACAAGTAGGGCACAATCTCAGAAGCTGACAAGTACTTTTCTGCTGTGAACCTTGCATCTTCAAATGTTGTTGGTAACAGGTAAGACTGACAAAAGTACGCTGACACACCACACAGGGCAATGCACTCGTACTTGTCCTTTGTCCAGACAAGGATGAGAGGCCAAACATCCCTCACATTTTGATCCAAAATGCTTGTGTTGTTCTCGATTGTTATAACCATAGTCACATTTTTCATAGTAGTAACTGAATTTCAGAAATCCAGTGATACTGGTAATGGTATCAAAATGCTCATCGTGATGATAGACGTGAATGTATTTTCCGTCTTTGAAATCGTGGCCTCGAAACAATAGAAGACCACGCACTTCTTGAGGGTGTACTTTCAAGGTGTAATGTGGAGCCAAGACACCTTGCAATTTTTGCATTTCTGGAATACCGCAAGGGGTGTCTTTGGATATCCCTTCTTGCTGTAACAGGAGTTCTGCTTCACTTCGTTGTTTGGCTCGGTCCGATTGTTGAATAGTTTTCCAAGCTCTTTTCCATTCTGCCGTGTCGTTCTTGTTGGCGTACGTTTGTCCCACGACGATGGCACGTGCTAAACACATCTGGTCTTGAGGATTGTTAATTTGGACGAGACTTCGCTTAATGTTGCGAAGGTTGTCCACCAATAACACTTTTTTGCGTCCGGTCCCCTGAGGAAGAGACACGTGGGTCATAAACAGTGTAGCTTTTCTATCGGTGATGTGAAACTTGTCGTTGGATTCTTGCACATGTTGAATTTTGTCGATGACTTTGGAAGGTGTTAATTGTGATGGGCTAGTAAACTCGATCCAAACGGGAGACTTCAAATTATCGTGATGAATAGAAAGTCTCAAGCGATCGTCTTCTTTGGCTTGACATTGCTGTTTCAGTGCAGTTAACACAGAATCCCACACCTCAGTAATGAACCCTTCTGTATTCTCCAAAGGTACATTGGACTTGAAATCTTTAAACTTTACGGCATACGTGTAAGCCGTTGTTCTAAATTTTCGAGAGGAACGCTTTTCCGTCTCTCGAATGTGATAGTAATTTTCAGGGTTTACTAAGGGAGGTGCAATTTGCTTGGACGTCGATTGCCTGGGTGTGGATTCGGGCTCACTCATGTCATCTGCAAAATCACTGGCATGAATTTGAGCCAAGACTTCAGCTACTGTGCTAGGCAATACATTACGTTTCCGTTTTAATAGTTGGTAACGCTAAGGCTTCGGGGTATCTGGTCGCGTAATCAACCAGAGTAAGTATATACCGATTCTTTCTTTCGGTAACTGGGTGTATTGGTCCTACAATATCTACTGCCACTCTTTAAAACGGTGTATCTATTAATGGCATCTGTCCTAAGGGCACCCTTGTGACCCTTCCCTTACATACGGTTTTCTGACATACGTCGCACGACCTACAGAACCGTGTGACATCGCCATTAACACCAGGCCAGTAGAATTCAGCGACTACCCTGCTAGTGGTCTTAGCCTTACCTAGGTGTCCTGCCATGCTTGACTCATGCGCCACCCTAAGTACTTGAGATCTATATCTCTGGGGTACGACCACTTGCCAATACTTCTTACCCTCCCGAGCACAAAACTCCCTATGAATTAATCCGTTCTTGCGTACGAATCTTGAGCTACCCCCACCCTTGCAGTGTTTAATCGCGCCGGACGTGATTTTCTCAACAATTGTCTTGATGGATTTATCACGTTCTTGCTCTTGTTTGAAATCATCACATGAAATTCCTGAGATCGATTCAGGCACTATTAATTTATGAAACGCGGTTTTCTCTCGCCGTGTTTGCGCTCGCGTTTCGATTGCCTGGGCCAAAGGTATTTTAAAATCGGCCATGGTTGGAAGACGGGAACCTTCAACATTACCGATCGTCAGATCGTAAATAGGATTTTCCATACAAAGGGCATCAACAGTTCCCGTTAAGAAAGGTGTTTTTACCGTGATCCTTGCTACGGGAATGCGACCGATCGTCTGATCAAGTAACATACATGGGGACTCCCACCCGAGCATTTGATTATCCTGCACGAGACTACGTTTGATCACTACGCCCGTGCAACCAGTGTCACGTAATACTATGACTTCTCGACCGTTGACAAACCCTCTCGCGGTTGGTACACACGCTTCTGGAAATAAACACGTGCCAAGCGAATGAATACAAGGTTCTACCTGTACGATATTATCAGATATACCTTTACTTTGTATAGCCACTGCTACCTTATGTACAAGTCCCTTTCTTTTAGGACAGTCTTTTTGAACATGACCCCATGCAGTACACAAGTAACATTGCAGACGCTGAATACCTTTATTCCTAACTGACCTATTTGCCTCAGCTGATTTCACAAGCTCCCTAGGCATCGGTCTCGCAGACTGGTTTCCAGACTTAAAATCTTTTGAAACCACGTTCTGGGTTCCCCCATGAGCTTCGGCAAAGAAATCGGCTTGCTTAGCCATATCGTTTACGTTTGTGAAGACTTTCTCTTTCAGAAATGGATCTAATTCCCGCCCAATTGTATTAAACAATTCATCTCTGAGCAAGAAATCAGTCAACCCTTCAAACGTTTTCACCGCTTTGCCGCATTGAATCCACCGCTCAAAATAGTTCGCAATTCTAACGGTGAACTAACCAAAGGTTTCTCCCTTATCGAGCTTGCTATACCTGAACTTTTTACGAAAACACTGTTCAGTGAGCTCGTACCTTTTTAGAAGTGCTTCCTTTAGGACGTCGTACTTAAACACATCGTCTCTCGGAAGTCGTGAGTATACATCCAGTGCTTTACCTTTTAATAGAGCACTAAGATGCAGTGCCCAGTCATTTTGACTCCACTTCTGGTTTTCGGCATACCGCTCAAACCGATGAAGATAAATATCCATGTTATCTTTTTCATCGTCAAAGGGAGGTAGTTTGGGGCCCCTTAATTTGCTAGAGGCAGAATCGTGCTCTCTTCCAGATGTTGCTAATTCTACCTTACGCTCATGATCCCGTTGCTTTGCTTTTTCTTCTAACTCTATTCGCCTTTCATCCGCTTCCCTTTCCCATTCTATCCTGTCCCTTTCGGCCTGCTTCTCTAATTCTATCTTTTCCTTCTCTAATTCTATCTTTTCCTTTCCGGCCTGCTTCTTTAATTCTACCTGTTCCCTTTGGGCCTGCTTCTCTAATTCTACCTTTTCCCTTTAGGCTTGCTTCTCTAATTCTACCTTTTCCCTTTGGGCCTGCTTCTCTAATTCTATCTTTTCCTTCTCAAAGGCCCATTTCCTTTCATCGGTTTCCCTTTCTAATGCCCGTTTCTTTTCTTCGGCCTCCCCTTTTTCCCTTTCTAATTCCCTTTCTAATGCTCGTTTCCTTTCTTCGGCCTCCCCCTTTTCCTTTTCTAATTCCCTTTCTCTTACCCATTCTTCTCTTTCCCGGGCTTGTTCTTCTTGAATAAATTTCCTTGAGCTTTCACCTTCATATCCAAAATCTTTGCCTAAGGCAACCAAGTTCTTAAGGGATGACATGACAATTGTAATATGAATATAAATATATAGAACAAACTGACCTTATCTTCCTGATGAGGGTAACCAAACCAATGCTTTAAACACGTTTATACTGGACACACGGACCTAGATAAACTAAACAAAAATAAACCCCTACTTGAGTATTATCTTGTCAAGAAGGTCACGCTCAAATATAAACATTAAATGTATAATTTCACAAAAATGTTTGACAGTTCACTTAATCCAGCGATCCCACTTCTGACACCATTGTAACACAATTGTTACCGAGTGGATGGTGGATTAAATGAACAACACAAGCACAATGTGTGAAAGATAATGTAAATTTATGAAATAAATTATTAATGAAAAATAATGATGTATCAACACAATAACTCATGCGTTCAACCCACAATTACACTCACAACCATTCACAATACATGAATAAATTAAATATTAATACAAAATAAAACACAGATACAAAAGAATCTCTTGGACTATACACAGATCCAAGGAACCTTTACAAAAGTTATATTAACGCAAGTAAAAATTGCGATAAATAAATACAAACACCAAACTATACTATCGCACGTATGGATTGCGACAACTAGCACGAACATATACATGTATTTAATCAAGTTGCTAACTTTTATTGAGATTCATGTAATCCCTTGAAATACTACTGTGATTTGAAGTAACTAAGTAAATATAACAATGTATTCAATTGTACTACAATTGCAACACACACATGTGTCTCGACCCTGTATAACCGTACGATTCACCAACTGTTGAATCGCCGCCCAGTTTCCCCGAATACCTAGGGTTGACCAATACTTTTATCGGCCGTTTGCCCTTTACTGATCCACCACAGTTATACGTACAGACAGCATACAGCATCTACTAGAACCATCGGTCCCAAATACCTAGATGCCACCCCGGAATGTTTACACCTCTAGACAGCTCCGACACTCAGACTTCTAGATTTCCGGATATTTACACATCACGACAGATGTAGACGGACAGACAATCCGACAGACAGACAGTCAGATACCTCAATTTGATCTCGCAATCAAATGGCTCAATTATTCACATTCAGCTACAATTCAAAGACATTCAGAGACGTTCAGCTACAATCAGATACGTTCAGAGACGTTCAGCTACAATCAGATACGTTCAGAGACGTTCAGCTACAATCAGCAACAATTTCAACTACAATAAAGAGACCAAACTAATAATAGTTTTTTCTATAACAATCTACAACTTAGATTACACTATTGTATTTAAAGTCTAATAGTGACTAGTAATTCCAAATATTCCACGTTTAAATCTGCATTGTAATAAAGGCATCATTACATGAAATGATAAACTGAATAAAATTCACAATAAAACGAAATATAAATTTAACACTCACCCCTTTGGCTGGAGATAGAATGACGAGCTATCTTTCCTGTGATAAGATAATTTTGGTCCCGTAATATTTATCAGAAATATTCTGCCTTATATGTCCTCAAATAGGTGAGCAGAATTCACGGCAAAATTACCGTGCAGCCTGTGATTCTAATATTCCTGACTTCAAGTGATACGAAGTCAGGCACATGCAAATCGTTACACGCCGCTTACCTTGAAAAAGCACTTATTCACCCCAGGTAACGCATGTACGACGAAACAAAAAAAATGGTGAGATTAGTTTGTAATTCAAGAAAGAAAAAAAAATTCAATTTTCGCCTAATTCTGTGACAACATGGTTAATGCAAACCGTTGCAACCCATTAAGTCCATTCTATGAGCCAGGCACTAATATCATGTCGAATAAGCTTAAATGGACTCACTGCTGCGGAACATGAATGAAAATCAATTTCTTTTAAAAGATTGATTGTCAAATTACGAATTCAAATTTTACGATGAATATGCCACTAATTTATTTTCTTTTTAAATATATCAGGTTTTGCATGACATGGATGATGTCATTCTAAGTGCAGAACTAAGAATGCATATTTTGAGGAAATTCAAGATGCATAAAGGTAGGTATATTCGCTACCATTCTTAATCACATCTAAAGAGGAGATACGTATGTCATGTCACTTGCATGATCGCTGTTGGACGGACCCTTGCATTGATCGGTATCATGCAATGGACGTCTTCCATAACTAGCTTAACATTAAAACAGTTAAAGATGGAAAATTGCAAAGGAGCTGTTGTGCGACAGTCCATTTAGAAACCAGGAAATTGCATTGGTAAACCTAACCATTTCATCATTGGTATTACCTACACATGGAACATAAGGTATCCGCTACATATGTACATGGATAATTTACAAAGTAGCTCCTAACACTACACATTTTGTTAAACGTACTTTTCATGCAGTATGGGTATTCAGTATAGTAAAATACAGAAAGATTATCACAATGTAATGATAACAGAGAAAACAATAGGTATATAATAATAACCATTAATTAATACTTTTTTAACTAATACTTGCTTTATAAGGAACGCATCAGCCATGACATAGATTGAGACAATTAAAAGCACATGCTCGTGTATGCTCAGTTGATGTGTTAGTAAAGCGCTTAAAAATGTACTGTACAAATACCTTTATTACTGCTGTTATTACTTTCAATGCCCCATAAAGATAGAAACTGTCATCCCAACCACTCCGATGACATGGTTAGTCCTAAGTATATTCACTGGCTGTAGAGAGAAGAATATCTCATGATCTGTCTGTATCAGAAATAGTTCAGACAATGCTAAAGTAATAGTCAATAACAACTTGATACTGACTTATATATATATATATATATATATATATATATATATATATATATATATATATATATATATATATATATATATATATTTATTTATTTATTTATTTATTTATTTATTTATTTATTTATTTATTTATTTATTTATTTATACACACACAGAAACAGAGAGAGAGACAGAGAGATGAAGACATAGAGAGGGGGTGAGAGAGTTTGTTCTTTATTAGGATTTTTAACGTAGCTTGAACAACCTTTCAGTCATATCTCTACAATGTCTGCAGTAAGGCAGTTTATAGTGATGTCTAACACTGGAGCACTATGCCTTAGAAATGTAGCATGATGTTCCACCCATTCACATTAGCATGACACTAAGCTGGCCAGTCCTAACACTAACCTTTTAATGCTGAGCTATTTCTACTTTTGTAAGACTTTCGTATGAGTCGGACGGGGATTCAACACACAACTTCCAGCCCCCGCGTCCGACGACTTAACCACTAGGCCACCAGAGCAATGAGAGAGAGAGGGATAGAGATAGAGATAGAGAGTAGAAAATACTTAAGAGTTAGTCCCCAGTGAGTGGCATATGTGGAATGGTCATTCCATGAAATTGTATTTGCTTTGCAATATATAGATATGTAAATATATATATATATATATATATATATATATATATATATATATATATATATATATATATATATATATATATATAGATATGTAAATATATATATATATATATATATATATATATATATATATATATATGAACATTAAAAACAATGTATTTGCCTCGGTTTCGTATGTTAAGCGGTATTTTCCACTGTATTAAACTCTTATTTCATTCATCTTTCTTACAATACCGCCATTCGGTATGTGTTGTATTGCCGCTGGCTGATGCAACACCAGGAATAGCTCTCACGACGGTAATCACATGTCGAAAGCGGTGCACAACAGTATCCCCAGTATCTACAAAGCACCAATAATTGCCATTTTCTCCTTCCTCATAGTGCATGCCACACGTATGGTCTTCAAGACATGGTCTTCCTGAGACGTCCTTTTTAAGATAACCACCACAATATTGCCATGAAGTTCCAGATGGACACCAAAGGTAATCATTATCTTCATATCTTCAAATTCCAGTACAACAGTAACCCCAACCGTTGCTGTAGTCCTTGTAGCACCAACTATATGTGGTTCCCTGACGATATCAGCGCTTTTTGTCAGGCCGACATTTCGTATTGCCAGCAATAAAGTCTGTTCGGAAGCAATCTACCGCAACAGGAAGAAGTACTAGAAGTATCCAGCTTATCATGTTTCAGAGTGAGACCTAAAAAAATATTTTTAAAGAAAAAAAATTATATATATATATATATATATATATATATATATATATATATATATATATATATATATATATATATATATATAGTTAGGTAATCATGGGTTCATCTTTTTTATATGAATTGTATATATTAAAGTTGACAAAAGTAAGAAAACTTGATAACACCGATGTTTAAGTCCAAGAGATACATAGACATTAACATATTTTAATTGAAGTATTCGATTTCATTGTTGGAGTTTATAATCATGTGACAAAAGCAGAGATTTTATTTTTGTTTCCAATCACAAAATATGTTGAATAAAGAAGGCTCTAGTTTCTTGGAAATCAAACATTTCTGGACAGCGTAAAGACCCACGGTATAATCTTTACACACAGTTAGTCACTTCCTCAGAGCAAAATTATGTGAACATGACGTTAAAATGGAAATAATGAGTATACTTTGCAGTAAAATGGAATAATTTTGAAGTGAACATTTGTCTTAACTTATGGAATCCTCGGAAAGTTTTATTATTGACGTTACTATAAATTTGGGGTAGCAGCAAAGAGGATGGACAGACCGAAACTATTTCAAGCAAACCGAAACTATTTCAAGCAAACCGAAACTATTTTAAACAAACCGAAACTATTTCAAGCAAACCGAAACCACTTCAGGGAGACAAAAAAAAAAGAAATCCATTAGGATTTTACGCATAAGACCCGGCACTGATGTCGCTGCGGTGAAGAATTGAAAATCCTGGAAATTGCTAGCAAATTACGATTTCACAAACAGACTAATTTGTAAAACCTCACCTCTTAAATCAATCAAATTATTGGACTGGTCATTGAGTTTGAAATTAATTTTCGCTAATGAATTATTACGACATCTCATATAGACCGAATAAGTTGGATCCTCAATTATTAAGAATCCGGGAGGAGCTGTTGGTGCAAATGAATATAAAATATATCCTTGCTGGGATTGATTTGATATTTCGAGATTTATTTGGTAACATCTTTCGATAACATCACATACTAAATTCAATGCAATCACCGAGGATATATTGACGTTTTGAGGAGCAATATGCCTACCATCACCGTCTGGGTCAGTATTATGTTTGAGGGTAGTTGTTTGTGGTTGTGGCAATTTTTGTCCATTCGGCGGGTATCAGAGAAAAGTTTTCTTGAATAAGATCATTAACAGATGCTTTTAGTTCATTTGCGTTATACCCAAGAAACTTAAAATCGGGTAAATCAGCTTAATTTTGCATTTTGTATACCAGGCAAATCATTTCGATATGATGGAACAATTTCGTGGTATGACTGTACATCTGTGACATAATCAGATTTTTTAGGCTCTGGTATTTGATAAGATGTCCGAGGTGGGATTTCAGGCCAACCGAGTATTGTCCTTATAGAACTCTGATAGATATCTACGACATATCCGGGTGAGTTTATCTCATTAGCAGATGATAGTGTTGGTTCATGATTCGTTATAGCGATTTTAGATTTTAGATTTTTTTCCAGTAATGGATATTATTCTGCGTTGTAATTCGATATTGATCTGTTCGATTTGGTAGGACCCAGATGGTAGCGAAACAACATTCCAGTCTGTAGTACCATCGGGTGTATTCTTACTCACGAACACCTGGGAATTATTTCGTTGTTGACCATCGAAAGGTGCTGATCTAATGTTAGGATAACTATTGTATACTCGTAATTTTGCTATTACTATCTCCTTCACGAGATCCGCAGTAGGGAAATTCACACTGAATTCAGGATTGGTTGAAGTTATTGAGATCATGCTGGTTTTCACCGGGGTTGTGTTTTCCGCTTTTCGTTGAAGTAGTTCTTGTGATGTTGCCATTGGTATTATAGTCATGTTGTTTTTCTAATTTTGACATCGCGGAATCATAAACACGTACCATCGCGGAAAACTCATTATCGGATATTAATTTGCCATCGAGGGAGGGCGATATCATCGAGGATAATTGGGAGTATGCGGTTGACACAACATGGAACCTAACTACGTAGTCTTGTTGTTTGCGATGGCTGCATGATGATATTTTTGTTGTTATTATTGGAATAATTGCAGCGACTGTTGTCAACGCTGATATACAAATTGGAACAGCTATCGGGGCAATCATTGTCACGGGAGAGTATTATACCGGCTCCGGTGATTACACCTGATACCGAGTACACGGTAAGGTCAACTGCGGTGATTCTTGGACGATATTTTTTTTTTACTTGATACTCCTCAGTGAGAGTTTTGAGTTTAGTTTGAAATTCTCTGACCTGATCATAGCGATACTGCTGTGACGTTGCCAATGATGACGTATTATTTATTATAATAGATTCCAAATTGTTGGCGTTAAATTCGCTAGTGTTAAATTCGCCAGCGAATTCAATTCAATTGTTTACTTAAATCCGCTACGAATTCCACATACCATGTTACTGAAACCCTTTCCAAATTATTATCAGTGAATGCTATTATGATTCGTTCAGTTGTTCCTTTGTCGATGATCGTTGATATCATATTGTTGACCCCAGATGAACTCGTTGATGCAATATTAAATTGAGTCGGCGACAGTGGTTTTTATCTCCGTGAGTTTCGGTGTAGTCACCGGTGGATTTCAGATGAAATCTAATAGAGGTTTGTCAATATTGTCGATTGTATTTCTTTATAATTCAGAAAACCGATCGAATTTAGTTATATGGTCGTCATATTCATCGCGTAGTTTTTATTAATGGTTCTAAATTGTTAACTCTATCCACAATAGTTGAAGCAAGTACACCTGGTTTGAGTTTACCCTGATCGGAAAACAACGCGATGTTATCCTCTACTGTGTCGCGTTGTTTAACTAAGATATCATCAAGAGAAACTTTACTAGTTTTCAATTTACCCTGACGATCTTGAAATACAACGATTTCATTTGGATCAACACTTGCAAGGTTTAACATCTCGGATATTTCATCTTCAATTATTTATTTTTACATCACCGGTTGCAGATATTTCAACGGAGGGTCTTTTAAGGCTAGATAGAGATCTACCCCAAATATCAAACATGGTATTTTATATACTTTCTCTCTAAAAAGCGATTACATCTTGAGATGAAAAAGCATTTTTTTAGAGTGAAATTCATTATCCGCTCAGAAACGGGGAATTGGATTATACGCGACAAATTTAAACCCATCCTGAAAAATAAGAAAACTGTCAATGTGAGTCAGGGTTCCAAACCAGGAATTCTGACTGGGATTGACAAACCGTATTACGAGAGATCCTATCCTGTAACCGCGGTTGTTTATGAGATCTATCCCATAAATGATAAACCGAGTACTGAAAAATTGAAACCCATGAAATTGTCAGGGAGTATAACTTGTGTAGCAGAACGAATAATAGAGCATTTTACAAATATAAATCAAATGGAGCTCCAATCAAAATTATTGACCATAATGAACATGAATGGACACCTGCGGTAACAATATTACTCGGAATAGAACCATAAAATATTACACGGGAAATTTATTTGATTTTATTTACGAGTTAAGTAAAAACTATTCTGTGTCAGTGTGGTTACTTCACAGTTTTGAAGACGAAGAGGATAAATTCGATCAATTTGTAAGATCCAATGGCGAATTATACCGCACCGAAAGCCTCCTTGACGAGATGAAGAAACTAGCTAGTGGTTTTTCAACGGATTACGACGAACAATTACTAACAAACTGTTTTACAATTCCCTCAGTTGCAGCTCATTTCACGAGAAAGAGAAATCAATGGAAACCACCACGCGCATAATTTCTAACAGATAACGAGTCAAGCTGCGTTAGATACGGCCATGGTGGATTATGGAATACAAAATATGACCCCAAAAGTATTATTTCGGTTGATATGATTGCGTGTTATCTAGGGAGTTTTCTTGGGTATAGAGTGTTCTGAGCAGTTCAAAAGATTTGGACATCCCACAAATGAGATGACCCGTGTTGCGATTAATGGACCACTGCCCGATTTTGATTTAACCGGATTCGCTTGTGTGGTATCATTTGAATTGGCTAAAGGACTTCATCCGTGTTGTTATGTTTGGTTTGGTAGACACATATCTGAAAAACACTGGATGCCAATAGTGTTATTACGGTATATGATTGATTCTAAAATGGTGATATCGCTGATTGTTAGTGAAGCAATTATATCATATCGGAAACAAACTGAAGTCTGGTTACCACAACCCGATAGTCTACATAGTATAATCACCGAAAACAATAAACAATTCCCCAAACTCGACGAAGAATATATCGTTAAATAGTCCAATGAAATCTTTGAAGTTAGAAATAAACACGCAAAAGATTTCGATAGAAGAATAATTGGTAAGTTCACACAAGGTGTAAAATACGACCACAAACGATATTCTTCTTGGTTGATTATAGATGATGATGAATACGATTTTATAGATGTAACATCTAGGGGTATATAAGTCGATCGTTAAGATGCTTTCTTGTCCGATGGAACCAATTGTTACTTAGACAGATGAAGAAAATCCTCAGTATACGTACTTAAGGTCGTCTATGCTGGATTATGCTCCTATTACTTTACTTTTGATGATAAATATATTTCCTGACAACGCGGTTAGAGTCACCACTGATTCATTTTATATAGACGTAAAACATAAAGAAGCAGTAGCTGAATTCACTAATTCAGAAGAGAGTTCGGGATCATGGAGAATTAAAAAGGAAATACTGCGTGATTACTCCAAATCAGCAGATGTTACGATTGAAAACAATTACTTGAAAAATAATCAGATATCAGAACTATCTAATGCACTGTCGTGTTCCGATCCAATATGTACATATAAAACCAGTTATTTAAACGGCTATGGTGGGTCAGGGAAGACGACTCGTGCGATTGAATTATTTCGAGGGAAATCAAACCTAATTGTGTTAACACCAACATTCAGACCTGCAAGAGAGATGAAACAACGATGAATTAATGCTTGCACTTATCACAGTTTCTTTCGATGGAAATGTGACGAATGGACTCCTGATCGAATGGGTGAGAAATATATTCCTGAAATCATCATTTGGGATGAGATATAAAAAATGTCGTTAGATGTATTACAAAGGTTCCTTGATTGGCTATTGCTAGCGAATACAAAAGTGATATTGTGGCGATCATGGTCAGCCACCACCATTTGTCGGTTTGTCTCCACATAATTGGCTAAAGAATTTTGTAGACTATTATGAAGAAATTAATATCGATCATAGAGCACTTGATAATGAATTACTCGAGTTCTAGAAACTAATCAGACTACAACCGGATATAATCCAGTGTGAAATAGCGCGTGAAATAATTTCGTACACCCCATTAAATGATTTTTGGGAAGCGTGGAGACCAAACGATTTGATAGTGGCAAGTAGAAAGATAGTCAGAGACACACCTCAGATGACGTTTTTTAGCACTCACAAAGAAAAATTTGCAACACTTCCAGTGCCACTGTGTTATAGACACAAGGATACACGAAGTCAAAATATCGAAGTTAATATTCGACGCTTGACAGAAAGAAGATTCTAGTGTTAAATGATATTGTGTTGGTTGATATCAATGTTGTCTTGAAAGATAAAAGAACCTTCACTATGAGTCAGGATTCCAAACCAGGAATTCTGACTGGGATTGACAAATCGTATTACGAGAGATCCTATCCTGTAACAGCGGTTGTTTATGGAATCTATCGGACAAATGATAAACCTAGCATTGAAAAACTAAAACCCATCAAATATTCGTCGTTGAATTGTGTAGCAGAACGAATAATATAGCATTTTCCAAATGCGTTGCGTGGAAACAAATTGACGGATCTCAGAAGCAAAAAAAATGAATAAATGGGGACTAACAGTAAAGGAGAGCGGAGCAACAATTCAAAATGTGGCCGCGTTAGAGCGGATACTAAAAGTCCCAATATACGTAGAGACAGTAACAGGCAATATGTTATACGACTCGAAATATAAATCGAGATCTAAAATCAAAAGTATTGACGATAATGCACACGCTAGGACATCCGCAGTAACAATATTTCCGAGGGATAGAACAATAAAATATCTACCCGTGGAGTTCTCCGGAATGAACACTCTGGGGGAAATTTATTTGATTTTATTTCTCAGTCATGTAAAAACGATCCTGTGTCAGTGTGGTTATTTCAGAGTTTGAAGATTAAGAGGGTAAATTAGATCAATTTGTAAAACCCAATGGCAAATTATACCGTACTGAAGCCCTCCACAACGAGATGAAAAAACTAACAGAATGTCTCTCGGATATCGAATCAAGCTGTGTTAAACATGGCCATGGTGGATTATGGAATACAAAATGCGACCCCAATATTAATATTTCGGTTAATATGATTGCGTGTTATCCAGGGAGATTTCTCGGGTATGGAGAGTGTTAAGAGTACTTTAAAATATTTGACCATCCCACACATGAGATTACCCGTGTTGCGATTAATGGATCACTGCAAGATTTTGATTTCACCGGATTTGCTCGTTTGGTATCATTTGAATTGGCTAAAGGACTTAATCAATGCTGTTATATTTGATTTGGTAGACACATCTCTGCAAAACACTGGATGCCAATAGTGTTATTACAGTATATGATTGATTCTAAAGTGCTAATATCGTTGATTGTCAGTGAAGCAATTATACCAAATCGGAAACAAACTGAAGTCTGGTTACCACAAACCGGTAGTCTACATAGTATATTCACCGAAAACAATAAACAATTCCCCGATCTTGACGAAGAATATATCGTGAAATGGTCCAAAGAAATCCTTGAAGTTAAAAAAAAACACGCAAAAGATTTCGGTAGAAGAATAATTGGTAAGTTCACAAAGGGTGGAAAATACGACCATAAACGATATTCTTCGCGATTGATTATATATGCTGCTGAATACGATTTTATAATCGCAGATATAACATCTAGGGGTATATACTTCGATCGTAAAGACGGATTCTTGTCCGATTGAACCAAATTAGGTACAATTGTTAGTTACACAGAGAAAATCCTCAATATACGTACTTAAGGTCGTATATGCTGAGTTATGCTTCTATTAATTTACTTTCGATGATAAAGAGATTTCCTGACACCGAAGTTAGAGTAGCCACTGATTCATTTTATATAGACGTAAAACATAAAGAAGCAGTGGCTGAATTCACTAATTCAGACGACAGTTGGGGATCATGGAGAATTAAAAAGGAAATACTGCGTGATTATTCTAAAACAGCAGATGTTACGATTGAAAACAATTACTTGAAAATTAATCAGATATCAGAACTATCTAATGCAAACACCAATACACAGACTTGCAAGAGAGATGAAACAGCGAGAAATTAATGGTTGCACTTATGACAGTATTTTTCGATTGAAAGGCGATAAATGGACTCTTGATCGAATGGGCGAGAAATATATTCCCGAAATTCTTATTTGGGATGAGATATGCACAGTGTCGTAAGATGTATTACAAAGGTTTCTCGAGTGGTTATTGCTAGTGAATACAAAAGTGATAATATATGGCGATTATGGTCAACCACCACCATTAGCAGCAAAGAGGGTGGACAGACCAAGTTTTCAAGCCAAAATAAGCCTTCCACCTAGACTTAATTTTTAAATTAAAGGGCTGCACATGGCTTTACATTTAAAAAAATAGGGTGGACAGACCGAAACTATTTGAAGCAAACCGAAACTATTTCAAACCAACCAAAACTATTTCGCAGACAAAAAAAAAGAACAATGCTTTAGGATTTTACGAGACAGACCTTACACTGCGTTTTGGAGACGAATTGTTTCAACCGAATATTTTATCATGTCCGACACGATATCTTGATCTCGGGTCGTGCAAATTTATCGTTACAAATCCATGTGGGATTGACTGACCGTGACTAAAGAAATTTTTAAGAGATTATAATCCATATCATCGCCGCACCAAGTTTGCCAAATATTTCGTAGCGTATGTGTGTCAACTCCGTTCTTGAATACAGCATCAAATGCGACTAAATTGTTAATACGTCCATCAATATCATCAATCTTCGGTGCTTCCTCGATATCAGTTATAAACTCAATAATATCCACATCGATTTCTGATTTTGCTTTCTCGTTAAAATCCTTTAAAACATCGTAACATCGCTGATCGTCTACACTAGGGGCTATTAAATACAATTGTCCAATTTCATCCATCTCGTTATCAAATTAAGTAGCAGTTGTGTCTAGCCACTTCAAAATGGTCCGATTATAATCATGCGAATAGAATTCGGTAGCGCTGCATGATGCTTATCTGGTTCTTTTGTTTTAGTCGCTGAAAAATCAATTACATTTATGTTATTATAAATAAATTATGGATCTATATAGTGTGAAATGTAATAAGCGTACTAGCACAAACGACTTGACGACGATTACAACTAAAAATAACAGATCAGCACTTGCTAGTAAGTGTGTAGAATGTGGTTCCAGACAAATTAGATTTGTTTCCCTTGATAAATTATTATTGCAGCCAAGTTAGTAAAACTCCCAGGAACACCATGGGGAAAATATCCGGGAGAAAAACAGCATCCAGGGTATAGTTATTGTGGACCCGGGACAAGACTCGATATCCGACTCGATGATCAAAACCATCGTCGCCCCGCTGAGTGTCCAATAAACGCTATTGATATGAGTGTCATGCTCATGATGCTGCTTATAAAAGTTGCAATCTTCAACACAGACATATCGCAGATTTGAAATTGATTCATGCGTTGAATTATATCACTGATAAATTCG
This sequence comes from Unio pictorum, assembly GCA_030141615.1. Lineage (NCBI taxonomy): Eukaryota > Metazoa > Mollusca > Bivalvia > Unionida > Unionidae > Unio > Unio pictorum. The sequence continues at coordinate 3,914,701 of JARLTB010000034.1, read as the reverse complement.
TCAAAGAAAAATTGGATCCATGGTTGATAAAATCGGCGATGTAAAGTAAATTGATGTTGGGTGCTGGTAATTAATAACATCATGGAATCTATTTATTATTCTCCAAGAGGATACTGGAGGGGTAAAGCAGCAATCAGTAAACTCGCTAGCGCCGCAAAGGAGAAAAATACCACTGCAGCGGATTGGTTTTCCAAACAGGCTATATAGCAAATTTATCTACCACCGCCTAAACAAATTAACTTCTTGCATTTTGATGTCAGCGCACCTAATGAGGTTCATCAGGCCGATAAATTATTTCTGTCGCATGATGGTGTTTACAAGTACGCGATAACCGTAGTTGATGTTCCGAGTCGATACAAACAAACATAACCTCTAGAGATAAAATCATCAACTGCGGTGTCTACAGCATTTGAAAGGATTTATCGACGAGGTCCTCTGCATTGGCCAAGTCTATTACAAGTTGATCCTGGCAGGGAATTTCAGGGTGTAGTGTTATCAACAATGAAGCATCATAATGTCACAATCAGACGAGGACATACTGCACTACATCGCAATCAGGAAAATGTTGAACGATTTAAATGGACACTTGCTGAGCGGTTATTTGGGTACTCGAAAGTTTGACCATAGGTGCTTTGACCATAGGTGGTTTGACCATAGGTGGTTTGTCCACAGCGGGTGTTTGACCATAGGTGATTTGACCACAGGGGGTTTGACCATAATATGAAAAGACTATGATTAGTTGTTGGAGCATTAGATGTAAGTATATTTGGGAATTAAAGTGAGGGATTAAAAGCATATCTTCAGAGATTATAAGTTGCGGCATTTAATTCACTAATATTTGTATAGTTCAAGGATTATTAGTTGCGTAATGTATATCTTAACGTTATCAAGGGATTATATTTGCGTGCTATGCACATCTGTCATTTAGTTAACCATAAAACTGTTATTCCATTAACTATAATATTTGCATGACATTAATGTTTTGATTTGATTTTATCATTTATATGTGGTTTGTATTTTGTAGGACTGAGTGTAATTTTCTAGTAGATCTACAGCCTTAATTTGTGAAACGTTGGACTTGTTGCCTAATTTGTGTTCATTTTCTGTTTAATAATAAATCGAGTAGGCCTGGCACCAGCCTTTATGTGGACCGAAAACAAGCTGTTATTGACTTTTATTTATTACATGTTAATTACTAATTAGCATTCACTTTTTGGCAACTCAAAGGAAACTTGTCGCATAAAATTTCATTAATTGAACCATAATTTTAAACTTTAAATAACAGTTTATTATTATTATAAAATCTACATGTGGACACACCACCTATGGACAAAACCCCGGTGGTCAAACCCCCGCTGTGGACAAACCACCTATGGTCAAACCACCTATAGTCAAAGCACCTGTGGTCAAAGCACCTAGAAGCGTTATTTGGATATCAATGCGCGAAGGAATTTATTCAGGATAAACGATCTCGTGAATGGGTCAAGAGATTACAAGGCGTAATTACCGCGCAGAATAATGAGATTACTCGAACAATCAACATGAGACCTAACAAAGCTTAAGAAAAAGTATACACCTGTAAAACCACGAAATGATTTTTCAAAACAACCAATACTCGGCAATGTCACTGTTAGGTATTTATATGAACCAGGAGAGCTCGCAGGCGGCAAAAAAAGAGCTAATGATCCTATTTGGATTTTTACTGCGCATAAAATATCTAGTATCACGAGATCTAATTCTAGACCGCCAGTCTACAGGTTGGATATAACTGCTCCTTAGCATTTACTCGTGAACGTTTACAAGTGATACCCGAGGATACTCAATTACCGCCTCGTGGTCTTAACTAGCACCTGTGCGTCTGTTCCACTCAATACAAGTCAGCATCACATTATCTCTGGTATGACCTACGCTGCTGTTTTGTCTGTCTCCGGTAAATTGGCGAGGATCTTTATCCGACCAACACCAACGCACTATACAATTGCAACTCGCGCAGTGATTATTCTGATTTTGTTTCAGAGTGATTATAAACTCGGGATTAATATCACACTTTCTATTATTTTCTTGTCCTGTTGTTGATAACCAAAGAGTTTGTTTCTGATTATGTCATCGCTGACAATATCACTAATTGTTGTGTCATTATAGTCTAAAACAACTCTTCGAAGTTGATTTATTCTTCATACTCTGGACACCGCAAGATTAACTATGATCCAAACAATTGTATCGGATATAGTCAACCCCTGCGAAGAATGTATCGTCGCTGTGTATCCTAACTTACGTGGGAATTTATCAGCACGCAATGCATCTTCCACAACACTGATATCAACTAACACAATATCATTTAACACTAGAATCTGTTTTTCACTTTGTCCAGTAATATCAACTTCGATATTTTGTCTTCGTGTATCCGTAGGCCTATGTCACAGCGGCCATGGAAGTGTTGCAAATTTTTCTTTGTGTGTATTAAATAACTTCATCTGAAGTGGTCTCTGACTATCTTTCTACTTGCCACTATCAAATCGTTAGGTCTCCATGCTTCCCAAAAATCATTTAATGTTTTTTTTTCCGAAATCATTTCCCGTGCAATTTCACACTGGATTCTATCAGGTTGTAATCTGATTAGTTTCTTGAACTCGCGTAATTGTTTATCAAGTGCTCTATGATCGGTTTTAATTTCTTCATAATAGTCTACAAAATTCTTTAGCCAATTATGTGGGGATAAGCCGACAAATGGTGGTAGTTGACCATATTCGCCACACATTATCAATTTTATATTCGCAAGCAATAACCAATCGAGAAACCTTTGTAATACATCTAACGACACTGTGCATATCTCATCCCAAACCATGATTTGAGGAATATATTTCTCACCCATTCGATCAGGAGTCCATTCGTCACCTTTCCATTGAAAGAAACTATGATAAATGTAAGCATTAATTCCTCGTTGTTTTATCTCTCTTGCAAGTCTATGTGTTGAAGTTAGCACAATCATGTTTGATTTTTAGTATTTTTCAGGGATGTGTCTACCAAACGAAGCATAACAACACGGACGAAGTCCTTTAGCCAATTCAAATGATACCACACGAACGAATCCGGTTAAATCAAAATCGGGCAGTGATCCATTAATCATAACACGGGTCATCTCGTGTGTGGGATGTCCAAATCTTTTGTAGTACTCAGAGCATTCTCCGTTCCCAAGGAAACTCCCTGGATAACACGCAATCATATCAACCGAAATAATACTTTCAGGGTCGTATTTTGTACTCCATAATCCACCATGGCCATAATCAACACAACTATCTTGGATATCCGAGGGAAATTCTGCTCTTGTTGGTTTCCATAGATTTATCTTTCTCGTGAAATGAGCTGCAACTGACGGTATTGTAAAACACTTTGTTAACAATTGTTCGTCGTGTTCCGTTGAAAAACCACTAGCTAGTTTTTTCATCACGTTGTGGAGGGCTTCAGTACGATATAATTCGCTATTGGGATTTACAAATTGATCTAATTTACCCTCTTCCTCTTCAAAACTCTGAAACAACCACACTGACACAGGATCGTTTTTACTCGACTCTTAAATAAAATCAAATAATTTCCCCGTGTAATATTTTATGGTTCTATCCCGCGGAAATATTGTTACTACGGATGTCCATGCGTGTGTATTATGACCAATAATTTTGATTGGAGAACATTTCGATTTATATTTCGTTTCATATACTATCTCGCCTGGTTTAAATTTCTCAACACTCGGTTTATCATGTATTGGATGGATCCCATAAACAACCGCGGTCACGGGATAGGATCTCTCGTAATACGGTTTGTCAATCTCGGTCAGAATTCCTGGTTTGGAATCCTGCCTCACAGTGAGTTCTCTTACTTTTCAATTCCCCGTTTCTGAGAAAATAATGAATTTCACTCTGCTGCTCTTTCGTCGTTCATGGTAGCATCAACACTACAATCAATTCGAAATGTTGACTAACAGTGAGATGCTCCATCGCGCTTGAATTCATTAAAACAATCAAGTATTCAACCTAACATGCTTCTATCACTTATTAGACCCTTTGGTACATCAGTAGAGACTCTATCGAGATAGAATTCAACATTTTTCCAACTTGTAATTTTCGATAATCTCTCGAACTCCTCCATATTATAATTAAAACAAGTATTTAAATAAGGAATTTATTATATAATAAATCATTGCAAATGGTTTATTATAGGATCAGTAACCGCTTGTAACAAATCATGCAGAAATGAATTTTGTGGATAACATTTGCAAAGCGTACGTCGTGTGAGTTTTGGTCCCTCACCTTGCATACGATGTGGAGTATGTATGCGTGTTATTTCGCAGTTGTGTCTCGATTGCGGTGGTAAGCGATACAGACAACTAAGGCGCAATTATGATAAACGAGTTAAAAATTCCATTAAGATTCCATCAATGACTCTGACAGCGTCAATGACAAAATCATAAGAACACCTCAAGACTACATTGATAGATTCGCGGTAATGCTTTCAACCACATCCTATGATCATCGATTATGAAGCATCTCGTGATGGCATTCTCAGACGCCGCAGAGAGAAGAAACCATTAGGGACGGACAATAGTCTTAGTTATCTTATGTTTAGTGCTGGAGGGAAAAAAATATTACTGTCACATAATTGCATATGAGTGTTTCCATGTTTTGATAAAAGATGGATTTGTAATCGATTATATTGATTCTAATACTAAGAACAATTATGTAGATAATCTTCAAGCTATAACACAAAGTGAAAACATCAAACAAGGAGGGTCTGGAAAACACTCGAAAAATGCGAAACCTATAAAATCATTTAATACAGAAAAGAACGAAGAAAGAGTATTTCAATAAATAAATGAATCTGGAAAGTATTTCGATATTTGAAGTGCCTACGTACGATATGTTGCAGAAACAATATATCGATCAGCAACTTCCAAGAGAACCGTACATAGAATTCAATTTACATATCTCTGAATTATGTTTTGTATTGTATATTGTAACACCAAGGGGAATAACTCGTATGGGCTTGTATACTGTTATGAAAGAGAGGTAAATATTACTTATCTCAAAGGAAGAATAACTCGTGTGGGCTTGTTTTATTTTTTGAAACAACGATAACTCTTTTGTTGTATTCAAGTATCTCAATTGGATCATAGTCCAACTGAATGGTTTTATTGTGTTGGTTTGACTAAACAATTTATAATCTTGTTAACTACAGTGATATCTACGATTTCCATCTATGATTTCCATCTATGGCTTAATTACATTTAGTTAAATTCTTTACGACATACACATATATCGTATTCAAAATTATTGATTTATAGATTACGAATAGTAGTGTATTGTACACACAGATTTGATCTCGTCCATGGGCCCTTCGTTCGAATCTGGTGGCAGGCATTATTGTCGACGGTACCGATTGGAAGGTTTTTCTATATAATTGGGGGCGCCAGCCCAAAGGGTACTTCGTGTACACCTCCCATCACGTCAAATACGTGACTGTGTGATTTTTACACCCCGGGAAATTAAATTCTTGGGGAGAGGTGTACAACATCAATGGGCGCCCCCAAAATAAACAGTAGCATGGATGCAAAAGGCTCTACTTATTCACACTAGAGTACCCTCACAGGATGGTTCAGAATGAACTATCGGCAAATAGAAACGGTCATAGGGTCAAAGAGATAGAAAAATCTCAAACAAAAGGAAGAGAAAAATATAAAAAAGAAAAAATGAAAGACGCAAAAGTCAATAAAGGACCCAGTGAATGATAACAGCTCATCATAGCTATTGCTTATTTCTGTTTATTAAGAATATATTAAATATATAATATATATTATATACTTATATTATATATGAATTTCGAAAATATGAATGTCATTATTAAAGAGATTTCAAATTTGAAAAATCAAGTAATTCACGTAGATAGATTAGATTGTGATCAGATTCTTTTTGAATTTCAAGATATTGATGATAGCGCTCGACTAATAGATATGTACTTCCAAGGGAATATGGACTGATCAAGCGAATTCAACATGCGTGTATTCTGTAACGGCATCAATATGTTCGTCCCGTTATTCCCTGCTTTCAAAAAGGTCAGAAGTGAATTGGGGAAACAATATGAAATCAAACGCACAATTAACTCGAAAATCAAAACAATAAAAGAGATTATCCGCCAAAATGAAAATTCTCCCTTGATTGCCTCAACATAGTAAATGATAATTGACACTCTAAACACACCATACATACATGAGTAATACCGGTACGGAACAGAAATTATATAGACATGTATACACTTACTCACCTAGAAATTGAAATTCTATAGACAGTTTAAGATAGTGTTCAGTGATTTAATCCCTCCGCGGAAGTATAACACAGTGTGAAATTCAAAAGAATTTTGGTGGTGAGTTTTTCACTTACAATTTAAATCGTACATTAATTTATAATGGTAAATGAAGCATTAACGACTAAATTAGCATCACAACGATTAGCTGCTATTAAGAACTTTATTCCAGACCGTGTTTCCGTTCGAAATAAGCTCCAAATGAGACAAGAATTTCAAACTGGTTTGCAACAGACACTGAATAATTATTTAAACCCGTCACTTCAACTACTGAGAGAGTTATTTTGGGAGAGACTATTGACGAAGAAGATAGAAAAAATGGTATTCTCCCATTGTCAAAACAGATTGCTGGAGATAAACAGGGTGATGTTAGTAACACAAAGAGTGTTTCCTTACTTGATAAATTTACCGATGAGACTAAAACACTAATAAAACGATTTCAATTAGTAAAAAAAGGGCTATCACGTTTTTGGTAATTTCGCTGCTAACAGGTATCATTCAAAGGAGTTTTCAAAGGACGAGTATAAAGATAGTGGAATAAAACGCGATAACTGGGTTGATTGATTGTATCAAATAAACAAGTGGATTGATCGTTTATATAAGAGGGAAATGGAGTATAAAGAATTTAGAAAAGAAGTTAGTAATTATGATATACAACAAATAGAAGAACGACAAATGGAAATAGAAGAACGACAACAAGAAATAAAACGTCCAACACCAACACGGATACAAACACGAAAACAAGAAAAACAAGAAGAAGAACTTCAATGGAATGATGATTTAGTTAGGGAACGTCAAACACCAACACGGAGACAAAACAAAACAAGAAGAACCTCAATGGGATACATCACTCGAAGATGATGATTTAGAAGGAATGGACATTACACTAGATGAATTATCTCGCGAGCAAGGTGCATCTGGTACAAGTGAAAAATTCGCTAGTGGATATCCAAGGGGGTTGTCAGATAGTGGTCTAGTTCGTTGTCCTAATAGTATTCTCGGGGATATATCTCGATTAGAAGTTCTCGTAGGAGAGAAACGAGCTCGAAATAACTCACCGGAAGTAATTAATGAGGCAGCTGATATCTGCAGACGGCTATTGAGGGTGGTATCATGGATATTGGTGTATATCGAGAGTTTATTGATGAGCTAGCGGACGGTTAACATAGTGATTAATTTGATGACTTCGTCGAAATACTTTGGATTGGAAATCGTTTACGATTTCGCGATTAGATAAATGGCATTTAAATAAGATGATAATACACTACAACCATAACAAACCAACCATGGTTTATGTAGTAAACTGACGATTGCCAGTTTATACAGCGTACTATGGAGATGGTCGTAATACCATTGCAGGGTTATTTGCAAGAATGGCTCCATAAATAGCACCAATCGCAAAACGGTTATCGTTGAAAGCTATTGATGTTATTCGTGATAAGGGTATTAGCTCTGTTGGAGATAATGCCGGGAAAGCATTTTCCGCGGCTAAAGATAAACTAGTAACGTTAGTTAAGTGACGAAAGAAACCACCGGTGACAAAGTCACTAGGACCACTTCAATCTACGGAAATTATGCCTGCAAGTATTATCAAAATAATAAACAACGCAGTGGATCAGGATATAGCATCACGGTATGACACTCAGGGAAATATTACTGAAAATATGATAGCGGGAAGTGGTTTGAAATCGAGATCACGATTTAGATCAAGAAATATATAATAATAAGTTCAAATCGGCTCCTGACCGAGCGTTTGATATGGACGCCCCAGTACCCAAGGATAATTCTATACTCAATTATCAGTATTATTCATATGATGCAATACAACCAAATAGTCTATCAAGAATAGAACTTCAAGTCCAGGATACCAGCAAATACATTCTACCCTCTGAAGTGTTCATCGAAGTAGAAGGAGAACTTGTACAAAATGTTGCAGCTGATACACCATATGAACTTGGTGCCAAAGTCGGCTTTCTCAATAATGGTATCATGGTGCTATTTGAGAGTGCTAGATACATGATTGATCGAATCTATAGAACATGATGTTGATGTTACCACAATAATAGTGGGGTTGGCAAGATGCTCCATGATTATACAAGATCTGCAGGTCCATCTATGGTGTTTGCTAAGGATATTACTGATTACGCTGAAAACAATAAGTATATTAAATTACGGACACCAAGAGATACTGCAGTTGCTAATCAACCAAATGATACTCGTGAACACGAACCAAGACCAGCGGCTGCCTTTGATATTGTAACAAATGATAATACTCGTTACAACTTACGGTTTGCAACACGCGTATCAATGTTGGAAGGACAGCGTAAATTATTCTCATGCACGATTCAACTACATCATATATTTGGATTCTGCAGAAATGTTAGAAAAGTTATATATGGTGCGATGCATCCTGTAGCACTCGTGCGAAAGGTTAGTGATAATGATGCAATCTGGAGGATTCCAGCAGATCCTGCACTTCCGTATAATGACCGTGGCAAGATGAATATAACAAGACTATCACTGTGGATGCCAGTAATGACTCCATCAATCAATACAGAAAACAGATTAATATCATTTATGAGTACAGGCGGCAAATCATTACTAAGATGGCTAACAACTGCCACGGATACCATGGATAGTACTGTTAATGGTATATTTACTTGGCAACTGGCATCAAAACAAGGTGTTTCTGCCCCGCGGCATATATTTGTTGCGTTGCAGGATAAGGCACGATTGGGTTTACAAACACGCAGCCATATGATATAATTTTGGTGTTAATGAAGTCTCGTTGAGTGTAAACGGCCAACATGAACCAACCGAGGCTGTTTTACTTAATTACGGACAAAACCAAATAGCACGGGCGTATCATCGTTTGCTATCATTTATGGGACGCGATAATAATGTAGATACATGTCTGCAAATATCACAATTGGATTTCGAAAACCTATATCTGATTTATTACTTTTGGTTGGAACATCTTGACTTAACCAGACAATCCGTCGTCGACATACACTTTCGAGCTCGCGTAACCGCTTCTCCTGTTGGTGGTTACAGAGCAGTTATTCTAAGCGACAAATCAATCCTACTCGAAGGTGTTGGTGGACGAATGAAGGTAATTGATACACCAGTGAAAAAAAATGTAATGTAACAATTAGATTAATCTGTTAATAAATAAAATGTCATATAGTCATGCTAGTGTTACGTTAACTCCTGGTCAAATTAAAACATTGCAATGGGAATCAGCTAAAAAATGTGGAACCACAATATCGCAGAAGCACAATCAGATGTCTGACGGTCAAAATAAACTATCATTGACAACTCGTCAAATAAAACACTTCAATGATGCCATCAAAGATAAAAAAAGGTGTTCAGATCACTCTCTCTGCGGCCGCAATTAAAAGCATGATAAAATCAGGTGGTATATTCCCACTTCTCGCTGCGATTCTAGCATTAATTGAAGCTGGTAAAGCCGCCGCGTTAGGAGAAGCTGAAGCTCTTGGTGCAAAATCAGTACATAGTATTGCTCAATCATATGAACCAAAAAATGGAGGGGATACAAAAGAAAGGGAAAGGGTCTAAGACTACTAGGAACTCCGTATTCATGGTACAGCGGAAAAGGCCTGAGACTAGGAACAGTTCGCTAGCAATATCGCAGATATCTCCGATGTCAAATTTTGATTTACTCGACGCTGCTAAAACAAACTAGCGATAAAGAGCTTTAGAGGTGTCTTTATGAGAGATCAATTACCACAACAACCAAACAACGCTGAAAAAGATATCATTAATCTCGATAACAGCAGCGGACCTGGAACTCACTGTGTCGCATACGCGATTGATCTGCGTATAATTGTTTATTTCGATTCATATGGGTTAGCGCCGCCTAAAGAATTTATGCGTTATATAAACCGCTTAGAAAATCCTATCTGGTATTCTACGTTGCCAACACAGAAAATGAATGACCCGCCAATATGCGGCATAGAAGTATTAAATGTCCTCAACGCTATTTCATCATCGGGAAAACCACCACATAAAACCCTACACGAATACACGAGTAATCGCTGTTTTTAGCGATCTTAGAGTATAATGATTGATATTTCGGGAGATCTTTATCAAGCCTGAAAAAAATCCACCTTGGAAATATCTTCAACCGATGATGTAAAAAAAAACAAATCGAAGATGAAATAGCTGATATAATAAACCTCGCAAGTGTTGATCTCAATGAAATAGTTGTATTTCAAAATCGTCAGGGTAAATTGAAAACGAGTAATGTTTCCCTTGATGATATTTTGACGAAACGACGCGACACAGTAGAAGATACTATCGCGATGTTTTCCAAGGAGGGTAAACTCAAAACAGGTGTACGTGTTTCTTCTCTCACAAATAAATTAGCGGCGTTCAGTGGTAATTATTCATCAATGATATAATTATTAAACAAACTACGTGATGAATATAACGTTCATGTAAATGCGTTTACGGCGTTACAAAAAGTTATTAACGCTTTTCAGGTCCTCTTAAACGATTTATTTGGAGATCCACCGGTTACCACACCACAACTCACGGAGATAATAGCAGCCATTGATAATTTGATAAAACTTCCATGAGATTTATGATATTCATGTATTTCAATTTACTACGTTACGTGAGAACTTTAACAGGACCGATGACGCCATTGATAAATGTTTTGGTAAACCAAATTCGAAACCCGATGATGTTAAAATAGATCTCGGTGATATTATCAAAAAACTCGTTAAAATAACAGAGATCAATCAGCGATTAGGAGTTATTCGAGAGGATATTAAAACGAAAAAGATGTCAACAGGGGTGATCTACAGAGGATGACAAAAAAACTTGAAAAAATAAAAATCCCTCACGAACAAAAAAATATCATAAATAACGTGTACGCGATCCAATACGGATCATTTACGTGGACACCACAAAATAACATATTAAATATCACCGCGACCGTCAAAGGTATTTATCGATTAACACTAGTGTCACCGACTCAATTTAATATTTTATCAACGAGTTCATCTCGGTTCAACAAAATGATATCAACGATCATCGACAAGGGAACAATTGAACAATTAACAAAAGCATCCACTGACAAGAATTTGGCTAGAGTTTCAGTAACATGGTATGTGGAATTCGTAGCGGATTTAAGTAAAAAACTGAAATGAACTCGCTAGCGAATTTAACGCTAGCAATTTGAAATCTATTATAATAAATAAAATGTCATCATTGGCAACGTCACAACAATATTGCTATGATCAGGTCAGAGAATTTCAAACTAAACTCAAAACACTCACTGAGGAGTACCAAACAAAAATCAAAAAATACCGACGAAGAATTAAAGCAGTTGATGTTACGGTGTACTCGGTATCAGGTGTAATCACTGGAGCCGGTATTATACTCTCCTCGGTGACAATGATTGCCCCGATAGCTGTTCCAATTTGTATATCAGCGACAACAACAATCTCGGGAATTACTTCAATAATAAAAAATTTCATGATGCAGCCAGCGTAAACCGCAGGATTACGCAATTAAATTCCATGTTGTGTCAACCGCGTACTCCCAATGTCCCTCGATGACATCGTCGTCACTCGATGACACTTTAATATCCGATAGTGAGTTTTCAGCGATGGTACGTGTGTATGATTGCGCGATGTCAAAATTAGAAAAACAATATGAGTATAATAACAATGGTAGCATCGCAAGAATTACTTCAACGAATAGCGGAAAACACAACCCGTGTGGAAACCAGCATGATCTCAATAACCTCAACCAATCCTGAATTCAGTGTGAATTTCCCTACTGCGATTCCGGTGAAAGAGATAACACTACCAAAATTACGAGTATACCACAGTTGGCCAAATATTAGATCAAAATCATTCGGTGCTCATCAACCGAATAATTCCCTGGTGTTTGCCAGTAAGAATAAACCCGATGGTACTCCAGACTGGAATGTTGTTTCGCTACCATCTGGGACCTACCAGATTGGACAAATCAATAATGAATTGCAACGCAGAATAAATTCCATTACCGGAAAATAATCGAAAATCGCTATAACGGTTCATGAACCGACGTTATCATCAGCCATTGAGATAAACTAGCGCGGGTATGTCGTAGATATCTATCAGAGTTCAATCAGAACTATATTAGTGTGGCCTGAAATAACACCTCGGACATCTTATCAAATACCAGAACCTAAAAAATCTGATTATCTTCCCACGAAGGAAGATTATCACGGTTATGATACCATCGATACCATTTTAGGTAAATTAATAAATTATTTACCGTTAGATACATATTTTAATTATTTAAGAGCAGATTCAGAAGCTCATAATACAGGATATTTTACAATAAAAGAAACAGAAATTACCAAACAGTTTACAGCAATAAATAGCGATTTTGAGCAAACAAGAAATTTACTCGTAACGGAAATCAGTACGATTCCTCCAAACCAAGATAAAGTCATTAAATATATGGAGATATGTAACAAAATTATCGCCGACATGGAAGAATATAATTTGCGAATAATTCAATTTATATTAAGTGATGATCACCCTCAAAAGAGAACAGAGTTTGCAAAGGAATATAATTTACGCGTTGAGGTTATTCCCACGTTTAAGTTTCCAGGATATAATGCACCAGAACTAAAAACATCTCTCAATGATGCCATCGATGATGGTTTCAAAGGGATTCAGGACCCATGGAAGAAAATGCCACCACCACAAACAACTATTCTCAAACATAAGAATGACCCAGACGGTGGTGGTAGGCATATTGCTCCTCAAAACGTCAATATATCCTCGGTGATTGCAGTGAATGTCGTATGTGATGTTATCGAAGGAAGTTACCAAATAAATCTCGAAAGATCAAATCAAGCTCGACAAGGATATATTTTATATTCATTTGCACCAACAGCTCCTCCAGGGTTTTTAATCATTGAAGATCCAACTAATCCAGTCTAAATGCGATGTCATAATGATTCGTTAACAAGAATTAATTTTAAACTCACTGACCAGTCCAATAATCTAATTGATTTATGAGGTGAGGTTTTACAAACTAGTCTGATTGTGAAATCCTAAATTGATAGCAATTTCAAGGATTTTCAATTCGCCTCCAAAACGCAATCAGTGCCGGGTCTGTAGCGTAAAATTTTAAAAGATTTATTTTTCTTTTTGTCTGCGAAATAGTTTCGGTTTGTTTAAAATAGTTTCGGTTTGTTTGAAATAGTTTTGGTCTGTCCATCCTCTATTTTGTAAATGGAAAAACAAATGCAGTCCTTTAATTGAAAAATTAAGTCCCCGTGGAAGGCTTATTTTGGCTTGAAAACTTGGTCTCTCCACCCTCTTTGCTGCTCCATTTGTCGGTTTGTCTCCTCATAATTGGCTAAAGAATTTTGTAGACTATTATGAACGAATTAATACCGATCATAGAGCACTTGATGATGAATTACTCGTGTTCATGAAGCTAATCAGTTTACAAACGGATAGAATCCAGCGTGAATTAGCGCGTAAAATAATTTCAGAAACCCCATTAAATGATTTTTGGTAAGCGTGGAGACCAAACGATTAGATGGTGGCAAGTAGAAAGATAGTCACAGATACACTTCAGATGAAGTTATTTAACACACACAAAGAAACATTTGCAACACTTCCAGTGCTACTGTGTTATAGACCCAAGGATACACGAAGACAAAATATCGTAGTTGATATGCCAGGCCTGAAAAAGTCAGGGGCAGAGAAGCAGATTCTAGTGTTAAATGATATTGTGTTAGATGATATCAATGTTGTCGAAGATGCATTGCGTGCTGATAGATCCCCATGGAAGCTAGGACACTCAGCGACGATACATTCTTCGCAGGGGTTGACTATATCCGATACAATTGTTTGGATCATAGATAATCGCATCGAGTGGTCGAATTTAGATTATCTTGCAGTGTCCAGAGTACTAAGAATAAATCAACTTCGAAGAGTTGTTTTAGATGATAATGACACCACAATAAGTGATATTGTCAAAGATGATATAATCAGAAACAAACTCTCTGGTTATAAACAACAGGACAAAAAAATATAACAGAAAATTTGATATTGATGCCGAGTTTACAATCACACTGAAACAGCAACAGAATAATCACTGCGTGGGTTGCAATTCTATAATGCCTTGGTGTTGGTCGGATAAAGACCCTTGCCAATTTACCGTAGACAGAAGGAATAGCAGTATTGTTCATACCAGAGATAATGTGATGCTGACTTGTCTTGAGTGCAACAGACGCAGAGGTGCTAGTTAAGACCACGCGGCGGTAATTGAGTATCCTCGGGTATCACTTGTAGTTGTTCAAGAGTAAATCCTCGCTGAGGAGCAGTTGAATCCAACCTATAGACTGGCTGTCTACCCGTGGATCGTGTTATCTAGATATTGTATGCGTAGTGACACTCCAAATGGGATCAGTAGCTCTTTTTTTGCCACCTTCGTGCTCTCATTGTTCATATAAATATCTAACAGTGACATTGCCGAGTATTGGTTGTTTTGAAAAATGATTTTGCGGTTTTACAGGTATATACGTTTTTTAAATCGCGTTGTTAGGTTTCATATTAATTATTCGATTTATCTCATTATTCAGCGCGGTAAATACGCCTGGTAATCTCTTGACCCATACACGGGATCGTTTATCCTGAATAAACTCCTTCGCGTATTGATATCCAAATAAACGCTCAGCAAGTGTCCGATTAAATCGTTCAACAATTGCCTGATCGCGATATAGTGCAGTATGTACTCGTATGATGGTGACGTTATGATGCTTTTTTGTTGATAATACTGCACCCTGAAATTCCTTACCAGGATCAACTTATAATACATTTGGCCAATGCAGAGGACCCCTTCGATAAATCCTTTCAAACGCAGAGCTACTTCAGTTGATGATTTTGTCTTTAGAGGTTCTGCTTGTTTGTATCTACTCGCAACATCAACTACAGCTAGCGCGTATTTGTAAACACCATCATGCGGCAGAAATAATATATCGGTCCGATGAACCTCAGTAGGTGCGCTGACATCAAAATGCGAGAAGTTAAATTTTTCGGCGACTAAAACACGAGAAACAGTTAAGCATCATGCATGATTATAATCGGACCATCTGCAAGTGGCAAGACACAAATGCTACTTAATTTAATAATGAGATGGATGAAATGGGATAAGTTGTATTTAGTAGCCCCTAGTGAACACGACCAGCGATGTTACTAGGTGTTAAAGGATTTGAACGAGAAAGCAAAATCGGAAATCGATGAGAATATTATTGAGTTTATAACCGACATCCAGGAAGCACCGATCAATGATGATATTGATGGAAGTATTAACAATTTAGTCGTATATGATGATGTCATGTTAGACAATCAACAGAATCCCGCTAGGATATTTTCCAGAGGTAGGCATAAAAATTCCGATGTGATATATGTCACTCAACGATACACACAAATACCAAACGTAACCAGAGATAACTGCAATATTCTTGCTGTATTCAGTGGAGTAGATACACATACGCTACGAAATATTCACCAGACTTGATGCAGTGGAGATATGGATTATAATCTTTTTAGAAATTTCTTTAGTCACGCTCAGTCTTCTTTCTTCATTTTGTGTTAGAGTCTTCGAATATATGTTTCGCCTAAGGTTATGTACATTCCATATGATGTATGAATATGTCCGGTGTGCCAAACAATTTCACTACATTATCGCACATTTATTCAGGAGAATTTATTGACGAGCGCATTGCGACCGCGGTAATATATAACTGTTTTTTTTCTATCGCAACCTCCATAAATGCACACGTTTAGGGCAGAAAGAGCAAAACATATTTTCCGAAAGAAACGTATGGTATATGATATTTAATCTTGCATAATGATTATAGTTATATAACAACGTAATTATTATATGCTTGATGTATAATAATATATTGGTGGAATACATCTCTCAAACCAATTATTTAATTTATATGAGCAGACATTATAATTGCAGTATAGATGAGACTGTACGGTAACATAAAAGATCCATGCCAAAAGAAATAGTCATGGTCTTGGAATTTAGTTTTTTTTTTTACGTCGCACTACGTTTTTGCATATGTTCTCTGTTTATGGGATTCTGGTGCACTTACTAAAGTATCAACCATCCGATTGGAAAATTAAACTAATAAGTAGATCTGAATCAAGAAACACCCTTTATGAATCAAAACAGAATTTGCTGACGACGGTATATATATATATATATATATATATATATATATATATATATATATATATATATATATATATATATATATATATATATATAGAGAGAGAGAGAGAGAGAGAGAGAGAGAGAGAGATGGTCGTATCGATGGTAATTGTTGTCTAAAAATGGATATTATTGCACATATTAGCAAACTTTAAATACTACATAAAATATTGATTGATTCTTGCTATTAGAGTTGTCATCTTGAAAGCTCAACTTACTGTTTCGCTTGATAGTCCGCTGCTGGAGTACTTTCCTGTATGTTCAAAAGTCCTATGGAATGTGTCTGCAATTTTGAGAGCAACATCAATAGGTTATTTTCAAGTTGTTCTATGCTGTCCCTGTCATTGTGTCCTTTATATCACCATTAAGATATTTCCAAACAAGAGCGTCATAAAATGAATAAACGGAAAGTAAAAGAAAGGCAATCCAAAGGTCGTTTGACTGTTTAAATATTCCAAAAAACAAACCATGTAAAGATAGGAATTTTCATCACAATATGCGAAAATGTAAAGGTTCAGTTATGAAATAAGAATATACTAATACTATAAATCAGGCAACCAGGTGTATGACATATTAAAGAC
>JARLTB010000034.1:3870000-3895000 GCA_030141615.1 Unio pictorum | reverse complement strand
GCCCAAATAATAGATTGTTTTAAAAGAAAAGTTCAGGTAAATTTATATTATTTAGATTGACGATATCGCTGTCATAGGTTCGGGACATGAACTATAGTATATGAGGTATGTTTATTTTATGGCTAATCTGTCTATTTCCATGTGAACTTTAAACGGCTAAGCGGTTTTTGTTGTTTTGGTTATTGCCTATCAATTATATGCAAATCCTTGGAGATTCATTCTTTAGAAGCGCATTAAATACTCAAAACTCTTTACGCCAATTTGTGCTCTCTCAAACTCATGTCTATGTAATATATACTTTGTCACTTGCGCAATAGCAATGTTCAGAATCAAACGAAAATACATACCCCATATATATATATATTGATAAACGTTTTTGTTTAATCAGAAAACTCAAGTATAAATGAAATTGTATTCTTCATATATTGTATTTACTAAAAATATTAAATGTGGAGTACCACAAGGCTCAATCCTTGGACCTCTGTTATTCATCCTATTTATCAACGATTTTCTCTTAACATTGGAACTTACATGTCTACCACTGACCTCTATGCAGATGATACTACACTGTCTGAGAATGGTAAAACAAAAACAGTATTTGAAAATAACTTGCGAGATGATCTCAACAAACTTGAAGAATGGTGCAATAATAAATACAGAAGAAACGAAAGCCCTACTAGTTACAACACAACACAAATGGGCAGGACTAGATAGATACAAACTGCACGCTTTATTTGACAATATGAGCCATAATATGACCTCTCAAGACAGAATCATTGGTGTATTCGTAGATAAAAATCTTAATTAGTCTAATCACATTAAACACATTTGAAAAAAGGTTAATTAGTATATTTGGGTATCGAGGAAAATCAAACCATACATTCCTCTTCAGTATAGAGTCATATTGTATAAAGGTTTCATTCAGCTATATCTGGACTACTGTAATGTAATTTTGGGTAATACCTCTATATCAAATATAACAACACTTTTAAGGCTCCAAAAGAGGGCCAGCCATTTAATTATAGATCAATGTATATACACTTTTCAGGATGCAAAACATTATCTAAACGTTTTAACAATACATGAAATAATATATCTTAGAAAAGCCAAATTGATGTATACAGTATTAATAAAAGCCATTAACAGCTTCTGATTTTACTTCGACTTTTTCATTTACTCAAAAAAGGCCTCTGCTGTGGGCTAAAACCTCTCAACCCAAAGTAGAAAAGGCACATAATGAGACTCATGGAAGAGTTTTCGATCAATGTATGGTCTATCATTATTTAATTAGCTAATGATTCCTGTTGTCATGCTCAGTGAGACTGGTGCACAAATATTTTCCTGTTAGCAACATTTATCTAATTCCTACAAATTTGGTCTTCACACTCTTATGTAGAAACCAAATAATCGATAAATGTATCTTCAGCCAACAATTTGGTTAATGTCATCAGTAGATTTTAGTACAAGTTGCATGTGTGGCTGTTAGAGCTAAAAATCTTAACAGCTGTATAATTAGCCACATTTGGCTATCCACCTCCGTCTATCATACCAAAAGGTACATATAGGACCTCAAGGCACAAACCAAATTGTTGTATAAAAATATATTTAGCAAATATTTGTTTCATTACTGCAAGAAATATTGTCACAAGCTGAAGGTGTGGATCATATAAATACAATATATTTTGGATAAGTTGATGATCAGCCGACAGTTGCAAGAATTTAGATAAAAGCTTGGAAAATACAAAACACAATGTTTCTGTATTTCTGAACAAGTGTTTATAAAGTATACTCATGCTCTTTAGTACCCTTTTAATTGCAAGCAGAGTTAGGTATTAAGTAGTCAAAACCTGGTTTAGTGGCCACTAGTTTTTAAACCTTATCCTTTCCCCTCTCATTTTTCTATCAAATTTGCCTGCAGATTTTGACCACCTGATCATTGACCACTGTTATTCTCCCATTGATCCCTGTGTACTGAGACCGTGAATATCAAAGCATGTTCATTGCCCCATCACTGAACTAATCAATCACACTTAATAAAACTTAGGTGCAATCTCAACTGCCTGATTTCAACAACTGTCTCTAATTTGATGTATTGCAGATACAGTTCAGTTTATGAAAATTTTGCACTGTGCTTTGTTTAACTCATCTGTTATTAATCCTTCTACATAACCATCTACTTATATGTACTTGGCCAACAAGTATTTTTTTTCTTTCTCTATATATGCTGCCTTCCTCTCACATTTCCTCTCTCTCTCTCATTATGTTGTGTCATGCTTTTCTCATAAATGCTTGCATATTACACTAGGCCATCTATACAGAGTACATGTGATCCTGTATTGGACTCCTATTGTTGTATGCAATTTTAAAATGTATACACTTGAGCATATAACGTACTGTATAACATTCAAATTGAATGAATGGGAGAATACTAAACCATCACATTGATTCATATAAGGTTAGTATATTTATATAAATTTATTAGGTAAATTATATATGTTACCTTCATCCACTACCATTCCATTCTAATGTGTGCCAGCCCTACTGTTAATAAATGTGTAATCAGAATACTCTCTAGTGAATAGACATTTTCTGAGCTGTAATCCAGTGGAAATGAATAGATAATCAAACTGATAATACCACATTGTTATTAAATTGAATGATAACACCTAGAGCATGTTTATGTAATGTAAATACCATCCTTTTTTTCATCGTCTTTTCATCTGTCTTCATTAACATACAACATTTACATCCCCCATTGATCAGGAAGCTCTATAGTTTACTGTTACCATCTTACCATTTTACTTTCAACTATTTGATTTTTTGTATCGCTGATCGATATTAAAACTTTTACCTTTTGAATTTGTATTCATATAACAAATTGTATAGCGCTAAAAGGTCTCAACGTGCAGGAGCACCATTAACATTCAATCAATTAATCAACCACATGGACATTATAAATCCTTATTATAATTGTAAATTTAGAACGTTCTTAAATGTTTTATTTCAGGTTTTGCATTGTCATGTTTTGCCATAAAATGATGTCATTACATAACCTCTGTAACTTTAAACTTCAGTACACTTGACTGACCAGTGTGTTTTGTTTTTATATATATATATATATATATATATATATATATATATATATATATATATATATATATATATATATATATATATATATATATATATATATCTTTGTAAGAAACAAGTTACTTGGCTTTTACCTTAAGAAAACTATAAACGAAAATCATAAATGACAAAACATTTTCTTCTTTCATACTGGGACGGAAGAAAAATGTATTTGCTAACAAATTAACCTTTAGTACAATATTATGCCTTCTGGAGTAATGTTACTTTAAAGACACAACTATCAACGAATGCTGACTTGTATGTCCAGATTTCTTTAACATGGTGATGGTATCTGAAATGAACAGTTTTGATGTCAATTACATTTATTTATTCATTTGGAATATATGTTGGTGTCATTCTACCTTATCGTCGCATGCCTTTACGGCCACGTCCACCAATAATGTCTACTGCGCATATAATGTTGACTATTTCAAGCAAATACATTATTTAATGAATCAAAGAAATAGATATTGTATGTAAATTGTCAGGAAATGATATAACTAAAATTGTAACAATATTTTTCAAGAAATGAAAATAAAGTATGTCATTCAATTTATCTATACATAATAGCTGTATTTTAAAACACAACAAATAAAATCATACCTCCCTCCACTATCATACCCTCCACAGAACATGGCTAAGTATAATTCTCCTGCATTGAGAAATACTCATGAATTCTTGGAATCTGAAGTGAAAAGCAAGGAAAATTAAATATGTTATGATACATGCCCATCTGTACAATTTTATTCAAGTGAATTCTTAATTTACTCGCAATAAAGACTTTATTACTGAATGACATGGATACCTGTGTGTCAACACTGGTTCAAAATTAGTATTGTGCTAATTTCATTTTCATAGTTTGTTACCTCTAATGTATCTCATTTTGGAATAGTTCATTTGCATGTTTCTATAAATGCTCATCCAGCAGTTATCGTTTTTACACTATGGTTTGAAAATGTTTTCAGCAGAGATCGCAACTGATTCATATGTAACTACTCAATAAATCACATAATATAAGTCTGTCATTATTGCATTTGAAGATACATATGTATTGTCATTTTGATAATTTTCTGCCATGGTAAAATTTAATCACAATTCCAGTTAAACTGCATTTTTAATGGCTACATATATCCATAGAAACACCTATTCCGTTCCACAATTTTTTTTAAATGTACACAATATTGTGCCTTGTTCCTAACTAGAATTTGGCAAAATCACCTGTTGGAAAGATGTTCTGGTAAAATGTAATAATATAAGAAATATACTTACATCTTACATTTACATAGGTATCAATATCTATATCATCAAGATTTATGCAAAAATGTCTTTTCCACTCAGTTCTAGATCATATTACGAAGTTAATCAGATCCCTTGCATAGTTAAAACAGCTATCAGAACTTACAAAATGAGATGTATTATGTCTCTTTTAATAAAGCAATAGGAATGTTCCTTTCTCTTTACAGCACAATTATTATTATTTTTTTATTATCATTATTATTATTATTATTAATATTATTATTATTAATACTAATACTAATAATAATAACAATAATAATGATAGTATTATTACTAGGATAAAAAAACAACATGAAGAAAAAACACTTAATACATTACCCTGGCATGTACATGGTGAAAAAGCTGCAACTTTTTCTAACATATCATGTATCTTGTATCAATTTAAAATGTATTTATTGAGCTGAAATGGCCCACTACAGTGCCAAGGGATATGTCTGGTTGTTTTGATTATTGCATTGTTGCATTGTGTATCCATCCTGGAAAGTAGTAGAGTAGGGAAACAGACCGAAACTATTTTAGAAAAACTAATATATAAAAGTTTCGATTTCATACGATGTGTCGATTTGTCAATCAGAGATTCGGGGAACAAACCAACATTACTTCAGATAAACTAACATATGACAGTTTCGGTTTCATACGAGGTGTCTATTTGTCAAAACATATGACAGTTTCGGTTTCATACGAGGTGTCTATTTGTCAATCAGAGTCCGAGTTTAAAGCATATACACAGAGATAGAGATCGTCTATGTGGCAAACAAACCCAAACACAGATGTTTTTTGTTGGCGCGGTTAATCGGTTGATATTAATTAAATAATTTGTCTAGTCCGATCCGATATCGCGTTCGAGGATCGTGTAAATTTAACGTCACAAATCCATGAGGGATAGCCTGAGCAGCGCTAATGAACTTTTTTAATTTATTATAATCCATATCACCACTGCACCAGGCCCGGTGACTATTTTGTAGCGTGTTTGCACTAATACCATTAAATACCGATATAATATTACAATTGCCTTTGATTACACTAGATATTTGAGTGTATCGTTAAGTAGCATAGATTACATCAATTTTTATGTGTCAACCGAGTGAAAATATCCTAGCAGGGTTTGTTTGTTTGTCTAGCATCACATTGTTCTACACAACTAGATTATCAATACTCTTTTCAATATCATTAACGCTTGGAGCTTCTTCGATATCGGTTATAAATTCAATAACATCTTCGTCTTCTTAAATCTTATAAAATATCTAGTAGTTATTTTTAATCGTCTGCGTCGCGGATATCAAATATAGTTTATCCCATTTTATCCACTTCTTAATCAAATGCAGTAACAGCTGCGTTTTACCGCTTCCAGACGTTCCAATTATAATCATTCGAACTACATTGGGTAACATCACATGATGTTTAATAGATTCTCGTTTTTTAACGAAGAAAAGTCTGTAATGTCCATTAGATATAATATATATACATTATGGATTTATATTGTGTGAAATGTAAAGCTCGTACAACCAACGAGTTATCTGACTCCTGTTGAAACAAAAAAAAAGAGATGCAATTAGTTATAAGTGTACACAATGTGGTGTAAAAAGAATTAGATTCATTAGTAAAAAAGAGGATATGTTGCAGCCAAGTTAACAAAACTCCCATGCACTCAATGGGCTAAATACCCAGAAGAAAAACATCTTCCAGGATATAATTACTGTGGCCCTGGAACCAGAGTTGATATCCTACTTGATTGCCAAGATCAACCAAGACAACGGGAATATCCGATAAACACTATTGATAAGAAATGTCATGCTCATGATGTTCCGTATAAACGTTGTAATCTGCAACATAGACATATTGCAGATGTGAAATTGATTAATGTGTTTAATTCTATTACGAAGAAATCTTTCAAGAAATCATTACCAAACTGGTTAGTAAGATCTGCGATAGAAGGTAAACTGGTTTTAAGTTTTGGTAATTAATATTAGTATGGAATATATGTATTATTCCCTAAGAGGATACTGGAGAAGTAAATCAGCAATTAATAAACTCGCTAGCACGGAAAAAGTCTAAAAAGTTACTGCACCAGATTGGTTATCAAGACGAGCGATATGGCAGATTTATCTACCACCGCCTAAACAAATTCACTTCGCACATTATGATGTCATTGTTCCATATAAAGTTAATCAGTTTCATATAGTATTTGTGACACCTGATACTGTCAATAAACGTACATATAAGTATGTGTTAACTTTAGTTGATGTAGCGAGTAGGTACAAAGAAGATGAACCATTGTTGACCAAGGCGGCATCAGAAGTAGTTGCTGCACTTGAACGAATAGATAGACGAGGATCTTTACAAACTGATACAGTTTGATCATGGCAAGGAATGGCAGCGTGCAATGTTATCAACGATGAAGCATCATAATGTCACCGTCCGACGGGGACATTCTGCAATAGACCGATTTCATGCAATTGTTGAACGATTTAATCGAACACTTGCTGAGCGGTTATTTTAACATCAATACGCAAAGGAATTTTTCGGGGATAAAAAATCACTTGAATGGGTTGTATGATTACCAAGTGTGATGCCTGAGCTAAGTATGAAAATCAAACGAACAATACATATGAAACCTATTAACGCGAACAAAAACAAGTATATTCCCGTACAAATACACATAACGAGTTTCCGAAACAGCGAATACTCGGTAATGTCACTGTGAGATATTTATATGAACCAGGTGAACTTGAAGGTGGTAACAAAAGAGCTACTGGTCCTATTTTAAATGTTACATAGCATACAATATCTAGCATTAGAAGATCATGCAATTTATAGATTAGATTCAACTGCTCCTCAGCGTGTATTTACAATTGAACAGTTAAAAGTGATACCCGATGGTACCCAATTACTGCCACGATCACTTAACTACCAAGTCTGCGTCTGTGACAGTCTAGACAGGTCATCATAACATTTTCTCGTGTATGACCAAGAGTGCTATTTTTTTGTGTCTACGGTAATTTGTCGAGCATCTTATTTTGACCACGACCATAGCATTATACAATTACAGCTAGCGCTGTGATTATTCTATTTTGTTTCAGCATCATTATAAATTCTTCATCAATATCAATATCTATATTATTTGTTTTATCTCTTATGTTATAACCAGTGAGATTTTTCTTATTATATCGCCGTCGTCGTCGGCATCCGTCCGTCTTCGAGAGACGATGGTGCTTGAGTGGCAGTCTCTGTTGCACTTGCTGCAGGTATATGATGATGCTTGTTGAGGATGTTTTTGGTTCGCCTTCCTCCTGGCTCTCTTTGCAGCGAGGTTTGTGTTTCTCATCTCCTCAGCTTTCTGAGTGCCCTGTCTGACACCAAGACGCCACGCAGAGCGGTCGTCAGCACAGCTCTCCCAATTGTTTATGTTGATGTTGGCTGTCTTCATGTCCTTTTTGCAGACATATTTATAGCGCAGACGTGGCCTTCCAGTCGTTCGTGCACCTTCTACTAGCTCGCCGTACAGCAGGTCCTTGGGTACGCGGCCTGGGTCGATTATCCTAACATGGCCTAGCCAGCGAAGGCGCCTCTAGGTGAGAATGGAGAACATGCTGTTCATGCCGGTGCATTTCAGAACCTCTGTGTTGGGAACTTTGTCCTGCCACGGATACGCAGAATATGCCGCAAGCATCTCAGGTGGAAGCTGTTGAGCTTCCTCACGTGACTCACGTAGGTGGTCCATGCCTCGCTGCTGTAAAGGAGTAATCTGAGCACGCATGCCTGGTAGACGAGCAGTTTGGTCTTCTCGGTGAGGTTTTTATTGTCCCAGACCCTCTGGTTCAGTCTCGCCATAACTGATGATGCCTTGGCAATCCGGCCATTTATATCAGTATCAACGGAGAGCGAGTTGGAGATGGTGGACCCAAGGTATGTGTAGTCCTCAACAACTTCCAGGTTGTACCCATCGATGGCGATGGTGGGAGAGGAGTCTGCGTCCTGCACCATTACATTCGTCTTCTTTAGACTGATTGTCAGTCCGAACTTCTTGCAGGCGTGGGAGAGGCGGCATACTAGCTGCTGCAGTCCATCTTCCGTGTGTGATGTCAAGGCTGCATCGTCGGCGAAGAGCAATTCACGGATGAGAACATTTGTAACTTTAGTCTTTGCACGGAGACGATAACTGTGGTTTTTTTTTCAAGCTTTTATCTAAATTCTTACTACTGTCAGCTGATAGATAAAAGCTTGAAAAAAACCCACAGGGTTTACTTTTTCTGAACAAGTGTTTATACAGTTTATTCAAGCTGTTTAGTACCTTTTTATTGCAAGCAGAGTTTGGTATTAAGTAGTCAAAACCTGCTTTAGAGGCCACTAGTTTTTATACCTTAAAAAAAAAAAATCTAGAAATGTTCAGCTAAACCAAATCCAAGTAATGAAAAATCATCCAGGAATCACAAGGCTTGTAAGAGACTGTTAGCAGCAAGCAAATGTCCATTAGGGCAATATCAAAGGTTTGCATTTCCATCAAGTGTGTATATAATGATGCTCTCCCAAGGGATGTTGGCTGCAAAATTTGAATTAGAGATGGTGCTAATAAGGATGACCCTTGTTAGATGTCAAATTGTTATCAATGAAAGGAAAACAGGATTATCAAAATGAAACTTGAACTAACAGTAAAATGTTACACTCCACCATGTTCCAGTTTCAGAGTGTGTTACATCTATTACTTCTGTCTATTTGTTGTGTTCCAAGTACAATGTACCTTTAGAGTCTCTTTAAAAACAGTTATTTAAGAACCACTGTGAGTTAGATACTAAGGTAATAAATGGTGGTGTATTGTACTGACATAATATCCATCATGACATTCATTCTTTATTTAAACAATAGGTAGATAGGTAGGTGGGTAGAATAAATCAAGATGATACATTTAATGTCTCAGATACAAACACATGCTGAATGCAACTGATTTACCAAGTAAACATTTGGGCTTTTAAGTACAATTGATGATATTGTGAGAGTCTGAATTCTGTCTTTAGTAAATTGTGAGCAGTAAAATACTAAAGTGTCTCAACATGTGATTCCTTGTTATTGGTTCATTATGCCCTCAATATCTTGTGACATTTGGTGTATATTGATGCATCTCAGTTAGAATCCAAGCAAGCCAGCAATTCAAACATTAAAATTGGGTCAGCAT
The DNA here is from genome assembly GCA_030141615.1 of Unio pictorum. Classification (NCBI taxonomy): domain Eukaryota; kingdom Metazoa; phylum Mollusca; class Bivalvia; order Unionida; family Unionidae; genus Unio; species Unio pictorum. The sequence goes on along the minus strand of JARLTB010000034.1, from coordinate 3,885,405 downwards.
GATTTCATGTTCATGCTCTATTTGCATTATTTGCTTCAGCTGTGGGATTATTACACCCTTACTATTCTGAACACTATTTCATTAAATTTGGCATGTGAGTTGTTTATAAACTAGTTATGGCATATGGATATACGACAATGAAAATAGTTAAGTATTGTCCAAAGTAAATCAGTGTGACCCAAGTTTAATACTTCAGAGATATGAATATTCAGGTATATGTTCATTACATCCTCAATGCAATTGACCCTATTGCACCTGCACATACAATTTAGTATGAGCTTTAGTAATACAAAGGATAACACCACCATGCCAAAAATATGTCACTGTTGACTAGTTTACATGCTTTGGAAATGTTTGTCTTATTAGCTATCTGGTAAATACTTTATGCCCTATTTTATCTATACTCGTGAACATTAGCATATAATATAATACAATGGATAGGTAGTTGTAACTTTCACCCATTAGAGTATTTTGAACCATATTTGCTACATGCTTGATATAATTATTGACTGTAAGTAGCATTATGAAATTTGAAGTATGTAAATATCACGAGTCTAGGACATCTCCCCCCCGGATATTTCCCCCTTGGACCTTGGACCTTCCCCCCCCATCAAATAGGACTTCCCCCCCAGTCATTTCCCCCTATTATCTTAAAACTTAATTCATATTTAATTATAAAAACTTATATTAAGTTATGTTAAAAGAAAAAGGTTATTTGAAATAAAGATAACAAGATTTGTAACAAGAAAACCGAGTTTGGGATTTCCGGATTAACAACAAAACACTATTGATGGTATGGCAAATACAATATTTAATGATATATGAAAATAAGTAAATAAGTATGACTGATACGTGCGTGTATGGGTCCAAATATTGGACGAATTAACATAATTAGCACGATCCTAATATTGCAACAAATACAAATGCAAACACATTGTCATATACGGTACCAGGACAAAACAAAACGAACGATTCATGGTATATCACAAAATGAAAATACGATTTTCACAATAGCAAAACAAATGATGTTTTCACTCAAAATATCGAATTGATAATTTACTCACTCAAAATAGTGAACTGACATTTCATTCATTCAAAATAGTGAACTGATATCAACAAAGCAGATATCTCAAGATATCTCTTCACCTCGAAAATACACACACACGCACAGCACAGCACAGCACTGCACACGCAGTAAGTAGTAAGTGTTAAAGAAAGTTAACATTTTCACATATTAAAAAATGTATTGTTTAAAAGTTAATGTTGTAAGCAATTGCTTTTAAGTATTCTATGGTGTAACGATTGTCGAAGTCGGCGACTATGTTTGCAATTCTCGAAGAACAGTCTTTGTACTTCTTCTTTGGTTGTTCAGGCAAATGTCCACCGAAGATCTGATTTAGGTTGACATTATTTAAGCTCTGTTCACGTTTAAGAATCCGAAGGAAGCTCCAGATATTTGGATGATGACAGGAAACTGCTGACTGCATTTTTCTATGCCAACCTTCCACAGCATTGCTTGTTCAGGGCAAACTGTTGGCAACACGTGAATGCACACTCCAAATGCTTTTATCGAACATCGCTACTACACGGCGATTACGACGGAGACGACCAATGTAGTTGTCCTCAAAATAATCCATGACAGTGACAAACTCCTCTGACAACGATTTATGAAGTGTTTCGAACGATTCGATTACCTTTTCGCTTGGAACGAATGCTAACGCAGCAATCATCCGAATTGACAAGGCAAAATCTTCATCATTCTGGTATCGATCCTGCAGTCCAACAGATTGAACTTTTCTGAATATATTTTATGCAAGATGGAAGAAGCAGCCATGTATTTCAACGTTTACAAAACACTCGGTGGCTGCATTAATTGCAGCCTTTTCGAAATCCGTCGTAATTGTTGTTGGATAAACTTGAGGCTGCAGCACTTTGATTTCTTCAAATAAATGACAGTAATTAACCTGTGTTTTGTTTGGTAAGAGAACATACAAGAACGGAACAATTGATCCAGTTACAAGAGCTTGTACTGTATATAATTGAAAAAACAGTTCAGGTACCACCTTGAAAGTTCCATCCATGAACCAACGCTGTGAATCTTTATCAAATTTAGTGTGCGTTCTGTTCCAAAAATCAAGATTCATTTGAGGTCATCACATCCGCTGTCGTAGAGTAGAAACTTTTCTCCATCAGCCAAACTCTTGTATTCTTCTGGAATTTCAAATGTGCGGTCGACTGGAAGAGGGTGAACTGCATTCTTCTTCTGTTTAACTCTTCTGATGTTTCTCCGTAGATGTCGAATTGGCACCATCTGAACAGCAGCTTGCTGGCTTAGTTGCTGAAATTCTTGATCAGAATTCGTTACGGTGTTTCTTCAGTTTCCTCTGCCTTTCGTTTGATACTTGCCCGGGCAGTCAAAAGCTCACAATGAAACGAATCAGCAGTATGAGTGTGCTCATGCAGGTAACTAACTACTGACAGATCTTCATTTAATTTAACTTTTGCCCTACGTACACTTGTATTTTTTCCTGCACCTCGACGACGCTCATACTCATAACTTATAATGTTGTTTGCTAAGCTTTTTTGTTTAACATAAGCAAAACCATTTAACACAACTTTATTTTTTCCTCGAATACTCGCAACAGTTTCCAACTCCATATGACGGGTTTTTCAAAACATGTATTGATTTAAATTGTTTGGAGATTATATAGATACAGAACAAGTAAGACAAACCCATCTTTACAGTGCATTGTTACATCATAATCCGCTTATGTTGACATCTTGCCTGAGTACTGTACTGAAACAACCACAATTAATTGAACGATGGCTAATCCTTCTGTTGTTTATCTTAAATATACCAAATATGCACAATAAATAAAGGTTAGACTGAAGCCTCTTCATACTTCAAAGAAACCTCCTGTTCTACAGTGAGTAAAAGCATGACTGTATGAGAGAGAGAGAGAGAGAGAGAGAGAGAGAGAGAGAGAGAGAGAGGTCAGGAAAGTAGATATTTTACATTTGATAATGCATTTATTTCAGGTGACAGCAGTCATACCTATGCACTAACGGTGATGCGAGGTGCAAGTATACATCAAAGCAAAATGTTACTATATCTAAATAAAGTAGTATAAAGATAATGGGGGGAAATGACTGGGGGGAAAGTCCTATTTGATGGGGGGAGGGAGTCTAGGGGGATATGTCCGGGGGATATGTCCTGATACCAAATATCACAGAGTGAGTAATTCAGTCATTTGAAAACAAGTCACTACAACTTTTGATCCAGTCTGAATGATGTTTTTATGTTCAGACATGTGCTGACATGTTTGTCTTTTCAACCATTTGTTGCTAAATGATTTGTGTCTACATCCATATTACAAATGAGTTTAGCCTAAACAGTGTGTACCACGATGAGACCATGCTATCTTAATGCATCTAAATCTATAGTATAGAGCCGTATTAACCTTTTCTTTTTGGCTTTAATGGGTGTAGCAAAGTGTGTATCACATGACATTTTGCCATTATGATACTGATGTCACCCATCACTCTGTCCTGTGTAATCTATATTGGTACATTTACTGTAAATATTTCCACCAGCATTTAGGTTCACAATGCATCCATGTAAAGACAACATTTAGCAAACTGATTGCCATAAGTTGCATCGTTGTTTTTTCCTTTTTAACTTTTCCTGTGTCATTTTGTATAATTATTTCATTTTTACCCCAAGATAATACTTTTTATCCAACTGTGTTAAATTGTTTTGTTACTTAACATTTTGGTCCGTACCAAAACACACCAACTAAACAGGAATAGTTTTTATATGTTCAATTTTGTTCATATGATTTTTCATTCATATATTCTCATACATGTTTTTGCGAATATCACAGCTGTAGCTACATAATTGAATTATATGTACTGATAAGCAAACATATTAATGAATAATTATTAACTTCATAAGTTACTTTCATTAATTGATCAATAAATTAAGTTTAATTCCTTATGTCAATATCTAGAAAATTTTTTAAACATCATGGAAGAGATAAAAGCAACAAAGGAATTCGACTTTCAAATATCTCATATAAATCCTTTCTCTCATTTTCAACCAAACTATTATTTAATTACTAATTATAACGGTGATTATTTACTACCTCATTTAGCATAAACAATATATTCTTTTCACAATATGTTTAGTTTGCAAAATCTTTCAGATAACCTGACATTTAGCTATAAAAACTATTATTATAGCAAATGCTGTTATTTAACGTTCTAAATTGTTTGTAAAATAACATATATGGTATTAATCTTTCATTCTAGCTTGTTTTTTGTTTGATTAGGATTTTTAACATAGCTTTAACAATTTTGCAGTCATATCTCTACGATGTCTGCAGTGAGGCAGTTTATAGTGATGTCTTGCACTGGGGCATCATGTCACAGACATGTAGCATGATGTCCCACCCAGTCACATTATTCTGACACCAGGCCAACCAGTCCTAACACTAACCTCTTAATGTTGAGCGCCAAGCGAGGGAGCTGTTAGTACCATTTTTGTAAGTCTTTGGTACGACTCGGCCGGGGATCAAACCTGTGACCTCCATCTTCCGCGGTGGATGCTCTAACCACTAGGCCACCGAAGCAGTCATTCTAGCTTGAGGAAGGAAGATTACGCTTGTGAACTCTGGCAAAATATACTAGATTTCCCCAACAGTAATAGTTTTAGCAATATTGTTTTAGTACATCTTGAGCTCTACATAATACTATAAATAATAATAATAATAATAATAATAATAATAATGATAATAATAATAATCATAATAATAACGAGGACTTTATATAGCGCCTAATCTCTAGATGCTCTAAGCGCTTTACAAGATTAGAAAACTGCTATTACATAAAATACATATATAATGATATGATTACAAAATGAAGAAAGATCATAATACTTATAAAAACATTAGAAAACTAGTGTGCATTTATAAATCAAAATCATTTAAAGTCTTGCTGTTTGATTAGAGAGCAGATACAATCAAATTAAATGATGTACAAGGGGGCACTCACCCATTATTATGTACTTTTCAGAAAGTGATTTATGCAAGGTGAAGTTGTTTGCATATAAAACATGTACATTGGAGAGAATGGTGGCATACCTCTATGTTACTTTGATGTAATATGGCTGGGTATTTTTTGCATTTTGTACGTTTGGAAATTGTAAATAATCTTAGCACACTACTAACTAAAAAGATTGCTCCCTTGTCCAGAAATCAGCCAGAATTTGTCTAAAGTACACTATCTTTAGCAGATATTAAAATAGGGAGAATGAATTTGCCAGACTACACAAAATAAGCTTCTGAAAGTGCAATGAATGAATTACCAATATATGAAATATAAAAGTTAAAAAAAAAAAAATCCATTTACCTCTAATGTTCAGGAAAAGAAAATGACCAAGTGTAGCTAGCACTTCTTTTTAAAGGTGCACATTTTAAGTAAAACCAAGCTGTATACATGCATAATCCATATTACATCCATCAATCATACGAAAAATTAAAGGGAATTTAAGGTTGTTTGAAAAATGCCTAAGATATACAAGGTCTTTTTTAAATACCCACTATAACCAGTGTGAAAACTTGGGGAAATTCTTTTTCTTTAAATTTTTTAACTCTATGCAAAATATCAGACTGTTGATCTCCAACCAAGGGAGGTTGTGGAGAGTTATCTGTTGGTAAGCCAAAATCAACAAAATTTTCTATAATATCAACTAAACGACATGAAGCATACTAACAGATCATATCATTTTGATTAGATAAGATTTTATGTAAGAAGGAATTCTACAGAGCAAGTTCTTAAATCTGAAAAGGTTAAGTAACTCATTTCTGTGGCAAAACAAATATCACGACAATTGCAAAAACACTCTTATTGAATTACAAGACATTTGTTTTACTATTTCTTTAATAGTTTTGCATTTCTATTTCTATCAACATTATTGAATGGCCTTCAACTTCTTGTGCTTTTTTTATTTCAGAAATCACCTTTGCTCTTTCCAGTTTTTTTTCTCTCTCTCTCTCACTGACAATATGAACTTTCTTTTTATATGTAAGCAAAGACTTACAAATGGTGGATAAGAATGTTGGATATGAATATTTTGGCAAACCCTAGAAGTAATGTACTGATCAAAGTCAAATATCAAAATTTTTAAAATAAAGAGAGCAGAGGACTCACTGAGAATTGCCTCTATGACTTGCAAGGGGTCGGGGGACCCAGATAAAAGTAACAATATGGAATTACCTAAAGAAAGGATGGGATAATCAATATGTCTATTGCAAGATGCACATTTTATTATATGACAGGCGACATATTAGATCATTTTGGAATTACAAATGTATCATTTATCTTGCATTCAGATTCCAGGGAAGTATCTATTGTATTGAATAAAAACTTTTGAAATTTCTATTTTTTATTTTTAGAAACATGAATAACACTTAAATTTTATTTAATCCTCTGCAATTGGTTCTCAGTCACATATGATAAGAATCGTTAACCCAGTCATCAACATAATCATTCAAAGGAATATTATGTTTTCCCAATTCTGGTTAAGATTAATGGGTTATTTATTATTCTAATTGGTAACAGGTTGCACAGTTGATGTGTGGAAGGATGAAATGATTTTTGATATCATATAGTTCTGCTTAAGGGGACATAATCAGTGTCACATATGTCCCCATGGTAAGTGACACTCAGACAACACCCACCACGTTTTTCTGCACAAATTTTAGAACAATAATATAAAACAACATTACATAATGCACTAATAATGCTATCAAATAGGATAATCATATTTGATTTGACAGTTTAACCACCTTAAGAAAAGTTATCCATTAGTGATTTATATATAAGCCATGTAGGCTATAGATTCACTTTTGTTTGTCTCTGTATCGTGCTTCACTGATTATCAAAATGTTGTCATTCTCAAGCTCTGGTCATGCAAGAATCATCAATCAAAATGAATGTATGCATCTCTGGTAGTACCAGACCCTTTCAATAAATACTCTCATAGTAACATACATTTCATACGACCACTTAGGTTTACACCATGTACAGTTATAATGATGGGTAACTGAATGTATTTCTACATGATAATTAATTTTTACTCTGGCTGCTCGAGATAAAAGAGCTGTTGCATATCATTGCTGTTCACATTTGATTTTGATTAAGGGTTGTATAACTGATATATATATATATATATATATATATATATATATATATATATATATATATATGCATCCGCCAGTAACATTTTAAAGAGTTATTGCAAGTGATCTAAAATATCTATGATTTTATTTTTGTTGGATGACAAGTTGGGTGTTCATTATACACAAGTCTTACATGTGTCATGATGACCTAATGTAGTAGTCAAATTCCCCCCCACACACACACACACCTGAAAAATTTCCTGGGTAAAGAATTGGCCAGGTGCTCTTATTCCTGCAGGGCCAGCAAAATCTTTTCTCTTTCATCTGAATGTTTTTTTCCTGAGGAAAGAATTGGCTAGGTGACTCTTTCTCCACCTCCAAAAATAACTGACTATTAAATCCTTCACCCTCTCCAACTACACATGTTAAGGATGAGAAAATGAAAAATTAAAATCTATAAAAATGGATATTTATTAATTTAATAAGAACTGATTTCCACCAGCAAATGAATATTTGTTTCTAAAAATAACCATATTAAATTAAACTTTAGTGTTAGAACCTAGCTACCATAATAACAGGTGAACAGGTGGGTTTATATGTTTTTATTACTTTGTTTGGATTTTATATATGATCAGAATATAAATGAGGAAATCAACTACCACATATTTTAGGTCTTTCTTGGAAGAAATATGCTTGTCAGCAAATGTTTTGTTGTAAATTTAATTATTCTCTCAGTTTTTCACTCTCTTATTCTGTCTTATTTTGTCTGTCTTTCTCTTCCATTGTTTTTCTAAATTTACCCCTTTCCTATTCTTTCCCTCTCTTTCCTGTCTTTCTCTATTTGTCTCTGCTCATTGCCTTCCTCTCTCTCTGTTATTCTCTCTTCCTTCTCTTTTCCTCCCTGTTACCCTCTTTTCCTGTATTTGCCTCTGTTTTCTCCTGTGTTTGCCTCTGTCTTCTCTCCCCTCTCTCTCTGTCTCTCTCTCTCTCTCTCTCTCTCTCTCTATCCTCTTTCTCCCTATCTGTTTTTACCTCTCGCTTCCTTTCATTTTATTCCTTGCATAAAACTGTCTCTTTTCTCTCGCCTTCGTAGTCTTTATGCATCTCTTATGACATTTTCTCTTTTACTTATCATCTTCTTCTCTCTCTATCATCTATGTCTTATCTTTCATTTCGTCCTGTCTTCCTCTTTTTCTTTCACTTTCTCTCTTTGTTATCTCTCTCCTCTGTCTTCTGCTCTTCTCCTATATTGGTCTTTCTCTATTGCTTCCTCTCTACCTCTTCTCACCTGTCATGCTGTTCAAATTGATATGAGTTGATGGTACATGTAATTGTATGCTTTGAGTTATAAACTTTGCAATTTCATAAAGCGAAAACAACTACAAACTTTCCTGAAATAGTATTATCAAGCATATGTCTACACATTGGTTACTAAAAACTGAGCAATTACATGAACCACAGCAACAATATAAATAAGTATTTACAGGACAGTAATACGGATTCAAACCTGGTGTGGGCAAACCATGCCAAGATTATGAGTGCAACGCCATTGTTGTCTACTGACATTTATGTGAATAGTACTAGTGGATCCAATTCCACAGGAGTTAACCAGTATGATTGGTTAAGATACCCAGCATATTATTTCTTGGACACTTTCACTCCTTCTAGAATTTATTTCCAAAATCTTTCAAATGACAATTTGTGTGTGTGTATGTGTGTGTGTATTTTGGATTGTTCATTACTGCCGTGTCTGCGGTGTAGCAGTTTATAGTGATGTCCATCACTGACGCATCACCCTGCATACATGTAGCATCATGTCCCACCCAGTCACATTATTAAAACACCAGGCCGACCAGTCTTAACACTAACCTCTTATATTGAGCAACATGTACATGTAAGGCAGATGCTAGTATCATTTTTATAAGTCTTTGGTATGACACAGTTACAGCTGGTGTTTGAAAAACAACCTCACACATCTCTGGTGGATGCTCTAACAACTTAGGTCATCAGATTGGTCTGCATTTCAATGTAGTGTTAGTTTGCTAAGAACAACCATGAAGAATCTTTATAAGTTGTGTCTTCTACCATTCAAGTGACTTGAAATGACAGTAGTCTAAGATTGTATGATCTATTAATGTAAACGTTCTTCTTTTTTTAAAAAAAAAAACACTTGTGTGATTTTGTTATAACCTGCATTATGTTTCAAATGTGGGCCTTAAGCAGATTGGAAAAGAGTCCATTAAGGTAAAGAAACAATTTGCTGTTGGGAGAAATAATCTGCTAGTTGATCATGTCACCCTACACCAACACCAATTTATTTTATGACCTGTTACATGTATGGTATTTTCTTAAGTTTAATACCAAAGAGACAATTCAGAGTAAGGAACTAATTGCTAGTACAGTGTGGTGAAAGAATCAGTTAACAGTTAACTGATTCTGTCCCCCCCCAATTGTTAAGGAATTCATTATGTTTTGGTATTTAACTTGTATGTCTTAAGTGTATTACCAAAAGGTGCATTAATGAAAATAAATGAATTGGTTGAAGGGGGAAAAGAATGAGATGGCTACCTCTATCCCTTTTCTAATTGTTAGCAGACTCATTACATATATACATGTGGCAGTCAGTTTATTTCCAAAGAGTCCATTATTGAAAAGAAACTAATTATTTGAGGGGAGGGGGGAATAAATAGATGGGGAACCTGATGTGTTGCAAGGGAGGGGCAAGAAATAATTAGGGGGTTGGGATGGAAGAACTGGATGTTACACCATCTATGAAAACTGCCAGTTAAGAAAAGGAAAGTGGAATAAGCGAACAAGTTTTATAGATTGATGTTGTATTATAATAAGGGAAAAATGTTTGAGAAATGATTTGTACATAGTTATAATTCCTGCACATTGCGAGATCAGCACTTTGATTTTGTTCACTTCAGTATTATATAATTTGTTTTACAATACTCAGTATCTTGTATCAAGCAATACATCATCCAACAAATCATCACTGATAATCCAATCAGCATGGTTTCAACAGCTCCAGTTCATCACCATTAGTTTTAAAGGCCAGAGTAATAGGCCATGTGATACAACTCCAAGATCAAAAGTCAGAACTTCTATATAGTCCTGTACAGAATTTCATTGGACTCAGGCATGGCTTTGAGAGGTTAAATTTGTATGCTCACCTAGAAAATACAAGCTTAGTATCTCACACTTGAGCCAGGAAGAAATACAGTTTAAGAATGTAATCAGTTTGTGATTTGCATGACGAAGATGAAACAGATAATGATGATGAGACAATAGAGGCTGGTGTGTCAGGAGAGAGTAAGTACATTTAATGCTGTTTAAATGAATGATAAATAGAGCAAAATTTCTTAATTGAAACACTTCATGATTAGAATTCTTTGCATAGAAAATGGCAATTACTAAACTAACTTCTATATTTCTACCTGAAACAATTTTGAAATAAGGACTTTTTAGCATATATGTCATAAACCAGGAAACTGAAGAATGCATACCTCTTTCATTTTGAAATTTCAATTACGAGTTTAATAATCTTTGAATGAGAATTATTATTCTATGACAGATACACAATGAAACAACAATGGAATAAATCAAAACAAAACGTGATATGTTTTGACACTGTAGTGGGCCATTTTAGCTCCATAAATACATTTCAAATTGATACAAGATACACAATATGTTAGTAAAATGTGCAGGTTTTTTTCCCATGGGCCTGCCAGGGTAATGTATTAAGTATGCCTTTTCTTCATGTTGTTTATTTTCAATAATAATAATAATAATAATAATAATAATAATAATAATAATAATAATAATAATTGTGCTGTAAAGAAAAAGGAACATTCCTATGCTTTATGAAAAGACATACAAAATCTCATTTAACTATGCTCTCCTGCAGCACATGGTCTTTGACTCAGTGGAAAAGGAAAGATTTGCGTAAATCATGATGACATAGATATTGATACCTATGTAAAGTGAAAAGTAAGAATATTTCTTATATTAGTATATTTTACCAGACAATCTTAACAGCATGTGTTTTTTCCAGATTCTAGTTATGAAGGTGGCAAAATATTGTGTAAAGTTAATGAATGTTGTGGAACAAGATATGTGTTTTATGGATATGTATTGCCATTAAGAATGTAGTTTAACTGGAATTGATTAAATTTTACCATGACAAAAACTATTCAAAATGACTATGTATCCTCACATGCAATAATGAGAGAATTATATTATGTGATTTATTGACTAGTTACATATGAATCAGTTGTAATCTCTGCTGAAAACATTTTCAAACCATAATGTAATAATGATAACTGCTGGATAAAGCATTTATAACCCTATGCAAATGAACTATTTCAAATTGAGATACAATATATGAAACAGATACACAATATGAAAATGAAATTACCACAACACTAATTTTCAATCAGTGTTGACACATAGGTGTACATGTCATTCTTTAATAAAGTCATTATTGCAAGTAAATTAGGAAAACACTTGATTAAAATTGTATAGGTGGGCATATATGAAAACATAGTTAATTTGATTTGGTTTTCACTTCAGATTTCAAGAATTCATGAGTACATGTATTTTTCAGTGGAGGAGATTAAAGCTTTGCCTTTTTCTGTGGAGGGTATGACAGTGGAGGGAGGTAAGATTTTATTTTTTGTGTTTTAAAATGCATTTGTTATGTATAGATAAATTGAATGACATACGTTATTTTGTATTTCTTGAAACATAATGTTACAATTTTAGTAATTATCATTTCCTGATATTCTACATAAAAATATTGATCACTTGATTCAGTAAATAACTGTTTTGCTTGAAATAGTCAACATTATAAGGGCAGTAGACATCTACTATTGGTGGACATGGTAGTAAAGTTAAGCCAAGATAAGGGAGCATGACACCAAAATATATTCAAAAGGAATCAATAAATTTCATTGACCTCTTATGTTATTGTTATGTATTAAACTTGATTTATATAAGCAAATGATTGATTAATGTAAATATAAGAAATGTAAATCCATTATCTTGTAGTGCTTTTAAGATGAGGTGAAGTTTTTTTATGTAAGAGTAGTTAAAATATGAGAGTAATATCTGATATGCTAAAGAATGTAATTCACTATTTGTAATTTATATATTGTATTCTTATTTCCATAAATGTATAAATTATTGTATCGAAAACTAAAGTGAAAGAAAGACTGAGGCAGAACAAAATGCAAGCCAAATAACTAAAGTTTAGAAACGGAACCAAAACATCACATGAGTAATTTAGATAGTCAATAGTTCTAATATAAATAGCAGCACATGTATATAATACATCCTATTAATAATACTACGAATCAATAGATTTTCAAGTTTATTAACATCATTCCTTAGAAACAACACCATCAACAGCAGTTACCATAATCACCATTATTTTATATCAATGACACTAAATTTCAAATGGTTATTTGAAGTCTTATTAAATAATCAATGTTACAAAGTCTTATTAAATAATCAATGTTACAAAGTTCATAATTATGCAGTTTATAATTATATTACAAAATGAAAACATTTCTGATTAAGTATTGATATGTGTATTGTACATACTTAGTTTACGTATTAGAGTTTCATCAAAAAATACTCTATTCAGTTGTTGATTAGACAAAATGAGTTAGTGACCTGCACATTAAGACAGATACTTGCTAAAATTCAAGATAGGAGATCTGGCTGCTTTGAATTTTCAATTGGAGCTACCAATATGATTGGGAAGTGACTGACTTCAATTCCAAATTGTAATGTCTTTCTGTAACACCATTGTTTTCATGAGCTTGTTTTTTTCTTTTAAGATTATTTAGTGCTAAGGAATACAAAGCTTGAATAATACTGATAATATGTACTTTATCGACTCCTTCACTGTCATCAGGACACAACTATTCATTTCAGGTACCAACAACATATTGAAGAAATGAGGAGATACAAATCAGTAGACTTTTTTTATGAAAATAGTTGTGTCTTTAAAGTAACATTACTCCACAAGGCATAGTAAGGTACTAAAGGTTAATTTTTTAGTAAATTCATTTGTTTCAGTCCCAGTGGGAAAGACGAAAATGTTTTGCCATTTATGATTTTCTTTGTAGGTAATCTCTTCAACAATTGTTGGGCTGGTGGAGTACAAAGCTGGTGCACTCTACATGGGACTACTGGAGGGTCAAGATAAGATTTAATGCAAAAAGCCATTTGGGAAACTTGAGACTAGAAATTTGAAATTTAAGTTTGCTGATTTTTTTAGAAACAACATTAAATATGAAAGATATCCAGAAAATCTATGAAATTTATTAGATCACCAAGTTTGAACTAGAGATAGTGAACAACTAAATATATTATATGGAAGAAGACCATGAACAAATAAAGGAAGCAATTGCAATATACATTCACAGTTAAGCACAGGTATGAATTACTGAACCATTCTCAAAAGTTTCATTGGTTGATCTCTTCAGTAAAACCTGCATACTTCCTGCATGCTACCTCCTTGTAGCTAATGCATTTTACTCTGGGAGCACTTGATTTGACTGGTAGTAATAGTTCTCCTGAAGTATTATGATTGGGTGATTATTATCAAAGAAACATTATGGTATACTACAACTTACTGGTTTAGCCACTCGCGAAGGTGCAGATAGGACACCCAAATCGGAAGCTACACCAACGTCTCTCGAAGACGGACGGATGCCGTCGACGATACTGATTTTTAATGGGCAAAACAGCATCTCTGTAAGCACTAGGCCTCATCAATTATTTTTTAATTATAATATAAGACATGTCTTTTAGAGTAAGTAGAAATATATACATTTAACTACTTGCCATTAAATCACTAAAGATGAACCTCAGGCAATCTTTGAAATGGAATTTTTTTATGCTGTTAATATCTTAAATTTATCTTGTTAAAACTATGTTAAGACTTAAATATGTTACAAAATATCATCATATGGAAGTAAAGTTTTACATAATTATTAACATGTACATTTGAACTTGAAGCAAACAGCCCATTATATTTGTGTTTACTGTTATATTTAAAGCTTTAATCACTTCTCTTATGAGATGTCAAACAGAATTATAAATAAAATGGATTACCAGGGTACATACTTGATAATATGCTTTTTATTACTCTTACAGACCTAAGTACCATCCAACATGTGCCTCCTATTCCTTTTATGAAATATTCAAATAAAGACATAATATCAATTGCAAGCTTTCCTTCATTCATTTACATTTTTATTGCATAGATTTGTTGGTTGAACAGGTTATACAATTTAGCTGTACTTTATTTATATGCTACAAAGGTTTATGGTTTTCTGAAGGTCAAAGCCTATTAACACATTAACCTCTGCAGAATTGTTGCTGTTGTTGCAATAAATGTTTTTTTTTGTTTAGAGGTTGCTCTCCTCGCTGATTTTCACAGACCATTCTTAGGGACGACCTCTGGCCCCATTATGTTTGTGTTTGCTATAAACTGAATAAATTGTAATTTTTGATATTTTATTATTGATTTTGTATTTTAAAAATTGTAATTGTATTAACACATTTTGGGGACTATTTCTGAATACATTCTAATACATCGACTTGCAAGCAATATTCCATTAGACAAATGGCTAGTTGTTCTAAGGAAAATGTTTTTCATTGGTTAGTTTGATGGTGCATAAGCAGAAGGTGAAAAGATGGACTCCATTTTTATTGTGCTTAACACCCATAATTTTCTTATGGAGAAGACTATTCAAAATATCCACCGTATCCTACTTTTTGCACAGATCCACCTGTCTGTGTGCGCTTCAGACTGGTCTGCCGTATATCTGAGACCATAGTCTAAAATCTGGACACAAATTCGGATTCCGACCATTGGAGAAGTTTAGGTGGGAAAAAAAAGATAAAAAAACTTGTTTTTTCCTCTGTTTTTGTAGTGCAACTAAAATGTTCAGATTATTTGGTATAATTGTAGAGCGTAATCTGTCTACCTTTCTATAATACCACCCACATTAGCGTATCATGCAAGACCTTGATGCTACAGACATTGGAAGAAGGCTACTATCTCATGACATGTAACCTCATCGCTAGGGAATAATGTGTTAACTTGTTTCTTACAAAGATTTATATATACAGAAAACACACTGGTAAAGTGTATTGAATTTTAAAGTTGCAGCAGTTATGTCATGACATCATTTTTTGGCAAAAC